>JAJGRX010000865.1:1205000-1805000 GCA_025461125.1 Carex kokanica | reverse complement strand
AATCTTATTGTATATTTCTATCGTTAAGAACAATAGAATTAATAAACAGATAGGTCATGTGATCTGTCAAAGTAGAAAAGTAGTAGTAATAAATAATAAATACTTAAATAGACTCATATTTATACAATTCGAATTTAAGATACTTTTTTGAGTAATAATCAAATGAAAAGAATCTAGAAAAATATTAAAAAGAAAAAATTCTAATTGACTGTTCCATACATAAGGTATTAACAAGCATAAGGCCATATAACAGGCACCAATGTCCAAAAGAGCTGTTCTACATTGACCAAAGGACCAAACTAAACAACCCGAGGAAAAAATTGAAAAAGATGAAACTAATGAAAAATTCACCTCAACAGCGTCAGCTAATACAATCTCTTAACACAATAAATATCATAGCAAATAATTTTGACAGAAAGGTACAAAAAGCTTTTCAGTGTGCCCTTGAGCCAGAAAAGAGGTACCAAGAAGTGAAATTCAACTTCTAATGTAACAAAGAGCAATGTTCAGAATTTCAATAGTATTTCAACTATAAAGCAAGCAAATATCAATCAAACAAAAAGAAGATCTTTGCAAATAACCACAGATATTTCCTACATTTTACAAAAGACACCCAGCAGTTATCATTTTCACTTATGCTCCAGTTAAGTTTGCAAACTTTGTGCTATGGAACCAGCACATATATGAAAGCTTGGGGCACCGTTTCTTCTCTATTATTGTTGTTAATTACCTTTTAACTATATATGGATCAACCAAATATTCAGTTCAAATTTGAGCAACATCAGCACTGTTTCAATAGATACAACAACTGAACTATAACCATTGGTTACAGAAATCATCACTTTTCTCCAATTCACATCAAAAGGTTGCCTTGATAGAAAATGAAAATTTCATTAAAGCAGCATCTAATCAGCCATTGATTATGCCCCATACAACAGAGAACCAATTATTATACCATTGAATACAAAAGAGAGTATAAGCATTAACTACAACCACAGTAACTAAGCAAAGATCAGAGAAAGAAATAGCATCACCACTCCTATAGAACAGTTTTAAGCTGAGGAAGTCGATGAAGAAACGAGCTTTTGAAGCATGTTAGGATCCAAACGGGTCTTGCAATGGAGACGAACTTCATACTGAGCTCCTAAAATGCGCTGCCGCTTCAACCAGAAGAACTTCTTTTCGAGATCACGCGGATCCGTTTTCATGACAATATACTGCTTCTTGACAATCATTTGGAATTGCTCTCTCGATTTCTTGTCAATGTGAGGTGATCGCAAGACGGTGTACAGTACTCTCGAGTCGGGTAAATTGACCCTGCTGGCTCCCGGCGCAAGCCCCATAAACGGGTACTTCTCGCGAAACGGGTTGCCGAAAGATCGAATTATGATACCTATTTTGGTGCTCATGATTTCAATAAATTGCCTGCAAAGAAATTTTTCACACCGTGATTAGAGAAAGCATACTGAAATTGTCACATTAAAATGAAAATGTAATAAATTGATGGAATGCTCGTACCAGATGATGCGTTAACTATCGGAAGAATTTGCAATTGCAGCAAAACAAAGAGAGAGAAAAAACACTAAGAATCAATGGAGTGGTGTTGAGATTTGAGAAATCGAATCAGAGAGAGACGACTGCGCTAGTACTGCATAGGTTGATTGTGGATTTTTCGGATAAAGGAGGATAAAGTGTAACAATGTTTTAAAATGAGGTTTTGTTCATGCATGTGGAAGGTCACTGCATATGGCATATGCAGATTTTAATGCGGACTTATATATACGGATTTATTTCTACATGAATACATGCAAATACAAATCTGTTAGTTAATTGAATTAATAGCTAAACACCACCCATTTGAATTTATTTCCACATAAATTCTAACTTTCGCACATCAATAACACCCATTCAAGAAATTCCATAGGTGTTTTTATTGAAATAAAACATACCAGTATCCTAACAACAATAAAAATAGAAAAGAGAACTACAACATAGAAACAAAATCTGATATTAAATCCTACCAGTAACCTGAACCTAAAGCCACTAAAGCCATAAATTGAATGTTTCAATTTACCAGTACCTGAAACTATGGTCAAAGATAAGTAATCATGTGTTGAAGTCAGTTGAAACTGGTGCAGCAATAAAATAAACTAAACCCTAACTTACAAACTAGCCTAGAGTGAAATGAAATGGAAAAAAAAAAAACCAGCAAACTAAAATTAAAAGGGAAAACTAACTGCTGAGACTAAAGTGAATGAGCTGATTAATAAACTAGCTCTCATTTTTGAATGGCAGTCTGATTGAAAGCTTGGGTAAGGTCTCCGCATAGTTTTTAAGTCCCTTGTGGTTGTAAAAAGAAGCTAGTATCTAGTTGAGAATTGATTGCATCTTCCCCTCCTATACCAGCTACAGTAATTTTAGTAAGGGAGGAATTTCAGAGTATAATAGAAGGGTCACTGATTGTGTTGTGCAATTTCAAAATCCATAATAGAAGCTTCTTCAATATTAGAAGGGTCACTGGCTCTCGTAAATATGATTTAACAGAGGAGAAAGAGAGAGACCTGGAGGAGAGAGGCGATCGGTGGAGAGGAGCCGCTGGAGAGGCGCCGGAGGAGAGACGCTGGAGAGTGGAGAGGCGATCGATTTGGGTTCAGGTCTGGAGGAGGGAGGCGATAGGATTTGTGTTGGGTCCATGCGCCACATGTAATGTACTGTGTAACGAATCATTTCAAGTGGGATCGATCATATTTCAACTCAATTTTACCATATCCTGTACGTGGGCGCAGAACGTCAGCGACACGTTGCAAAATATCTTACACGCAACCTTTATCAGAGAAATAGAGGGTTTAGGGTTTCGACTGTTGATTGAAAGTTTGTAGAAAAGCGGAGCTCTGGCTCTGGACCAAGTCTTCACGTTTATTAGGCCCAAATAATAGACAAATTGGGCCTGCATTTAGAACGAGGTTACAAGCTATGTTTTTTAAAGAGAAAATTTCTAGTATGCCCATTGTAAATTTTCAAAATAGCCTTTCTCATGAAAACACCATAATATTCAATATCCTCATCAAAACTTAACATTATTTCTTCTATCCCCTTTTCTTTATTTAACATATTATTTAATTATTTTAAAAATCAAATTGACAATTATACCTTTTCTCTTCATTTTTTTCTTTGGCTGTTCTAAAATACCGAGTACAATAAAACTAAACGAGGATTATACAAACTAAGTCACAAACCTTAATCTTTCATTCTCATCAAGTACTTTAGATCTCAATAGAGATGGGCTTTATAAGGCCAATGAAAGAAAGGGAATTTAGGGTTCAGAATATTTATTTTATATCTCCATTTCATTATTAGGCACGTTGGGTGTCCGATCCGCCAACGGATATAATTGAAAGATGAAATTTCAGATTTAATCTCAACCCTCTAATCAAATAATCTGTCTTGTTTTGATTAAATGCATCTTTTTTAAGTGTAGAAGTCTATATTTAGTTAAAAAAAAACATATTTGCTACACGTACAGTCACACAATATATTACAATTAAAATTGAATATACTTCCTTGTAGCGACATTTTTTCCTTATTTCTCCTACGTTTAGCAACTTCTTTGTTTCCTTATTTTTGGTTTCCTATATCTCCTTTGTTTCTATACAAATTATCACGACAGAAAATGAAAATCAATTTTTTCTTTGTTTGTTTCTATATAGATCCCAACGGCATAATAGAAAAATCTAGAATATATTTGATTGGAGTTGTTTCTATACAAATCACTCCACACCTGGAATCAAGAAAATCAAGAATAGAAATATTGTTTTTCTAATTTTATTATATTTTTTCAATTGGAGCAATTATAATCTATTTTTCATATTTTTTTTGTTCATTTTCAGAAATGTTGGACTACATCGAAGAGAATCACACTAGCAATGGTACTTCAACATTTTTTTCATGTTATATTTGATCCATTTTTTTCATTTGTTGTAGTTTCTTTTACTGTTATTTATTATTTATCTCTTCGTTTTTTTTGTCATTTGTGTTTTTTATTTTCATTTATATATTTTTTCTTAATTCTGGGTGAAAGGTCAATAAAAAAGTATTTTCATATATATTCAATCTTATAATATCTCCGTTGCAACGCACGGGCACAATACTAGTATCTATATATATGGGCGACAATTAAAAAAATGAATCTTCAGTAGATCATCAGAAGTTTGATGGTCTTAATACCATCGTTTTTTTGTTTACCATATATTATGCTCCTTTTATCATAAATTTATAACTTAGAAACAACCTAGCTAGCTAAGCACCAGTTTTCAATTTGTCGTGTAAGAAGGAATATCACACTTGATGTTCTCCTGGAGAAATTCATTAATGTTTGTCCATTGGTGTGTATAAAATGACATGTGCTCAGCACTCGAGCAGAGATGAAGAATTTCATTAAATAAAGATTACAATTCTATTGGAATCTAGATACGAAATGAGGATATGAAATTTTGGGTGATTGGACCAATTAGTTATTGACAAGAAATGGTAGTCGTTTCTTATAGGAAGTTCTGGGACCAAGCAGCCTTATTTTGTCCATTTAGCGTACAACCTTCGTTGAATGGCTCTGAAATATTATCGTGGCGTAAGGCGGTAAAGTACAGAGTGAAGGAGGAGGAGAAGGAGGAGAAAGATAGGGGAGGGTATATTTGTCAATTTTAATTTTAAATAACTTAATAATAGGTTGAATAAATAAAAGGAGATAAAGGAAAGGATTGTAAGTTTTTATGGGGAAATTGGATATTATGATATTTTTATGGGAAAATTAGCTATTTTCCGTTGAATCGTGTTTGGTTGATAAAATTATGTTGGAGGTGAAGGGTATAGGAGGAGAAAGGTTTAACCTTGTATCATTGTAATCAATAGAATCGGTTTCCCTTCCGATTTGAAGTGTAACGGATGGAAAGAAATTTTGTTACAAATATTTTTAGAAAATAAAGCACAAATGCACAACCTATATCTTACCTATATATTTCTCATACAAGTTTTTTGTCACAAACCTACAACAACCACCAAATTTTTCATTAATTTTCTAAAATTTTAATCAACAAATAAAAAATAAGACGGAAAAGAAAGTTAAATTTATTTTCTCTCATTAATCATCTAAACATGAAAATGCTAAATATGTTAATCTTCCTTTCTATTCCATTTCATTCCCTTCTATTCTTCACCTCCCCTTCTTTCCTCTGCTCTCCATCCAATATACTACCTTGCCCTCGTACAAGAGGTACAAGAGATAAACACCTATACCCGCCAGGCCCCCTTGTGTCCAGGAACCATCAACAAAGCATGTGTAAGGAGCAATTTCCTGCAAAGGCGGCTGAGTTCTCCCAATAGCCCCTCCATCTGTTTTCAATTGTGGACAGCTTGTTGGTATAAAACTGGGCCCATTTAAAATCTGAAAATTCTTAATTTTGTCGTCAACTTTGTCCTGATTTACAGTTTGTCTACCAATGATTCTAGCAACTAGATCACTACAAGAAAGAAAAGAAAATTTGATTCTCCTTTCCAGATGTCTGATCATATAGCTCTTGTTTAAAGAAAAGAAAAACATAGTTTTGCATTGTATGATGACAACTTCTGTTGGAAAGAATTAATCAACAAAAGACAGCAATGGAACTACAGGGGTTCAATGAAAATGAGATTTCTTCATATAAGTTATGAGAAAGAGATATTAACATAAGTATGGTTTATATTTTGTTTGGTCCAATTATCGCTTCTCTTCTTTCATTTTGGTTTGAATATTTTATAACTTCTACGTATTTTGAATTGAACAACTTGTGTTTAAAAATGTATACTTTTCGTTAATAGTGGTACCAATAAGTTTACTTTAGTTTGAACTGAAAAAACCAAAATTTACTTTGGTTTTGTTTGGTTCAGTTCTTAATCGATTGATAAATTTAGTCAGTTCGGTTCGGGTTTTTTTAAACCGATTTTTTTTTGTATTTGACTATTTTACTTCGGTTTTAACTGAACCGACTGCTTGAACACGCCTACATGAATCCGGATCTGTTATCTTAGTCACTGATTACGTTGCATTTCCAAAGGCTTTTCAACAGCAGAATTTGATCCAGAACTCAATTTCCAGGTGCCTAAAGAAATGAAGTCCAACCCACTATGACAGTTACAAACTAATTCCTAGCCCAAATCTTTTTGTGGCCCAAATTAATATCATATATTTTTTTTGTTATTACATGGCCCGAGGCCCATATAACATTTTTCGATGAAGCATCTAACCTAAACTGATGTTCGGCTTATTTCATACAAGTATTACATAATTTGGAAATTACGAGCACCACCGCGAATGAAGGTATTTGAATGGTTGTTACCGAGGAATCGATTGGAATCGACTGCTGACAATAGACAACCTCAAAAAGAAAGGATTTCAACTAGTTAATAGATGTGTCCTATGCAAGATGAATCAGGAAACAGTGCAGCATATATTCAACCGCTGCACCTTTATCATATCTCTACATGAAGAGATGGCGAGGGCAATTCCTGAAAGGATGACATTGGTGAGTGCAGGTGTATCAAAAATAGAAGTCTTGACAAACGCAAGAACCCAGTGCAACACAAGTCGGCGGTATTAATCACACAATTCATACTATGGCAAGAGCGTTGTGCAAGAATCTTCACAGACAACATTAAGGATATTCAAGAACTCAAGAATGAAGTGTTTTGGCAAATACAGTTTCATGAAGGAAGGACGCATACAAGAGCAACAGTTTAGATAATTCATGCATTTTTTTGTAATTTCTGCATTTTTCCTTTCCGTAATCTTTTGCCCTTTTTATATATTGTTTTTCATATTTTCTTTAAGCTCAAATGTTTTGAGCTATTTCTTTCATTTTCGCTGGACTAGACTCATATTTTTCTTCACAAAAAAAAAAAAATATATATATATATATACACACACATAATTTACTGATCAAGGTGCTTCTTTTTATCGTATTTTCTCTTAATTTCACTTTTGCTCGTTTCTGAATTCATTTTTTTTGTTATATGCTCCTCATATAAAAGGTGGTTGAAATGTCGAATTAGAACTAAGAGAAAAGTTATTATATAATACCAAGTGGATGCATTACGTGGTTTGTAATGGATCAGCGAAAGGTACCTTAGTTCTGCAAAAAGGGCCCATTTACAAACTTATAATTTCAAATTCGGTAGTTAACTTTGACCAAATTTACCTTTGTTTAAGAAGGATTCGATCTCGCCAATCGCCACTCAACAAAACAAAGAAACTTTAAGTTTGATTTGTTCTTTGTTTTATTCCAGATGACAGATTTATTCTCCTTTCCAAATGTCAGATTATATATAGCTCTGGTTCAATTTTGCATTGTATGTCACAATTTTCTATTTGAAGGGATGAAGATAAAGACAGCAAAAGGAACACTAACGGTTCAAAGGGAAAATGTCTTTTCTTAATAAAAGATTACAAGTTGGTTATGAGATATATATATATAGAGAGAGAGAGATGCTTCTATGAACATAAGGACCTATTTGTAAAATGAACATATTTTTATTTTCAAAGTTCAAACAGTTGATCCGACCGTTCAACATTATCTCCATATTAAAATGTACTTGGAGGTCAAATTTTACATTTTTTTTGAATTTTTTTTACTAGTTATTAAGTATTTTACAAAAACTAGTCAAATTCAGACCATTGAATTTGTAAAATACTTAATAAATAGTAAAAAAATTCAAAAAAATGTAAAATTTGACCTCCAAGTACATTTTAATATGGAGATAATGTTGAACTGTCGGATCGACTGTTTGAACTTTGAAAATGAAAATATGTTAATTTTAGAAATAGGTCCTTATGTCCATAGAAGAATTTGTCATATATAAACATACATACGAGCATGTAAAAATATACCGTGGATGCTAAACTTGGGTACGACAAGTGGTTGGTTAGAGTTTCACTAAATAAATAAATAATTGCCGACATTTGCAATTAAAATGCTTGTTCTTTCGGCATCAATAAATTAATTAGTATCGGTGATATGGTTTGGTATGGCAATTAATAACTAGATATTAAATGTGGTATGGCAATTAAGTCTATCTAATCAGCTCAGTTATAACCGACGGAACAGACAGCAGGCTTCTGCTTTTCTGATCCCAACTATTCAAATTTATTGAGATTTGTACATGAAATTTTTTTTTTTTATCGAGATACGCAAATGAAAAATTTTGAATGGTTGGAATTAGAACTCTGCTTTTCTCTAAGAAAAGCAACAGAGTCGGATCCATAACCAACACCTTAAATTTACAATTACTTGGAAAATTAAAAGGATCGAGAAATTAATGCATATCACTTTATCAGTTTTATTTTCATTTGAATTTTAAAATATTCTTTATTAAGGATTCTAAAAATTGTGGTATTTTAATTCTCTTATAAACATTTTTGGCAAAACTGGCTAATTAGTGGGTGCTTTTGAATAAACCATCAGACGGTTCATTTAATTTACCAACTATAAAGGGTGGATATGAAAGAATTCCAACTTAATTAATTAAATAACAACTTAATCCATGACAGTGACTATCTCACCTTCCTTTTGAAAAATGGATCACAGGCTTTAATTGTGATTTGTGACTAATGGTGGTGGTAACATAACCAAAAAGGGGCTTGCGTGACAATCCTAACTAAGGTTTTTGTCATTATCTGAACATATCATTACTAATGTGCGCCGCATCTAATAATATATATATAGTTCCTAGCCATTTTT
Organism: Carex kokanica; assembly: GCA_025461125.1. Lineage (NCBI taxonomy): Eukaryota > Viridiplantae > Streptophyta > Magnoliopsida > Poales > Cyperaceae > Carex > Carex kokanica. The sequence goes on along the minus strand of JAJGRX010000865.1, from coordinate 1,796,235 downwards.
TAGGGGCTCTTTATGAAAGAGACCTAAAGATAACTATCAAACTCAATTTTTAATTAGGCATCATAGGTCATGAGATAGCATTGTAGGTTTGTTCAGTAACAATAGGCAATAGAATATGTAAACTTTTACTATATATCTTTCTTTTATTTGATAGTCTATATAGTCCTAACGACCTAAGAAACTTTATAGATCTCTCTTTCTTAACTACTCTATGATATATGTTTTCCATTTTCTTTTCTTTTATTTTTGTTTTACTATGTGCAATTGCCAATTGATAATTTATATTTGTGTAATATAACAATTAGGGGTGTTTAACCGGTCAGTTCAGGTCAAACCAAATTTTTTTTGCCGAACCGCGGTTTGAACCGAATTTTGAAAATCCAACCGAATCGACTAAATTAAAATTCCAAACCGATTAACCGATTTAAACTTCGGTTTGTTCTGTTGAACTGAATACAAACATTTCAAGTTACAAATAAATATTTTAAAACCGGTTGGTTCGGTTCAAACTGATTTGGATAACATTTTTTATAACCACACAAACCGGTTTTTGATAAACCGATCCATTATAAACCACACAAAATAAACCGATCCATTATTTATTAAACCGATTGGTTCGGTTCAAACCGATTTGGAGATTCCAAAACCGAACCGAACCATTTAAACCGAACTTCTTCAAAAACTAAACTGAACCATTTAAACCGAACAACCGATCCAATTAAACTGAAATTTGCCGGTTCAGTTTAAAACTGAATAAACCGATCCATTTGAACACCCCTAATAACAATGCAGTTATATGTTAAAATTTAAATATACAAGTCAAAAGGTCAATGTTGCTTGCATATCTTTTTTAGAGTATAAATAAAGTTAATTGTTAATGGGTATGAGTATGAGTATGAGTATGAATGCTTCTACTCGAACCGTATCGTACTCATTTTTAATGACGCCCCTGGATGGATGTGAGGGGAAATGAAACTTTGTAAAAAAAAAACACTTTGGGGGGTTATTATGAAAAGTCTTTACATTTTTTCCCTCCCCAAATAAAAATTTGTTTGAGTGGGGAAGGGTGATTAAAAATTTGTAGGATTTATGATTTTCCAAACTCCCAATGACACTTGACACTTGGGTGGCTGCAGTTGTAGATTTGTAGACAACAAATTTTTATTTAAAGATGCTTTGTCACTTTTGTCATGGTTTAGAGTGCATCAACCTATTTTAATGTCACATACTTTTTAAGGTCAACAAATGCTGCGCATTTCCCCCTTAGTGGTGTCCTTTTGAAGTGATAAAAAATAGAGCTATTGGGTTTGATGTGTTGGGCTGTTGGCTTTCTGGTTGGGGAATAAAGAAAACAAATGTATGCACATATATATATATTTCATAAGATTTTTAATTAGGAAGTGAAGTGACTAGCCATAGTTGTTTGTCTTGTATCTGGTTAACTAATTCCACTTTAGGGCTTCAAATTATAAAACTTACAAACTAAATAGCTAGGTGTGAAGATTAATTTTTAACTATAATAAAAGCTATTCTCAAACAGACAAAAAAAAATTCTTCTGAAAAAATAAACTTACCAAACTTATTTTTATAATTTCAAAATTGAACAAAAAATAAATCTTAATTTTTACCCTACACAACACATAATTTTGCTACACTTTTAGCTCATGATCATTTTATGATGCAGGAATAAATTTTATTTTTAAAAATAATATAAAAATAATATAGAGTATTAAAATTTAAAGTATTGATGAAATGAATCTAATAGCCTATATATAATTTGTATAATAAAAAATTGTGGAGAAGTTTGATGCAGTTGTTTGAAATTTGGCAAAGGATGATATGAAATTTTTTTTTATAAACCATAATTAAAAAAAAAATTACGAAACCAACATAATTACTTTTTTGTTTACAAAAACCATAAGAGTCATTTCGGTCCGATCTCCTTTTTGGATTCTCTGTGACGGCTTATATGAAAACTTGTGAAATAAGTACCACAAAAAATTCAAAAATGAGACCGGACCGAAATGTCAATAACGTGTCATTTCGGTTCTTATAGTTTTTGTAAAAAAAAAATAATCATATTGGTTTCGTAAAAAAATAAAAATAATAATTATTGGTTTATAAAAAAAAAATTCATGGTGGCTTCCATGGGAAACAACAACTCCAATTCTCCAAAGTCCAAAAGGGGTTGTTACTTGCTACCTCATCCACTTTGGACGGTAGTGTAGCACCACTCGTGTGAGCAGAGCCAGAGCGCCTGCTACTTTTCTCTTTTTGTTCTCAAATCCTGGAATTGCCATGGAAATCTGGCACATCACCTTTTCTTCCTCTCATTTCTCCACTAATCAGACATCTATTGCACCTGCTTCAAAATAAAGTGTAATTAATGAATCCTGAATCCATCATTGTTTTTTCTCTACTAGCTTAAATTTCTAGAAGAATTTTCATTCATTAGGGCCCCAATCTCATACATAATTTTGTCGGTGTCATCCAAATAGAAATAAAAATAATCTAAATGTGTTCTTGATCGTTGTATACTAGAAAATGTACTAAACTTGGTGGAACTAAAAAAAATAGTTATTTATCAAACAAGAGGAGGGATCCACTAACACTTTTTTTTTGTGACACAGAATTATACTCCACATTTTCAAAATTTTTGAAGTCTAAAACAGTCGATCCAAATCACTCAACATGATGGATATATTAAAATGTGCTTGCAAATCAAATTTTACATTTTTTTGAAATTTTTTTACTATTTATAAAGTATTTTACAAAATCGTTATTTTCAGACCATTGAATTTTTGTACCCATCTTAATAAATTAAAAAAAAAATGTAAAATTTGATCTCCAAGCACATTTTAATATATCCATCATGTTGAACGATTTGGATTGACTGTTTGGACTTTGAAAATGTAGGGTGTAATCTGGTGTCACTGAAAAATGATGTAAGTGGATCCCTCCTCATCAAACAATTTAAAAATAATTCAATTTACGGTGCATAAAAAAATTTACATCTAAAATATAAATTTTGAAACTCATTTAATGGATGCTCAATTAAACTATATATATTTTACATCTAAAATATAAATTTACGGTGCATAAAATAGCAATCATTTGCAGAGTAAATAAAGATCGTTGATTATATTTCAAGTATGCAAATAACTTATTTTATTTAAATTACAAGTATTTGTTTATATCAAGATATAATTGTGAAATTATCAGTAAAAATTCTATTAATCAACCGCATTAAATGGGTAACAATTAGGACCTGTTCTGCCGTTTACTGTTCACGTGGGGAAAAAAATTCACTCAGGGCCTGTTCGGCTGTACTGGAAAAATCACTGTTCACGTGGGAAAAAAAAATTCACTCAGAGTGAATTTTTTTTTTCCCACGTGAACAGTAATTTTCAGTTCAAAAATTTTGTTTTCCCGTACCCATTTCCGAACCCACACTGCAGCCGAACAGGCCCTCAAAGTGAATTTTTTTTCCCCACATGAACAGTAAAAATAAGTTCAAAATTTTTCAATTCCTGTGCCCATTCCCAGTCCATTTGTTCGCCAAACACGTCCTTAATGGTTTAGAGATACCATCAATTGTAAATCATATTATCTTAATTTATTCAGATCAAATAGCTTTCCTTCCAGCATCTGATAAATTGAGAGGAAAATGTGAGTCTCCCAAATCGGAAGCAGGCCGTAGAATTGGCAGAGCAACAGCATGCACATGCACCAACTCACGTGCCACCACCATCACCTTCTAACCTTCTTCTCAGTTCTCAGTTCTCAGAGAAATATATCTTTCCCCCTTGCCAAATCTCTCAATCTTTCTTCCTCCGTATCACAAAATCTTCTTCAAAAGAAGCCCCATATCTCCGGATACATTATGACCTACTGTTCACAATCTTTCTTGTTTTCTTAACTTTGGATCATTTGCGTATACATCCTATACTTTTGCAACTTTTGCATGCCTGTAATGTTTTGATGAATAGAGCACATAATTACTAAGGTATTGAATGCTATTTGTAGTTCATTAGTAAGCTTTATTATAGGTGTCTTATGATTAATTGGAGGCTGGAGCCATCATTATAAAGAAGAAGCCTATGTATATATAATGTTAAATCATAAATGCTTGTCATGCGCATATTATTTCAATTCAATATTAATGTTGCCAGACAACAAAGGCATGCCTTTTTTTTCATTCCATTATATATGTCAATAAATTTTACAGGGGTGTAAGTTTAAAAATTGGGTGGCAAAAAAGCTCGTAGCTCGTGGCTCGATCGTGATTCGCACCTGACTCGCTCGCTTGTTACTAGACCGAGCTGTTAACGAGCCAGCTCGTCACTAACTCGACTAGACATCAATTTGTAAATTTGTATGCATTTTATACTGTCCAGCTCGGTTAAAACAAGATCCGGCCAGACCTAGCGAGTTAGCTTGAGCTGGCTCGTCACGATTTCAAGCTGAGATTTTAACTCGGATACCCTAGATCCAGCTCGCTCGGTAAGAGGTCGATTCAGAATTAACGAGCTGAGCTAGAGCCAGCTTGTTTACAGCATTGTTGGGCGGATTCTTTATTTACTATATGCACTTAAAGGCTAGGCGCTGTCAAAAGATATGAAACTGTCATGTTATGTCAATAAATTGGACCTTTCTAATGTGTATGTGGGACAACCAAGTAGACATCATATATAAACCCTATACATCATACATGTTGCTTTCCTCTGCCATAAATAGGGTAACAAGAATCCTAAGTGATGTATGTATCATATTTTGTATTATTCGTTTTCACTACTTTATGTCTAATATTATCTAAAAATAGGAAATATTTGATTTATTATTTTAAAAAAATATGAGAGGCACACACGACAGGAGTGGTTATTTCCAAGGAGCGCATTAATTTATGAGTGAGGCTATGGTACTTCGGCTAGTGTACTATGGCTAGTGTACTACAGCTCAATATGGTACCTTTTAAAATCCTAACAGTCAATCCGAACCGTTCAATGTGATATTCATATGAATATGTACTTGCAAACTAAATTTTATATTTTTTTTGAATTTTTTTACTATTTTTTTAGATGGGTAGAATTTTCAGTGTTTTATACAAATTTTGGACCATCAAAATTCTACCCATCTAAAAAATAGTAAAACAATTCGAAAAAATATAAAATTTAATTTGCAAGTACATATCATATGGATATCACATTGAACGGTTCGGATTGACCGTTAGAATTTAGAAAGTACCATATTGAGCCGTAGTACACTAGCCGAAGTACTATAGCCTCACTCTTAATTTATTGATGTAGAGCACTAGAGCTTATAATTTGTTTCATTTATTTAAGTGAAAACAAGATGTGTTGCCTGTTGGGGCTGCTCTATGAACTTTCTTTTATAGACGATGAAATAAATAGACGCGCTGCCTGTGTTGCTATTGCAAATCTACGACTTTGTACCGGCTTTTTGTTTGCTTATGAAAGTTGGTTTTTGTCAAAAAGCATCTTTTCTCTCCCCCACCCACTCAGTGACTCAGTCTCAGTGTCACAGAGAAGAGAGAAGAGAGAGAGAGAGAGCGCGCTTTTTAACTGCTTCACACCATGAAATTCGTGGGGAGATGGCAAGGAGAGGTCATCCCTTTCCCTTTGGAATAACAGCAGATTTATTTCCCATCAGAGTATACGTATAGGACTAGGCAGGGGGGGTACCTAACCAACAAGGCAACAAGTATCTGTGAGCAAGGGCTAAAGTTGGTAGAAAAGGCCAGAGAGACTTTACTTGCCAACACTGCCATTTCGTTCACTTACTATATATGGTTTATATGCGTATCTTTATTTATCCCTACCACGCGGATACCTATCCATCCCTATGGACCCTATCTCCGGTTTTGCAAATTACATCCATGTTACCAGAAACATAGCAACTCAAGGCTCAAGGGCTGTTCGGCACGGTTACTGTGTGCGTGAGAAAAAAAAAAATTCAGTTGAACAACTCAAGGTTAATGACCTGTTCGGTGCGGTTACTGTGTGTGGAAAAAAAAAATTCAGTTGAACAACTCAAGGTTAAGGGCCTGTTCGGCGCAGTTACTGTGTGCGTGAGAAAAAAACACAGTAACAGACAGTTCAAATTAGTTCATATCCCGAGCCTATTTCCAATCTCAATTGGAGGCCGAACAGGCCCTAAAGGTTTTGCGGATAGAGACAAATTAATACAAGACATTTGAACCCTTCTTTTTTTTTATATATATGGAAAAAGTTAATTATTTATTATATGTGATACTTTATTGTTCTCTCTCTATCAAATATCAATCCATCCAATAAAATTGATTTAGTAAATATTAATGACCTTTTCCACACAAAAGAGAAAGAGAGTAACAATAAAGATATAATAGTAAATGAGGAGAGAGAAAGATAAAGATGAAGGACACTGTTTGTTTGTTGTTAGCTTGTTGGTTCCCACTCCGGAGGTAGTCAATCTGTAGATGCCTTTCAAAATATTTAGGGTTCCGTTTGAGTATTTGCTTTCCAAAAATGGTCCGTTTGGTTTGATGTTTTAGAAAGTGTGTTTGGATTCGAACCAGAGAGGTTATGGAATCGTACCCTGGCCTGTTTCAATAGTTGCACATATCATTAACCCAGCATTTTAATTCTCAACTAACTAGGTATTGTGTTACTCTACCCACCCTAATATATTTATTTATTTTGTATCGCTACTTTTTCTACTACACGTACTTTCTGTTAATAATCTACACATCCATCTTGAGTGGGAAAAATGGTACGGCAGAGCCGGCTCCATCACCGAACGGTACGGTACGCATGTTAGTTACGTGTCGTGATTCACGTGTTCTGTGCCGTGACTATTTACGTGCCATGTTTATCTTTTGGAACTTTGGCACGGCATGGCACGTAGTCACACGAGTCACGTGTAATTAGGACCATTAGATATTGATTTAATGGTGAATCTTGAATAAACTAATTTAAATTATAAATAAATGATCACGCGAGTTACGTATGGTAACGGCACGTTTAGGCACGGCATGACTCACATGGCGTGACCATTATTCGCGTGCCGTGACCACCCTTGACATTTTGGTCACGACACGGCACAACACATTTTTTCCACTATACATGCATCATTATGCAAAATAAATCTTTATTCAAATTAACTAGTTTGTCTCAACTCTTTTCTTTTATTCAAGAAATGTAAAATTTTAATTAAACATTTAAAAAATTTAAGATTAGGAAGGCCGGGATTTAAAATTCTATTCGAATCATTGATTTTCTAATTAGATATATATCCAAGCTACATTTTCAGCTTAAGTAATTTTAAACTCCATGTCATTCCTCCAATTTTTGTCCAATAAAGCACAGATAAATCAAAGAGAACACCTAATTTAGCAATTCATTCATTGGAGTTGTAATTTCTAGCTATCTTTCTAATATATACTTCCAATTTTCCGTTTAGTGGACAGATTGTACTAGGTAGATTTATGGATCATTCTCGGATTGGAATTGTTTTATTCTCATTTCGTTATATTATGAGATTAGCATAAACCAATTAGGGTACGTTTGGATGGGAGTAAGAATAGTTACAATATATAGTCAAATTTGAGAATAGTAAATGAGAATAGAGAAAAAATAGTGATTTTTATATTGGTGTGAAAAATAATGCTATTCGGATTAGTAAAAATGTTGTTTGAATTGTACATTTGAAATAGTGAATAGCTGTAACCGATAAATAATAGTGTTAACAAGGTGCTAATTAGGAGAAAATATAGGCAAGTGGGGTCTTAAACGAATTGTCACAACGTGTAGATAACATAAAGTTGTGTCAATTTTGTCATTTGAGGATTGTGTTGGTGAAAATCCGAGAATGAAGCATTTTTCCCTCTCTTTTCACACTTATGAATAGTAGTTATTCCAACATTTACAAGGAATAGAGAATAACAACTATTCCAGCTATTTCGAATGACAAAAATATTGTTTGGATGCACATTGTTACTCCGAATAGCATCTATTCTAGAATAGTTCTTCTTCTTGACACATCCAAACATACCCTTATGTGTTTAGTCTTTTTAGTCCAATTCTATTTTTTTTTTTTTGGCATCTCTATTTGTTGTGTAAAAACTATTTCCTTCCAAATTTCTTTTTTCTTTTCTCTTCCTCATTTTCACTAACAAACTGTAAATACTAAACTCATCATTTGACAAGTGAAGTAAAGTTAAATGTGAAGTAAAAAAATAGTATTTGAAAATATAATAAATAGATAGTTAATAGTGAAATTAATTGTAGTAATTAGATGAAAAAACGTTTGAATATAAAAAATAATAATGTAGAGTTGTAGACATGTAGTTGTAAATATTAGAACTATATTCAAAATACTAAGAGCATCTCTAACCCAGCAATCCGTAAAAAAATAAAAAATAGCTGTAAAACATTGTTTAAAAATTAAGTTCTTTTTAATTTCTTAACCCCTTCATCTTAGAAATTGGGTAAGAGCCAATAGGAAAGAAAACGAAGGGGTTAGAGCTAATAGGAAAGAGAGAGAGTACTAGCATGTTAAAAAAAAATCGTTTATTTTATAAACAAATTTGTTTTTTTGGAAATCGATCTACAACCCAGCAATTATATTAGCAATTTACACGTTAGATTAGCAATTTAAAAGAAATCACCATTATAGATGCTCTAAAATAGAAACTGGTAAGTGAGCAAATTTAGGTTATTTCGAAAAGATCAATAAGGATTAAGGACAAAAATCAATAAGGATTAAGGACAATAAACTATCCTATAAAATTGAAAGTGCTAATATCCGGTCAGCAGTCTTTGATCTATGCTCATGGAACAGTACAATTTCATTCTTTTTCCCAAGTGCAATTGCACACATTTCTATAAGTCATGGTACCAAGTAGACTTTTCGGATATCAACCGGATACATATACGAATACATATACAGAACCGGATACATATACGAATACATATACAGATACGGATCGGATCGGATATTTATTAAAATAATATTTAAAAATACAAAAGTTGATAATATTTATCTAATTTTAATGATGAATAATAATATTTTTTCATAATATATATTAAAATATATGATATATATCTACTATTTGGATACGGATAATTGAAACATAAAACCACATCAGTATCCAAATCCACACGGATATTCGGATATCAGATATCCACATCTAATTTTTCAAATATGGATAGAATATTATCCACACCGTTTTCACCCCTATATATACCGAATTCGTATCCTGCGGAGTCCTGCGGAGCTTTTAATCTAGTCCGTTCGTTTTGATCGGACGGACCATATCAGATTTTGCCCGAATTGCAAAAAAATTTAGAGATTAATCTGATCTGATCCGTTCGATCAAAACGAACGGACCAGATTAAAAGCTTCGCAGAGGATACATTCCCTGTATATACCAATCAGAACAATTCACCTTCGTAATTACTTGCACTGTACAAGTACACCAACTAATAGCAATATGTACCAGTCCAATAGCAATATGTACCAGTACACCAACCAATAGCAACATGGGTATGAAATTCTGTTTCTTATACAGAACCTTGTTAAAAAAATTACTGTGGAAATAGGTACATTATATAATTTAATTAATATGTTGCATGGCAGCATGTGTAGTCAACTAGGATTGAAAATGACATGTTTTGGAGGGTAACTAAGCATCATAGATAAATGGAGCCGACAAAGAATTGAAAAGTGAGCATGCCATGACAAAAATATCACAATCAAATTGATCCTAGATTATTTTTTTGTTCTTGAGTTGGAAATAACATGCTCCAAATCAGACTCCCACATTTTCATTTTTTTTACTAACATAGTCCATAGAGATGGACTTGCACTAAAAAAACTGTGTACTGAAAATGTCAATCAGTCAGAAAAATTCAAGTGTAGTAGTTATATGTGTTGATGGGGACAATTTCACTGTGATCAACTAACATCAATTAATGCTATCAAGGCAGCTCTATATTGAAAAAGAAACAGAGATCAGTAACTTTTTGAAGAGTGTAAATTTTGTGGAGAAGATGTGTGTTGTATACTGCAGTAAGAGAGAGATGAGAAGAAGATTTTATATTATTTGATTTGAAATCTGATTAAATCATAGTTCTATTCTGTTGTACTGTTGTACAATACCTCGCTATTTATAGATGCTCTATCCTAACTACCAAACAAGTTTACCAGTACACTCATTTAATTAACAAAACCAAGCTCTGTAATTTGAAAGAAATGCAAGTTTTCAATAGGTTCTAAAAATAGCGCATCTATGACTTGCATTTCTTTCAACAAATAATAAGCAAACATTGGTCTTGATTACACTATTAACATTTGATTATGACATAAAATCAAAAATAGATCTGAAGAAAAAAGCTGAGAGATGTGACACTTGTTTCCTCATATCACTTCCACTGGAAATTAGTTCATCAGTTCAAAAAAAAGAAGCAAATATAACAAAAAAAAACAAGAGAGACTAAAGAGAGACAGAAGGCCAATAAATCTTTCTTTGGCCACCAATAAACCTAAAAAAAAAAAATAGAGAGAGGTAGTTGCTACACATTTTATAAGCGACCAACAAAAGGAAAATAAAACCAGAGAGAAAAATTACACCAACAATTCTCTCAAATCTGCCCCTCTTTCTTCCTCTCTACCTATACATTACCACCTAAATTGCACCTACGCCAAGAAAATCTATGAAGGGGAGGTTCATCTTCTCTCCATTCTTCTCTGCTTCTTCATGTTTCCAAGCATGATAATTTCTCTGTTCTGGTACAACTACTGGTTCACAGAAATTAGCAAAACCAGAGACCAACATCACAGGACCAGCTGCTGGTACCTTTTCTTCACAAGCTGAAACAAAAATGAGCAAATAACACCAAAGTCACTACAAGTGGCCCAAAAATTATAAAAAAGGTTTACTAAGGATATGCATTTTTTTTTAAGGGTTTGTTGCATATTTCACATTTTGCACAAGTACCAAAAATAAAATAAAATAGAAATATACCGTGGGGACTGAATGTAGCATAGAAGGCAGGCACAGCAGAGCTAGTGAAGGAATTAAGAGAGAGATCAGTGCATGTAGAGGCACTCTCCTCCCGGTTGCTTGTAACAGTGGATTCCCCACTGCATGCATTGGCAGTTGCATGTAACTGAGTGCCAGATTGGGGGTTATTTGCTTTCCTTCTCCTAAATGCACCAGACTGCTCCCTGTGCTTCCTTGCCATGATCACATGCCAGTGGTTCTTAACCGCATTATCGGTTCGACCCGGGAACAAACGGGCAATTAGCGCCCATTTGTTGCCATACACCCGGTGCGCGGCAAGTAGCTTTTCTTCTTCCTCTTCACTGAATGCCTTTCGGTTTATTCTAGGGTCTAGCTGGTTGAACCACCTTAATCTACAACTTTTCCCTGCCAAAACCAAAACACAAATATTAGCACTTGAGAAGAGATTATTTTTATCATGGGGGCGATTTCGCAAAAATATTCCAAGGATGAATTAAAAAAAGCACATAAATTCAAAAGATGAAAAAAGTTTTCCAAAAAGCACCCAAGGTTCAAAGACTAAAACCCAGAGCACGTTTCATTTTGAAAATGTTACAATAATGCCAGCAATTAAAAAACTCAAAACATTTTGCTTTTCTCTTTCTCTATGAATGAATTGGGACACACACAAATGAACTAACCTGATCTACCCTCCAGTTTTTCAGCGATGAGGTTCCAGTTTTGGGGCCCGAATTGTGCGACAAGCTCTCTAAGCTTGGCATCCTCTGCTGGTTTCCAGTGGCCTCTGGCACAGAGCTTAGGTGAATAGGTGTCATTACTAGTATTTCCTTCTTCTTCGATTATCTCGCTGTGGCTCCAGTCATGGCTGGAATGGAGTGGTGGAGGAGAGGAGAAGAGCGTCCCCATTTGTGTAGAGATCATTTCGTTTTGGTTCGGTTCCATTGCTTGTGGTTTCTTAGCTTCGAAGAGATATATCAGTTACAGTTTAAAAAAAGGCCAGAAAACTTGAGTAGGTTTTCTTTTATGACGAAGAAATAATGAAAAAGTGATCGATAGCGTTTCCCCTTTATTTCCTTTTTTCAAAGCACTAACTTGTTATTTTGAAATAAAAAAAGAATGGAGCTTTCGTGAGATAGAACACGAGGGGAAACCACACGAGTCTCTCTGTTTTGTGTTGTGCGCTTACTTTGAGACTAACACTGGAGAGAGAGAGAGAGAGAGAGAGAGATGGTTATTGGGACTTGGGAGTCGGTGCTATGCACAAAGAGAGAAGAAGGGATGGAGGGGCCGGAGAGAAAGAGAAAGAGAGGGAATAATGGGGGAGGAGATAGAGGCCACTCGTGTGGGTAGGAAGGCACTTATAACAGAGCAGAGAGAGAGAGAGCAGAGGAGAGAGGTGTCTCTCTTGGTCTTGACAAATCCACCAGAACTCACTACTCACTCACTTGTCTCTTTGCTATTCCCACAAATCACTCACAGTTTTCTTTTCATCTTTTTGTAATTCAACAAAAATATTTTTGGAAAAATGATATGATGGACAAGTTTTCTGGGAGGATTGATGGAAAATGTAGCATTATCACCATTTTATAATCAAATTCAAAGAAACGGTAACAAATACTAAGTGGACTTCTTATGGTTCTTAAACCATTTTTAAAAACAAAATGACCAAGGAATTTTGATAATACTAAGGAGTAGAACTAGAGTGTGATGTGCTGACCAAATTCTTTGGTGAGCACAACTCTACATAAACTATCGGATTCACTTCAAACGAGATTAATCCAACCGTTGAAACCGATGTACTTTACGAGTGATGGGCGTACATGCAAAATTTTGAATTTTTTGAATTCATTTAGTCTCAAGTCAAGTGGTCAAAATTGATAAAAAATGAATGATCCAAAATGAAGTTGTTTTAATGCATTCAAAAAATTCTCAATTTTGACCACTTGACTTGAGACTAAATGAATTCAAAAAATTCAAAATTTTGCATGTACGCCCATCACTTGTAAAGTACATCGGTTTCAACGGTTGAATTAATCTCGTTTGAAGTGAATCCGATAATTTATGTAGAATTGTACTCACCAAAGAGTTTGGTGAGCACATCACATTCTAGTTCTACTCTTATATCTTTTCTCGTGATCTCATGATCTCATCTAGAGTGGGAAAAAATGGCACGCCGGAGCCGGATCCGTCACGGAACGGCACGGTAACGGCACGGAACGACACGGCACGTGTGTCGGTCACGTGCCGTGACTCGCGTGTTCCGTGCCGTGACCATTCGCGTGCCGTGACCAATTGTTGGCAAAGAAGACACGGCACGGCACGGCACGGAAATTGTCTTGGTCACGGCACGGCACGGCACGGAAACACGGAACGGCACGGCACGGGACACGCGAGTCACGGAACAAAAGACACGCCAGTCACGGCAATAGCAAAGCAATACACTAACATACCTTCCTATAAGGTATAATTTTATTTTAATTAAAATATTTACATTTAAATTTCAATTAAAACATTTGAATTTTAAAGAATCGTTTCATATTTTTTTTTAAACGTTAAATGCGATCAAATTTGACTAACGCGCGTTTGGTCACGGCACGAATTAGTCACGGCACGACTTAGTCACGGCACGCGAGTCACGGCGTGACTCGCGTGCCGTGACCATTCGCGTGCCGTGACCACCCCTCGTAATTTTTGTCACGGCACGGCACGTGAAAAATTTACTTGGTCACGGCACGGCACGGCACGTGACCAAAGTCACGGCGTGTTAGTCACGGCACGGCACGTTTTTCCCTCTCTAATCTCATCTATCTTTTCTTAGAACTGGAAAGATAAAAAGAAAAATTAAAGTGTGCTTTTGAGAGCGTTTTTGAAGGGGTGTCATATCATGAGGAGAAAATGGTATGTAAATGTACCTCCTCAGGTTTTTGTCCTGCTGTGATAAGGATAATAAATTGTACACTTCTATAATTGTCGGAGATGTCAACATTAATGGAACTTGTTTGTGATTAAACGCACAACTCCGTTTGTAAGTTTCCGGCTATCTATTTTCAAAAAAAATTATTTATAGAAATGAACACAAAATAATACAAGGTATTTACCCTACCTTAGTACGAGGAGGGTTCCAATGCACCCAAATTTCTATGCTCCCAATGCATCCACTCTTTTATCTGCAAATTTAAAGTCCGAACAATCGATCCGAACCGCTCAACATGATCTTCATAATAAAATATGCTTGGAGACCAAATTTTATATTTTTTATAATTTTTTTACTATTTTTTAAGACAGGTACAAAATCATTGTTTTAAGGAGATTCTGGACCATCCGAGAAAGTGATTTTGTACCTGTCTTACAAAATAGTAAAAAAATTCTAAAAAATATAAAATTTGGTCTCCAAACATATTTTATTATGAAGATCATGTTGAGCGGTTCGAATCGACTGTTCAGATTTTAAAAATGCAGATAAAAAAATGAATGCATTGAGAGCATAGAAATTTGGATGCATTGGAACCCCCTCTAGAATGAGTACCTATGAATATAGATGGCATATAAGGAACCGTAAAAAAATTAATGGCTCAATTCTTTGGATTCGATTTTTTTTCTCGGATCCATTAGCATCACCAAAACACTACGCCAATGCAAAATTGCCACACGAATTTCGGTTCCCTAATGGATCCCAAAAATATTTTCGAATCCAGATGAGGTGAAGAGGGTGAGGGGTTTTTTTTATAAACCATAATTAAAAAAATAATTTTAGAAAACCAACAAGATTATTTTTATTTTTACAAAAATCATAAGAACCGAAATGGACATTTCAGCAAAACAGGAGTAGTCGTTGGTGTAATACCCACAGACCGAGATGCCATTTCGGTCCAGAATTTTTTGTCCGGGACCGAAATGGTATTTCGGTCCGACCTTGTTTTTTTTAGGATTTGCTTATAAATACCCTCCAATTTATCGGTGATGAAAAAAAAAAATCACCGGAACTGAAATGTCATTTCAGTCCAGTGTCTTTTTCGGATTTTATATGGCTGCCTTGCTGAAAACTTATGAAACCATTACGGACCGAACTGCCATTTCGGTCCAGAAAAAAAAAATTTAATGACATTTCAGTTCTTATGATTTTTGTAAACACAAAAGTAATTATGTTGGCTTCCTAAAATTTTTTTTTTTTTAATTATGGTTTATAAAAAAAATTCGGAGAGGAGAGGGAGAGGCCGATGGTGGGATAAAAAATGGACCGTTCGGATTCTATGTGACCAAGTCAAACAACGTCCATGCTGTGAGATATAATTAATGGACCCAAAAGAAAAATTGGCTCCAAAGAATAGAGCTGAAAATTTTTCAGGGTTCCTCTTATGTTATCTAAGTTCACAAGCACTCATTCCAATATTCTAAATTATTTTATATTAATTTCTACAAAAAAAATTGTTATGTACTTAAGCACTGTTTTTTGAGAAGCCGTGATAATTTACGCAATTATTTGTAGCAGTCTATAAGTTTCAGTTCCTTTTATTTAGTAGGATGATAATTTCACAACATTGTCAAACCGAACCGTTTAAATCAAACCCTTTTGGTTCGGTTTAAAACCGATTAAACCGGACCGATGAATACCCCTAATCGCATGGGAGATTGCTGATGAAACTAGAAGTTGGTTTCCTGTGGATTCAAATAGACAGCATATAATCAACTGTCAGCAAGCTTGTTAGCTTTCTGTTGTTTTTCTTTTGACTTTCCTTTTGTTATTTCTTTAATACTTTGATTTATTTTTTCCTGTATATATTTTGTAAATTACACCCCTGATGTGAGTATCAAGTGGAATCTGATAGCTTGACTTTCATATTTCTTTCTTAAGAAAAAAAATTATGAAATCACCTCCTCTTTTTCCAGGAACAATAAGAAGGAATTTTTTTTTATAAACTATAATTAAAAAAAATATTTTTACAAAACCAACATGATTACTTTTTTTTTACAAAAACCATAAGAACCGAAATGCCATTTTGGTCTGAAATTTTTTTTTTATTCCGGACCAAATGTCATTTCGGTCCAGTCTCTTTTTGAATTTTCTGCAGCGACTCATATGAAAACTTGTGAAACCAGTACCACAGAAAATCTAAAAAGGAGATCTGACCGAAATGCCATTTCGGTCCGGAATAAAAAAAAATTCGGACCGAAATAGCATTTCGGTTCTTATAATTTTTGTAAAAAAAAAATAATCATGTGAAAAACAAAATTTTAATTATAATTTATAAAAAAAAATCAATAAGAAGTGGCAAAGACTCAAAAGTCAAAGAGGAGGGATCGATTACACCTTTTTTGGTGACACACTTTGACACCTATCATTTTCAAGGTCCAAATAGTCGATTCAAACCGTTGAACATGATGGATATATTAAAATGTGCTTGGAGATCAAATTTTACATTTTTTGAATTTTTTTGCTATTTATTAAGATGGTTACAAAAATCGTTGTTTTCAGACCATTGAAAAACAACGATTTTGTAACCATCTTAATAAATAGTAAAAAAATTCAAAAAAATGTAAAATTTGATCTCCAAGTACATTTTAATATGGTGATCATGTGAACGGTTCAGATCGACTGTTTGGATTTTGAAATCGCAAAATTGATCTATAAAAAAAACAGTGTCACGATATGTCACCAAAAAATGTGTAATTAGATCTCTCATCAAAGTCAAAAGGGTTGGCGGGACGCTGACTGGTTCTTATAGCATGTGAATAGTGAGGTTCCATGTAACTATTGATGATGCGAGTAGTAATTGAGCTATATGCGCTCTTCTACATGCAACACACAGAGCAAAAAAATATAGAAGATCGGAACCTGAGAGAGCCTATCGCATCTAAACAACAATTTTGGCTGTCCTATCCACGCGCAGCATTTAGCATCCGTCTCTATCCCATCTCAAATGGTCTTTAATATCAATCAAAACACAACGCAGATCGCAGAAACCCATTTGGCCGTTTAAATTGATCCGTTGTACAAAAGACCGCACAGATTCTGACACAAATGTTTATAGCTCCGTGGCAGAAACTTTGTTATTAGTCGGAAAATCGGACAAAATTCGGACGAAAAAAAAAAAAGAATGTTCAAGTTATCTTCATCATAATTGTCGTTGTAATGATTAAACTTAGAATGATAATATTATTAAAAATGACTTACAGAGTAAGTATGTCATTTACTTCGTCAAAATTAATTTAAGATACTTTTTATTAAATTTTTAATTTTTAGATTCTGTCACTATTGTTTTGTAGGTTCGATGCTAAATCATGTTATATTCAATTAATATATGATAATATTATCCGGATGACTTTAAAAATAATAATATAATAACAATGATATATATATATATAGAGAGAGAGAGAGGCTAAAATACAAGCGTTTGCACCAAGGCCTTGGTGCAAACGAATGGTTTTCAGATTTTCAAAGTCCAAACGGTCGATCTAAACCGTTAGATGTGATCTCTATATTAAAATCTACTTGGAGACCAAATTTTACATTTTTTTGAATTTTTTTACTATTTATTAAGCCACTTTGAAAATTGCTGATCACATGGTCCAGAATTTGGTTGCACTGTTTTTACTGTTCATCCGGATCAGCAATTTTCAAAGTGGCTTAATAAATAGTAAAAAAATTCCAAAAAATGTAAAATTTGGTCTCCAAGCACATTTTAATATAGATTAAATATCTAACGGTTTGGATTGACTGTTTGAACTTTGAAAATCGGAGAACCGAATCGTTTTCACTAAGGCCTTGGTGCAAACGCCTGTATCTTAGCCACTATATATATATATATATATAGAGAGAGAGAGAGAGAGAGAGAGTGGCTAATATACAAACGTTTGTTCTTGGACTCAGGAACAAACGATTCGGTTCTCCAATTTTCAAAGTTCCAACAGTCGATCCAAACCGTTAGATATTTAATCTATATAAAAATGTGCTTGGAGTCCAAATTTTACATTTTTTAGAATTTTTTTACTATTTATTAAGCTAGTTTGAAGGTCGTTCTTTTTCAATGGTGCATAATTTTAATAAAATCAGCGATTTTCAAACCATCTTAATAAATAGTAAAAAAATTCTAAAAAATATAAAATTTGGTCCCAAGCACATTTTAATATAGATTAAATACCTAACAGTTTGGATCGACTGTTTGAACTTTGAAAATCAAAGAACTGAATCGTTTGTTCCTGAGTCCAGGAACAAACGTTTGTATATTAGCCATTCTCTCTCTCTCTCTCTCTCTCTCTATATATATATAGAGAGAGATAGACTGGTGAGTTGTGAAGTAAAACAACGTTTTACTTCACGCTCATATTCCATTTTGAAAATCCAAACCATCGATCTGAATCGCTCAACATGATCTCCATATTGAAATGTGCTTGAAGACCAAATTTTACATTTTTTAGAATTTTTTTTACCATTTATTAAACCACTTTGAAAATTGCAGATATGGGTGAACAGTAAAAAATTATGGACCATTCGATCAGTGATTTTCAAGGTGGCTTAATAAATAGTATAAAAATTCCAAAAAATGTAAAATTTGGTCTCCAAGCACATTTCAATATGGAGATCATGTTGAGCGGTTCGGATCGATTGTTTAGATTTTCAAAATAAGAATATGAGCGTGAAGTAAAAATGACCTCTTACTTCGCAACTTACCATAGCCCACCTATATATATATATAGAGAGAGAGAGAGAGTGGCTAAGCTCAAAACGTTTGCACTAAGCCCTTGGTGCAAACGATTTGGTGCTCTGACTTTTAAAGTTCAAACGGTCGATCCAAACCATTAGATATTTAATCCATATTAAAATGTGCTTGGAGACCAAATTTTACATTTTTTAGAATTTTTTTGCTATTTATTAAGCCACTTTGAAAGTTGTTGATCCGGGTGAACAGTAAAAACAGTGCAATCAAATTCTGGACCATGTGATCAGCAATTTTCAAAGTGGCTTAATAAATAACAAAAAAATTCCAAAAAATGTAAAATTTGGTCTCCAAGCAGATTTCAATATGGAGAACAACTTGAACGGTTTGGATCGACCGTTTGGACTTCGAAAATTCGAAAACAAATCGTTTGTACCAAGGGCTTGGTGCAAACGTTTGCGTCTTAGCCACTCTCTCTCTATATATAATTGTGCTATTGTACTTCGCGAAGTAAAGCGAAGTTTTTACTTCACGCTCATATTCCCATTTTGAAAATCCAAAACGTCGATCCGAACCGTTCAAGTTGATCTCCATATTGAAATGTGCTTGGAGACCAAATTTTACATTTTTTGGAATTTTTTTACTATTTATTAAGCCACTTTGAAAATCGCTGATCCATTGGTCCAGAATTTTTTACTGTTTTGCTACTGTTCACAATGGATTAGCGATTTTCAAAGTGGCTTAATAAATAGTAAAAAAATTTCAAAAAATGTAAAATTTGGTCTCCAAGCACATTTCAATATGGAGATCAACTTGAACGGTTCGGATCGACGTTTTGGATTTTCAAAATGGAAATATGAGTGTGAAGTAAAACTTTGCTTTATTTCGCGAAGTACAATAGCCCTACTCTATATATATATATCTCCATTCCATTATTAAGCACGTTGGGTGTTCGATCCGCTATCGGCTACGATTGAAAGATTAATTTTTGGATTTAATCTCAGCTCTCCAATCACATAATATATCTTCTTTTGATGAAATGCATCTGTTTTATGTGTAGAAGTTTAAATTTAGTTACAAACATACTCGCCACACATACCGCTACACAATGCGTTACAATTAAAATTAAACAGACTCTAAAATTTAGCGATATAATTCTACGTTTTTTTATTTATTTGTTTCCTTATTTCTCCTCTCCAATTGAAATTTTCTATACGGCGGATCACAATGCAAATCAATTTTTGTTCACTTCCTTATTTCTATACATATTACTGTGATAAATCTAGAATATATTTCTAATTTTTATTTTTTATAAAAATTTGTCATTTTGTATGAGAATTTATTTTTGTTATCTTATCATATATATTCCGTTGCAACGCACGGGCACGATACTAGTGTGTGTGTGTGTGTGTGTGTGTGTGTGTGTGTATATATAGAGGAGGGATCCAATTACATCTTTTTTGGTGACACACTTTGACACCTACCATTTTTAAAGTCCAAATAGTCGATTTAAACCGTTCAACATGATGGATATATTAAAATGTGCTTGGAGATCAAATTTTACATTTTTTTGAATATTTTTGCTATTTATTAAGATGGTTACAAAAATCATTGTTTTCAGACCATTGAAAAACAGCGATTTTGTAACCATCTTAATAAATAGTAAAAAAATTCAAAAAAATGTAAAATTTGATCTCTAAGGACATTTTAATATGGTGATCATGTTGAACGGTTCGGATCGGCTGTTTGGATTTTGAAATCGCAAAATTGACCTATATAAAAAACGGTGTCATGATGTGTCACCAAAAAAAGGTGTAATTGGATCCCTCCTCATATATATATATATATATATAGTGCTGGGCTTAGCTACTTCATGGAGTAAAACGACTTGGTGCTCCACGCCTCATTATTTTCATTTTGAAAATCCAAACGACCGATCCGAACCGCTCAAGTTGTTCTCCATATTGATATGTGCTTGGAGACCAAATTTTACATTTTTTGGAATTTTTTTACTATTTATTAAGCCACTTTGAAAATCACTGATCCGGCGGTCCAGAAATTTTTACTGTTTTTTACTGTTCATAAGGATTTTCAGATTTTCAAAGTGGCTTAATAAATAGTAAAAAAATTCCAAAAAATGTAAAATTTGGTCTCCAAGTACATTTCAATATGAAGAACATGTTGGAAGGTTCAAATCGACTATTTGAACTTTGAAAATGAAGATATGGCGTGAAGTACAAAGTCATTTTACTCCATGAAGTAGCTAAGTCCATCTCTCTGTTAGTGTTGTGATCTAGAAGCCAATCATAGGATGATTGTTTTCTAAGTTTTGTTCATGTAATTGAATGATTTATTTATCATTTTATTCCTTGAGTATTTCATTACTTATAGATCATTCAAGTTGAGGACTTGGAATTGTGGAACTCTATAAAGGAGTTAATAAATACTCTAAAGTGTCCATAGTCTTGGTAATTAACAAGGAACATTAATTACCGGTATAAGATTAGCATTTGGATTAGATGATGATTATGTTCTGCAGATCATATGACAAGGGGTTGTCAATCTAATCAAATGGATACCTGATGGAGATCAGGGATTGGACGTGACCAAAATAAAACATTTAATATGGATTGTGTTTGTGTCATTAATGTTTTATTAGTGTCTGGAATTCTAAGGTATGAGATAATTGTTTCTCTCACATGAGAATACATATTCGTGGGTATTATCCAACGCTGTCAGTAACTGACAGTCATACAGATTCTATCATGTGGAGAGATAGTAATTATCAAGAATACCAATGTCCCTCATGTAAATGAGTGATGATATCACTGGGCCCCTTGATGAAATAATAAAAGTATGTGCACATATGATTAAGGAGTTAATCATAATTACTGATTTATTTCGGAATCAAGAAACGAGTAGATTTGCAAGGATGACACGTTCCTACCTTGGATCTATTCGTGATATCATGAGATATGGAATTGACACGAGGCAATTGTTGCTCAGGGATCGTGATACAGTATGGTACTTATCATCTGTGTCATTTGGGTAACTACAATGCATATTGCTAGGTGCCGCTTGTAGTTTATGGAATCGAAAGGAGTTTCAGATTCCATTGCCATGTGACATAGATCCCACAGGGTCACACCAATAAGAAATGAATTAGAAATGCTCCTTAATTTATTTGACATGTATGACATGACAAATAAATTGGTTTCTCCATCAAACCATGAGAAATATAATTATTTGAGATAATTATATATGATACTACAATTAATTAGATTAATTGTATTTGATTATTACTCCTTAATATATGGTACTTAAGGCAGCGGAATTTCAAAATTTTGACAAGAAAAGTACCAAAAGAGATCATCACTCTCTCTCTCTATATATATATAGGAGTTGGCTACGGTGCTACGCGTAGCATAGAGGGCCTCCGTGCTACGGCTCAATATTTGAGTTTTCAAAATTCTAACGGTCGATTCGAACCGTTCAACATGATCTCCATATGAATATGTACTTGCAAACCAAATTTTACATTTTTTAGAATTTTTTAGAATTTTTTTACTATTTTTTTAGATAGGTAGAAAATCACTTGATTTGAATGGTACAGAATTTTCAGATCAAGTGATTTTCTACCTATCTAAAAAAATAGTAAAAAAATTCTAAAAAATGTAAAATTTGGTTTGCAAGTACATATTCATATGGAGATCATGTTGAACGGTTCGGATCGACCGTTAGGATTTTGAAAACTCAAATATTGAGCCGTAGCACGGAGGCCCTCTATGCTATGCGTAGCATATTAGCCAAATTCTATATATATATAGAGAGAGAGAGAGAGATAGACTATGGTGAGTTGTGAAGTAAACGCTCATATCCCATTTTGAAAATCCAAACCATCGATCTGAACCGCTCAACATGATCTCCATATTGAAATGTGCTTGGAGACCAAATTTTACATTTTTTTTGGATTTTTTTTACTATTTATTAAGTCACTTTGAAAATCGCTGATTTGAGTTAACAGTAAAAAACAGTAAAAACTTCTGGACCATTCGATCAGCGATTTTCAAAGTGGCTTAATAAATAGTAAAAAATTCCAAAAAATGTAAAATTTGGTCTCCAAACACATTTCAATATGGAGATCATGTTGAGCGGTTCGGATCGGTTGTTTAGATTTTCAAAATAAGAATATGAGCGTGAAGTAAAAATGACATCTTACTTCGCAACTCACCATAGCCCAGCTCTATATATATATATATAAGATAGGCTATCATGCTTTGGGAAGTAAAGAGGGTGTTTTACTTCCCGCTCATATCTTTATTTTAAAGTTCAAATAGTTGATTCGAATATTCCAACATGATCTTCATATTAAAATGTTCTTGGAGACCAAATTTTTCATTTTATTGAATTTTTTTACTATTTGTTTAGAATATTTGAAAATCACAACTTTTAATTAAATAAAATAATAATAAAAAATTCAAAAAACAATGTTTTTCAAAAATTCTAAAAAAATAATAAAAAGTTTCAAAAAAAAATGTAAAATTTGATCTTCAAGTACATTTCAATATGAAGATCATGTTGAGAAATTCGGATTGACTATTCGAACTTTACAAATAGAGATATGAGTAGAAAGTAAAACACTCTCTTTATTTTCTCAAATACTGTAGCATCACTCTGTATATATATCCACATGCGAGAGATGAAAGCAATTGTAAGTTTGTGAGAGATGCGCCCACCGACCCATGTGTACCTGTAAAGGATTTAAAAACAACCGCCACAATTTGACATGCATGGCTCCAAACCGCCTCTATTTTTGACCGGAATAGACTCCTGTTTATCTCTCTTTACAGTTTGGACTTGGTTGTTTTTGTTCTCACTTTGGCACTTTCTGTCGGAATAACTAATTTAGCCTACCTTTTTTGGGGATAATAATCTCATGTTTATGTGTAATGTTTCTACTCATGGGAATTGAGAAACGCTTCGCTATCTGACTAGTGTATTGGCATACCAACGGTCAAGATGTATCCGTGCCGTGTTATTAGTCATGATGTGTTTTAATTTTTGTAAAATCGACACGTTAATTTAATCATGGCACGTCTAATTTTCTTGCTTTTAGGCATTTTTCGGAATTATTTTTTTCAATTTTTGTACTTACAAATATTTTTTCAAATTATATCAAAATGCAAAAAATATTTTAAAAAAAACTGTAACTTACATAAAATGTAATATAATTTATTTCTTATTTTCTGAATTTTTTTAGATTTTTTTAGACATTCGTACGTACTTTTAAAAAAAAAAATCAGTACATCATGTCGAAACATGTCTTACAAAACTATACAATATGTTTAATTGTGGTGTGTTCATTTTCAATATTGTATGACACAATAAAACACGTTTAGAAATTTTGACGTATTGACATGGCACGACATGTGTTACCTGTACGCCGGAAGTCGGAACCGCTTCAATACACCGTCTCCGGGGAAGGCTTGTTTAATTTGATGTAATTTAGCAGGTTGTATTTTAAAGTGAAGTATGTATATTATTTATTTTCTACTTTGTACACCTTTAAACATTGATATTAATCACCATGACTCCTCATTTTTTTTTTCTCTTTTTGTCTATTTGGAACTCAACATTTGAAAACTCGTTTCCTTGACTGCTAATGAAATCAACTTTTTTGTTTTGTTTTATCTAGTGGAATGACCTAGTCATATTTGATTGAGAGCACATGTATAGGGACAGACTCTAATTCAAATTTAAAAATCATTGGCCAACAATTTTTAAAGTGCATTATTGCATTTATGAAGTATGCCAGTTTCTCCTACTGTCATCGAATTAATAGTTAATCAAGTTTTAATACTTGACCGTATTGATCCACATTATCTAACAATGTTTTAAACTAATTTATTAAAAGAGGAGGGTTCCAATACCTCATGCCTTTTATACATCATTATATATCATATAAAATAATTTATATGTTCGTTTTCAACTTTTAACCTGTCGATCCGAACCGCTCAACATGATATCCATACTTAAATATGCTTGGAGAAGAAATTTTATAATTTTTGGAAATTTTTTACTATTTTTTTTAGATAGGTAGAAAATCATTGTTTTTGAACGGTCCAGAAATAGTGATTTTGTACCTATCTTAAAAAATAGTAAAATATTTCCAAAATTATAAAATTTCATCTCCAAACATATTTTAGTATGAATATCATGTTGAGCGGTTCGGATCGACGGTTTGGATTTCAAAAATAAAGATATAAAATATGAGATATGATGAGATATGAAAAGCACGAGTATTGGAACCCTCCTCTTATTAATAACTCTGTTTTAAACTATTTTTCCAAAAAAGAAAAAAAGACTCTGCATAATTAATACCTTCAATGATTTTGTCTCCTTGTTAGTGTTTTTTTTTTCTTTATCTAAAATCTATTGCTAGTACAAATGTATCATCTGATGTTGTGAAAGGACTGCATGGAAAATGTACAATTTGATTTTGTAGACTTGTCAATACTTTTTATTGATTCTTCTGCTGAGTGATGTTTTTTGCTACACTTGTTACCAGTAGAGAGAATGCTCTAAATCGTTTAATTTGTTTTTTTTTTTTCACAAAGTGAATAATTCAGTTTTTAGTCCTTGCTTTATTTTATTTATTTAATCTGTGGTTTTCTGTGGTTATTTTATTTTTGTAAGAAGTAACTGTAACAAAGTTGGTAAATTTTTTTTATAAACCATAATTAAAAAAAATATTTTTAGGAAACCAACATGATTATTTTATTTTTTACAAAAATCATAAGAACCGAAATTTTTTTTATATTCCGGACCAAAATGTCTTTTCGGTCCAGTCCCTTTTTTGGATTTTTTGCGGGAGCTCATATGAAAACTTATGAAAAAGTACCATAGAAAATCCGAAAAGGGGACCGGACCGAAATAGCATTTCGGTCCGGAATAAAAAAAAAATTTCGGACCGAAATGGCATTTTGGTTCTTATGATTTTTGTAAAAAACAAAATTTTAATTACGGTTTATAAAAAAAAATTGGAAGTTGGTTGTCATTGATAATTTATTGTTAAGAGTGGGGTCAAAGAAAAGACTTTTATGTTAGTAAAGAATGATAAAAATTTCAAAGTGTGAAATGAAGAAAGTTTATAATTGCTTCGAATTTCGCGCTCATTTAAGCATGAGTGGTGCATCAGATATATAAAACTGGTGGTTGCTCTACGTGTCTGACAATTTATAGACCCAGAGAGCAGTTGGCCCTGCTTTTCAGTTAATATTTTGTGACTGATTCAACCAAAATTGCACATGAAATTTAATGATAGGGCTTAGAGCTACCGCTAGACCGACTGCCGTCATTTTTATTAATATTCATTATTAATTATAAAATAATAATAATGTCCATCTTAGTTGGTTTTTTTTTAAATGTCCAAACAGGCTATTAAAATGAAAACCGGCCATTAAATGGTCGGTAGAGAGTTCCAATACATTGTGACACGCGGGTCCGGTAAAAAAATAGAATATAAATGCAGAGGTATCCAATTAACATATATTCCGTGCGCTCATGTCTTATCGGTTTGTCGTGAACGAAACTGGAGCGAGGACCAATTTGTTGCAGACTGGTATACATTGAATTATCTTGAAAGTACTTGAAGTGGGTGTTTGTTCCTTATGGCAATATAGAAGAATGGTCTACTTGTAATTCTCCTAAATTTCTTCCTAGCATGGCTAGGATTAGAGTTGGGAGGAGAAAACACCTGTCATGTAATGACCATGAATGAAATGTAAAGGTAGGCGAAGGGGGCATCAGGCTCGCCGTTCCACTACCGACATGAATCGAAGAGATATGTAACATTCATTAAAAATTATATTTCTTGACAATTTTGACCAACTTACCAAGTAACAAATGCAATGCAGAGACCAGAAACGCAGCAAATGCGGCAGAAAATGAGCGAGTTATCGCAGAGACAACTGGGTCAAAAGGGTCACAACGAAGCACAGCTATAAGTCGTTTAGATGCATCTGCTATGTTTGTAGAAGCAATGAGAGAGACAATTGCCATAAGAGGAGAGGCGGTGGGGTAGTAGTGATTTAAATTCTTTTAACTTGATGCATGTTGTGAACTTGTTTATTTAAATACTGCTTTCAGAACTATTTTATTTGCAATTTGTGTGGACTTTATTAAAACTAAGTTATGAGTTAATTGAATGTAAATTTTTATAACTTTACTATTTTTTTACCATATTCAAAAATTAATTATGGAATTTCTAACTAAATCACAAATTTGGTTCTTTTAATGAAAATGTAGAGAAACATCAAGTCTACATGCATGTCAATACATTAAGTCTAAATAAACTCTGAATTGATATAATAAAGTCTACAAAATAGACACTAAAGAAACTCAAAAAATTTACAACTCTAATTCATCCAACTAAATGCCTCCAGCTCAAATTCATCCAAATTTTAAACCCTAATAATACTACTTCTTAGAACGAGCCTTGAAAGTACATGGAACAAACTCCTCGTCCGATATTGTCGGATCTAGATCAGTTACAACAGACGAAGTGCTAGTCTTACTAGTATATGTACACAGAACAAATTCATCGTCCGATGTTGGAGACTGGATTAACTTTTTTTTTTTCAAACCAGAGCCGTAGGGGTTTTCCACAAAGTCATCGTCTGAAATTTCATACCGAATAAGCTGTCTAAGAAATTCCTCCATCATACATACTTGACAATTCTTTTTATCATGGCATACTTGACAGTTGTTCTTTTTTTCCTTATTTTTTCCTCGATCAATAATTGACCCTCCTCTCGTTAGGCCGTGATAGGACGATCTCCCTCATTCTTCCTCTCTTTCTTTTCTGTGAGCTGAGTGTGTTGTGAGAGAGAGGAGAGAGAAAGATGGGTATTTATAGGGTCTAAAACAGCAAAAAAAAAATGAAAATTTTCCAACCGGTCATCGGTCATTTAATGGCCGATTTGATCATTTTTAAAAAAACTCAGCTAAGATGGATATTATTATTATTTTATAATTAATAATGAATATTAATAAAAATGACGGGACCGACTGGTAGTAGGAAAATGACATGTAACCACTTGGAGCAGTGTAACCGGCCTAGGACTAGGTGAGAAAAAACAGATTTGATGCCAAATAGAGACCTAATGGCATAGCTCACTGCGCAAGTGTCAATTCCGTAACTCAGACTTACATGCATGTCAATTTCACTAAAATTGCTACCCCTTCTTGGAAAAGGATCTCCAATCAGATGTCGTTCACAATTATAAATTTATTTGTATATAAAAGAGCTTAAATTATAATTGAGTGAGGCTACGGTACTTCGGCTAATGTACTGTGGCTAGTGTATTACGGCTTAATATGATACTTTTTAAAATCCTAACGGCCGATTCGAACCGTTCAATGTGATGTCCATATGAATATGTACTTGCAAACTAAATTTTATATTTTTTCGAATTTTTTTACTATTTTTTTAGATAGATAGAATTTTGATAGTGCATAATTTGTATAAAACACTGAAAATTCTACCTATTTAAAAAGATAGTAAAAAAATTCAAAAAAATATAAAATTTAGTTTGCAAGTACATATTCATATGAATATCACATTGAACGGTTCGGATCGACCGTTAGAATTTTAAAAAGTACCATATTGAGCCGTAGTACACTAGCCGAAGTACCGTAGCCTCACTCATTATAATTTGTATTAATTTGGTCTGTTCCTTTTAAAATGTTAATGAATGGAGTTGAATTATCCAAGGACTCATCTCGGTATATGTTTTTCATTATTTACATGCAACATGCATTAGATTTTAAAATGATGAAGAAAAATATTTAGAACAGTTATCAAGATATTCAAATGATGAAGAAAGAGTTAGGTTTCATACTTTTCAAAATGCATATTATATACTGAATGAAAATTTTAAAATGTTGCCTTTAACATTGGATGACGGATTAGCATGTTTTTTGACACATCATGACACCGTTTTTTTTATAGGTCAATTTTGCAATTTCAAAATCCAAGCAGTCGATCCGAACCGTTCAACATGATCATCATATTAAAATGTGCTTGGAGATCAAATTTTACATTTTTTTTGAATTTTTTTACTATTTATTAAGATGGTTACAAAATCGTTGTTTTTCAATGGTCTGAAAACAACGATTTTGTAACCATCTTAATAAATGGTAAAAAAATTCAAAAAAAATGTAAACTTTGATCTCCAAGCACATTTTATATATCCATCATGTTGAACAGTTCGGATCGACTATTTGAACTTTGAAAATGATAGACGTCAAAGTGTGTCAAAAAAAAAAAAAAAGTAATTTGATCCCTCCTCTTGTTCAAATTATATATAAAAAAAATTAAACAGCTGCGAAAAATTCAAGTGATGAATAACACTATTACTATTACTATTACATGGTCACAGTATAAAATCACATCAATCTTACCTTCTGATGCTACTCTCTGTCTGTAAAGCAATCAGATCATTTCATTTCAAAGCTCAAAGGAAAACAGTTGATTGATGACGCCAGCCCTAAAACTACCACAGTATCAATGTACTATATTTCCATTTCTGGAACTGCTTTACAGAATGATAGGAACACTTGTTCGTATTATATCAAAAGAAATAGCGGGGAAACAAATCCGAATTCACCTGTTTTAAATTATTTTCTTGGTGGAAGAACGATATTTTTATTGCACGTAGAAAAGGGTTCTAATTTGGTACTTGAGAATCTTGTGAAATGAGATAGAAGAATTTTTTTGAAAGAAGATTTACCAATACAAATGAAATTAATTGAAAAAAAAAAGTTTTTCTTTTACATTCCAGCAACTTAAATGAGTTTCTAAATAACTGTTAATCACTTTTTAGAAATTAAAGTCTTTAAAATTTCTAATTCTCACGTTCCTGTAATTAATTTTAGAGTTTCTATTAAGCCACATTAGCAACAAATTAAAAAGAAGAAATAATTTGAGCTAATTATTTGGCCAACATGGAGTTTATAAACAGTTTCTTAATAAGAATTTTTACTGCATAGTTTCTAAATAATAAACTCTCTCACATCTTTGAAACTGAATTAGAAACTACCACATCAGATTAGAAACTCTAATAATACCACGGATGCAGATGCTCTAACTTTCAGGTGAACTAAAAAAGATGCTTAAAAAAAGACCTAAATCTTCAAACTTCAATTAAAAAAGTGTTTTTCGTTTTTCATTTATGTCTATTTTTTATCATTTTTCATCCTTGTTATTTTTTTTTCAAAAAGAGGTTGTACATGAAGCTATCCAATTAGTCAATATCCACAAAAAAATCTCTATTTGAATTCTGAACTGTGATCTTTTACACAAAAAAACATTATTTGTTTGTCAGCAAACAAAGAATTATTCTCATCGTCTTTAATAGTTGTGTCCTATGTTCAATAAATTCTGATGATAATGATACAAATAATGATATTGAAACGTTTTTAATTATTATAATACTTATTATTCAAGTCATTGCTATTACCGTCATTATTTCTAATATTATTGCTGAACTCCCATGACATTACCCTTTAATTATGCTTTTGATATTTTTGCAGTACATAAACGGAAGAACAATAAATGACCGGTTAATTAGTTGGATAATTGTATAGCAAAGTTAGAAAAGCAAAATTATAGGATTTATCTCTTCTTTCTGCAGTATGTTGGGTTGAATTGAAAATAAGCTGTTTTTGGAGTTAGACTATTGGAAATAACTTATTCAAATGTGTCAAATTATTTGAATTGCCAGGACTCTCTCTGAATTACGGACAGTCATTGTTTTTACAATTACAAAGCATTTTCCATGTTAAAAGAACCACCCATTTTTTTTTTCCTTTTTCCTACGCTGTTGATCTAATTACGAACAAAAAAAGGAAACAATAGTGATGATTTTGATTCGGAAAAGAGAAGAAAGAAAAACCGCTGAGAATGGATTAGGATCTAGGGGTGTTCAACCAGTTGGTTCGGGTCAAACCGAATTTTTTTTGTCGAACCGCGGTTTGAACCGAATTTTGAAAACCCAACCGAACCGATCAAATTAAAATTTCAAACCGATCTAAAACCGAACCGATTAAACCGATTTAAACTTCGTTTTGTTCCGTTGAACCGAATACAAACATTTCAAATTACAAATAAACATTTCAAAACCAGTTGGTTCGGTTCAAATCGATTTGAATAACATTTTTGATAACCACACAAGCCGTTTTTTGATAAACCGATCCATTTTTTATTAAACCGGTTGGTTCGGTTCAAACCAATTTGGAGATCCCAAAACCAAACCGAACCATTTACACCAAACTTCTTCAAAAACTAAACCGAACCGAACCGAACCATTTAAACCGAACAACCAATCCAATTAAACCAAAATTTACCGGTTCGGTTTAAAACCGAATAAACCGATCCATTTGAATACCCCTGTTAGGATCCGCTTGAATAGGGGCCAAGTTTGATTATATGCGTTTGTAGACTTGCAGTTGCAGGTGAGATATCTTTACCTCCATTGACTGTTTTTGTTATTATTTGTAGGTGTCAGGGAGACAGCAGAGCAAATTGTTTCTTCCTTTCCCCTCAAAAACCATTTTGTGTTTTCACTGTCAACACTATTCAGTTTTATTTTCTTGTTTTACAGTTTCTGAATTTGCATAAATTCTGTGAAGAAAAAAAAGTAAAAGTTGGGTGTCGCAGTTAATATTTTTAGTGTAAAAAAGGACATGTTCAGAAAGTTGTTTAACCATTTCTCTTCACTGTCAACACTACTGTTCGGAAAAGAAAGTTTTTACTGTTTCTTAATTTGCATTAATTAAGTGAAGGAAAAGAAGTAAAAAGTTCGGTGTCACATTTAATATTTTTTGTGTCAAAAACGGACATGGTCAGAAAAAAAATCAAAAGTTTAATTAAGAAACAATCTTATTTAGTGTGAAGCCAGATATCAATAATACTTATCACATATCTAGGAAGGATCAATATACACTTTTTTCTACAACATGAATTTGTAATTATTAATTAAGTGAAGGACATCTTGCAATTCTAATGAGACTGTTCGGACTCAAAACTCAAGAATTTTTTTTTTTTTTATAAACCATAATTAATTTTTTTTTTTTTACGAAACTAACATAATTACTTTTTTTTTTTTACAAAAATCATAAGAACCTAAATGTCATTTCGGTCCGTTATTTTTTTTTTATTCCGGACCGAAATGGTATTTCGGTCCGGTCTCCTTTTTGAATTTTCTATGGTACTGGTTTCACAAGTCTTCATATGAGCCGCCACAGAAAATCCAAAAAAGGGACCGGACCGAAATGTCATTTCGGTCCGGAATAATAAAAAAATTACGGACCGAAATGGCATTTCGGTTCTTATGATTTTTGTAAAAAAAAAAAGTAATCATGTTAGTTTCATAAAAATATTTGTTTTAATTATGGTTTATAAAAAAAAATTCCAAACTCAAGTTTTGAGTTACCTCATAGGAAGATTTGGTACACTGTACATACCTCATGGGAGGATTCAGATCAGCTGAAATCCGAGATCCATTAACAGTAACTCTGAAATTCCTAAAATCTAAGATCCAGCCGTCCAACTTTTTCTGTGCACGCATTTCGAAACAATTCAATAGCTGAATTCAGAATTTCAAAAATTTCAGAATTACTGTTGATGATATCAGATTTCAGCAGATTTGAATCTTACTGAGATTGTTATCAGAAGTTTGAGGCCCAATTCACACAAAACAAGTACTTCAAGTGGTCTTGAGGATCATTTATGGGCATGTACTTTCTTTGTTAAATGTTATCTCAAAGTAAAAGTTACATCCTTTAATTTAAAGAGGCGAGGCGACATGATTTTAAATACTAATTGTACTTCCAGAAAGCATTAATTTCATTATTTGTAGGTTGGGTTTTACTGAAGATAAATTTATGTTACTGAACTTGATTGTATTTTTTCAAAATAAAATTTCTTTTTTTAAAATAATAAATTTTCATTATTCGTATCTCCACACTTCCACAGCATGATAAGAGAGAGCGAATCTCTTTTCTATTTTGTTTTTCTTGTTCATGACTTTGATCTTTCAACTTTCTGTTTGCAGTAAAAAGATAGGAGCAAAACGACAAAAGAAGGCGGAACACGTAGCGAGTTCAGATGCGATGTTTGGCACGTGTGGCTGACACCATTGCGCCTAACGGAACCGTTTCTACTTTTCTTCTTTTATTGAATTTTCATTCTACCCCCCCAAACTAAAAGTTTTAAATTCTTCTTATTGCATACAAGTACAGTCTGGTCCAAGTGATTTTAGAAAAACATTAGACTTACATTTAGCCTTCATACTTGGAGTGAAATGGTATGGATAATATCCAATCCGTATTTGAAAATTAGATGTGGATATCCGATATGTAAATATCCGTGTGGATATTAATACTGAGGTCCAGTTCTTCTTTTATTGAATTTTCATTCTACCCCTCCCAAACTAAAAGTTTTAAATTCTTCTTATTGCATACAATTACAGTCTGGTCCAAGTTAAGTGATTTTAGAAAAACATTTGACTTACATTTAGCCTTCATACTTGGAGTGAAATGGTATGGATAATATCCAATCCGTATTTGAAAATTAGATGTGGATATCCGATATCTAAATATCCGTGTGGATATTAATACTGAGGCCCAGTTCGGCTGTGTGTATTGTTCACGTGGGAAAAAAAAATTCACTCAAAGCTAATTTTTTTTTCCACGTGAACAGTAAAAAATCAGTTCAAAAACGTCTATTACTGTGCCCATTCCCAGCAGCCGAACTGGCCTGATGGTTTTATATTTCAATTATCCGTGTCCGAATAGTAGATATATATTATATATTTTAATATATATTATGAAAAAATATGTTATTTACCATTATAATTAGAAATTGTTATGAACTTTAGTATTTTCTAATATTTTTTAATAAATATCCGATCCGATCCATATCTGTATTCGTATCCATCTGATATCTGATTCGTATATGTATCCGAAAAATTAAAAAGAGATATGGATATAGTTTTATCACTATCTGCTCCGAATCCGCTCCGTTTTCACCCCTACTTCATACTGTAATTAATACTATCAATTTAATAATTAATACATGTTTTTTTAAAGGTCTCAAAACAATATTACACTACAATATGCTCAAATAAAATCTACAATTTCTACACTTACTGTTCTTTAACAAATCATAATCTCATTCCATGGAATATACACAACAATTACCATTGTCTTTGAAAACCCAAATAATGATTTAGAAAATGTAGAAGGAGCAAATTGAAAAAAAAAAAAAGTTGTTTTGCTTGCCAGTTGCCCAAGTGCCATGAATGGGTTTCTGTTTCCATTTCTCCAGCCGTTTCGTCCTTTTGCCTGACTCGCAAACGAAAACAGTTTCGCCTTTATTTAATGCGTGGGGAGGGGTCACACGTGTGCCGTGAACCCTCTGTCGCACGTGTACGATTCCGACGTGGCTATTTGTTGCTTGATCAGAGAAACTGGTTTCGGTTCAGAAAAGAGAGAGATAGTGGGGAATAATATCGGGTAAGGATTCTTTCTCTGGACGGAAGCAGAAAAGCGGGACCCGCTTTTTTCTAATCGGGTTTAGTTTTATAACTACCCGCATCCAATTTGCAACAGGTTTCTGTTAAGACAGGCACGGACAGACCGACAGAGTCAAACTCTCAGGTCCTGAAATTAATTATATAGAGAGGTTAATTTTAAAAAATATAAAATTACATATAGGTACATAAAATTTTAAAAATTAATGGGGTAATTGACTCTCATTCTATCATTGAGTACGGATGATATTTTTATAAGGTTTAAATTTGTTTCCGGCCTTGATTCAACTAGAATCTATGAGATCTGATTAATTTGGATATGAAATTGAGCCCATTCTTTCTTATTGGAAATGATTTATACAAATGCTTATGTTACGAACTCCAACCCGCTTCGAACCAATCCCGAATTGGATCATTGATAAACAAATAAAGAACGAGTTGAAATTGAAGAGACTTGGCTAAGTTGGCTGGAACACGAGACAGTGGGGCTTTTATGACAAGCGCCTGGAGCCGACCGCATTTGTGTGTGCGTGTGTGATCGAACTTGGTGCCGAGTCCAGACAAAGGACTTTGATTTTGGGCTTGCTTCTTGGGCCGGGGTCCTTCTCAAAATAAAATATCTCAATCGTATTCCTAGTAAACTATTGCCTCGATCATTGATAAAAGGGACTAAGGGCATCAAACAACATTTTTATTTTGACCTGGTCCGGTATGTGTCAGAGCTGTGGTTTATTCATCTCATTATTTTTTTCTTTACTAGGTTCGATGTAGACTCTTAGTTAACTAACAGACATTTATTATTCATAAATGCCTTACTTAAAGTTAAACCTCTCCTGCTCACAAAAATCCTACGCTTCTGTTTCCAAGAATTCAAAGTTCCATAGTCCATGCCATTCCAGGTAGGGGTGGCAACGAGCTAACTCGGTCCGAGCTAGGTTCTAGCTCAGCTTGTTAATTCTGAACCGAGTTACAG
Organism: Carex kokanica; assembly: GCA_025461125.1. Lineage (NCBI taxonomy): Eukaryota > Viridiplantae > Streptophyta > Magnoliopsida > Poales > Cyperaceae > Carex > Carex kokanica. The sequence goes on along the minus strand of JAJGRX010000865.1, from coordinate 1,760,988 downwards.
CCGAGCGAGTTGGATCTAGGACATTTGAGCTAAAATCTCAGCTTGAAATCGTGATAAGCTAGCCCAAACTAACTCGTGAGTTGACGAGCTGGCTCGCTGGGTTTGGCTGGATTTTGTTTTAAGAAGAAAATAAATTATATAAACTTTTTGGATCGAGCTGGACCGAGATAGACAATATAAAATATACACAAAATCATATAAATTCACAAATTGATGCCTAGCCGAGCTAGCTGGCGAGCAAACTATGCTCTAGCTTGAACTCGTTAATTCTGGACCTAACTAGTGGCGACCTGGCTCGTTAACAGCTCAGTCCAGTAACGAACGAGTCAGGTGCGAGTCACGATCGAGCCACGAGCCACGAGCTTTTTTGCCACCCCTAATTCCACACAATTCCACAATAGTTGGTACCAAGTTCAAATCTCTGAGTTTAAATAATTCGCTCAAGCCAGGCAATAAAATCTATAATTGCAGGTTGAGAATTGTTTTCTGCACCACCAATATTTATCAACAACTAGTTTTCATTCTCATGTCTTTACTAAAACATGGACCACTTTTGTTAGCATGCACCGATGCTATTCAATTGTAATTTCAAAGCCACTTGGATTTAGTTCGGTTACTGATACATTTAAAAAAAAATGTAGTATCTTATAGATTTCTACAAGAAGTTCAAGTGATTATTGTAATTCTTGCACGTCTATTTTTTATCATTTCATTTTGTACAAAACGAACTCAAACCTTTAGGATTTTGACATGAATGCATTGTTGAAAAAAAAAACATGATTGAAGTTTAATATTATTCGTTTAAATTTTAAATATAAATTATTTATAAACTTAAATTTGGAGTTATGATGAGACACAAAGAGAACATTATCTTAGTCACTAGATTATTAAATTTAAAAAGAATATAAATTATTAAATAATAAAAGCTAACAATTCAAGTAGTTACATGCTAAAAATATTTAGATAAGTGAATGGGTTCTAATAGAAAAAAAAAAAAGCATTTCATATTTTCATGACAAATATATACAAATTCCTGGCGGTGGGGTCCACATATCTCCTTAATTTCCTGTTACCTAATAGTCAAATACAGTCACGGGCTTTATTCCCTTTAATGCCTTAACTACCGTTACCGTTATATGAAAATCCTATTCTCATATAATTAACCTTAGAATAGAAATATCATTCATTCCCTAAATGAAGCCCTGTAGTCCGTAGAGTAGCCGACAAAGTAATTTAATCAAGAGATTGAAGTACATGTTAGACCTATAATAATTAATAGGTCGTAATATTTTTATTGCATCGATTTGGGCTTGGGGTCTGTAGTATACGAGACTACGACCGCTCTCTTTTATCGGATTTTTTGGATCCGATTCTGCTGCTTTTTTCTAAAAAAAGTAGAGTTCTGCTCTTCTGATTCTAACTATTTAAAATTTTTCATTCGCGTATTTGAATATTTTTTTTTCATGCACAAATTTCAACAAATTTGAATGGTTGGGATCAAAAAAGCAATAGAGTCCATTCCGGTTTTTTTAGGAGTAATTATTTGTATACCCTTACGAAAATTACTTATTCTCCCTCTAAAATTTATAATATTATATTCACCCTTCTAAATTTTAAAAACCCACAAATTTAAATAATTTATTATATTTTTTTTTTATAACTCTTTTTAAATCTCTAAAGTTCTCATTTTATTCACTATTAAAAAAAATATATGTAGTTCGTGTAACAAAATATGTTCAGTCTTCTAATTAGTCGGTTTCCGATGGCAAATAACTTATTTCTCTCTTTCCTCGGTATTTTTAGGGGGAATTATTTGTATACCCTTACCAAAATTACTTATCGTCTCCCTCTTAAATTTATAATATTATATTGACCCATCTAAATTTTAAAACCCACAAATTTAAGCAATTTATTATATATTTTTTTATAACTCTTTTTAAATCTCTAAAGTTCTCATTTTATTCTTTATTAAAAAAAAATGTAGTTTGTGTAACAAAAGATGTTCAGTCTTCTAATTAGTCGGTTTCCGATGGCAAATAACTTATTTCTCTCTTTCCTCGGTTTTTTTAGGGGGAATTATTTGTATACCCTTACCAAAATTACTTATTAGTCTCCCTCTTAAATTTATAATATTATATTGACCCATCTAAATTTTAAAACCCACAAATTTAAGCAATTTATTATATTTTTTTATAACTCTTTTAAATCTCTAAACTTCTCATTTTATTCATTATTAAAAAAAATATATGTAGTTCGTGTAACAAAAGATGTTCAGTCTTCTAATTAGTCTGTTTCCGATGGCAAATACTTATTTCTCTCTTTCCTCGGTTTTTTTAGGGGGAATTATTTGTATACCCTTACCAAAATTACTTATCGTCTCCCTCTTAAATTTATAATATTATATTGACCCATCTAAATTTTAAAACCCACAAATTTAAGCAATTTATTATATTTTTTTTATAACTCTTTTTAAATCTCTAAAGTTCTCATTTTATTCTTTATTTAAAAAAAACATATGTAATTTGTGTAACAAAAGATGTTCAGTCTTCTAATTAGTCGGTTTCTGATGGCAAATAGCTTATTTCTCTACTAGTGACGCATACATGATGATATTGAGACCTACATTTTTGTGTGCACCACAATAACAAAAACGAGCCATTGTCATTGCAACCGGCCAATTAGAATCCTGAATAATTCTCTTAAACATTTGACATATTTTTTTAACAAAGGATAAAATGAATATTTCATTAATTTAAAATAAAATTAAAGAAAAGACAATAATTAGGTAAATTTTGTGAGTTTATGAAATTTAGAAGTGTAAATATGAAATTAAATTTTTTTACAGGTCACAGGGGGTAATTACATAATTTTAATGTTATGGAAGGTATACCTGATTTTCCCCCTTTTTTATTTAATTTTACATTGTTAAAAGCAAATGGACATCTCCCGTGCAACTATACGGTTTTTAATTGTTAGTTCCTTGGTCATGCAAGACTGAGTTAATGTTAGATGGACTTGATTATTGATTGATTCTTGTCTTTGAGAGAAAATGGAGAAGTGGAAGTTGACCAAGAGATAATTATCCAATTTTAGATGCAGAAATTTTTAATATTATTACTAAGAAAAAGACAGTTCTGAATCTCCATTCCATTATTAAGCACGTTGGGTGTCCAATCCGCCAACGGCTACGATTGAAAGATGAAATTTCAGATTTAATTTCAGCCCTCCAATCACATAATCTGTCTTCTTTTGATTAAATTTTATGTGTAGAAGTCTAAATTTAGTTAAAAACATACTCACCACACGTACTACCACATGATACGTAACAAGTAAGACCAATAATTGAGCAAATGGAATTAGCATTAAATATTTATTACCATATCTCTCTCCAGCTTTAATTGGTGCATAAAAAGATTAATTTCCAATTTAGACAGATATCATATCTCATTTTTGGAAGAGAACAAAAAAGGCATATTATTGATTTATTCTTTAGCAGCTTTCCACATTTAATTTAATTGAATTATAACGTAAAAATTGTGTATGCACTGACATGCAAAGAATGTTATTGTATTAAAACAGTCATTTGTTGTTCTTTATTTTATTATTATATATTATTTGCCTCTCTATGTTAAATCTTATAATATGTCCCGTTGCAACGCACGGGTATGATACTAGTATTCAATTAAAACAACAACTGTTGAAACACAAATATATTATAGTGATATACACTGATTAACTGATACTCCGCATTTTAAAAATTAAAAAATACGTCAGCGTGCATTTCAAATATATTTGTGCATTTTAAACACAAATATACTATAATCAGTGTCTTTTAAAAAAAAAAAAAAAGGTTGACTGATGGCTATAATCAATGTAGCTGATGGGTATTTATATCTACAACGTCAATATCTATGGTCTTAATTTTTTAACGGTACAAAGTAAATTATGGAGATAAATCTCCATTGTGGCATTGTCAGATGTTTCTACTTTTCTCTTTTAAACTTTATGATAAATTCATTATAGCATTAATTCGTTGTGTTTTTTTTTTCTTTTTGTTTTCCCTTTCCTTTTCACTTTATGATAACATCATCTAATAAAATTGTTTGCCAAACATGAAACCAGAGCACAGAAAAAACACTACTGATAATTTGGTCTCAGTTATCTTGAAAACTCGGTAGTACTTTACACAAGTTCTTTATAAGTAACTTCAAATCTACAGGATTCGTATTTAATCTTATATATCACTGCAGGTGAAACGCATCTCTCGGAATCTCGTAATATGAATTACGAATCAATTCTAGTAAACTTTCTGCAAAAGTCTGATTGAAATTGCCCATATCTCGCTTGAACGCTTTCTGAACCAATTTCAGACTCTGGCTTTTAAAAGAACACAAAGACATCTGATTCAGCCATAATTGAAATAAGTTAAATATGAAAAACTAAACAAATCCGTTGTAGTCTAGCTGGTTAGGATACTCGGCTCTCACCCGAGAGACCCGGGTTCGAGTCCCGGCAACGGAAATTTTTAATTTTTCATTTCCCTCTTATGAACTCTGAGATAGGCCACCAAGGTGTATTTGCGAATCTCAAAATGGGCTTCTATGTATCTCGGCCTATGAACACTTTTGGATTCGGTGTTATTCCTATTGGAAAAACTTGACAAGTCCAGCATCCACATTCGATGTTTATTTTACGTCGGCCTTTGAATTATTAGTTTTGCCCATGGGTGTGTGTGTGGATGAATTCGTATCCTCTGAGCATATTTTGAGTTAAATTTATCTTGGGATCTGTATCCTCCCAGGTACCTGACTCAAGCAAATTGAAACGGACGACCAAGATTAATCTTATTTGGGTCAAACTCAATCCGATGCCTATGGAGATTGTAGGGGTATGTTTTGAGATTCGTGCCATGTTAAAAGAACAATCCGATTGTAATTGTCTTCGGTCAGGTAACCTGAGGTGATGTGAATCCATATATCTTGGCAGTTTGATTTTAAACTGAGCTAATTCAGTCTCTGCCTATAATGCAGAGGCTCTTTTATATTAATATGGATCTTAAGGTGGATTTGACGGTTCAGATGCATTAACTTAAAAGATACTCTTTTGAATTAATGCAGAGGATACGGACTCAGAAGTATTGGGAATATTTTTTATCTATATACTTTTTCAAATTTTTGACACAACTCATGAACACAGTTAAAAATTATTAAAAGAAAATTTTGAAGGGTTTAGATTAACATGTACATATGTACAAAGAATCAGATGAAAATTAATTGTCCGATTAGATATAATCTTGTGAAACATTTAATATTAAAATATTCATTTATATAATATTTGAGAATGAAAGGAGTGAAAAAATTTAATTCAAAGAGATTTTTAATGAATTAGAGAAAACAAGAAAAAATAGAATACAGTTTTAGCACTCAGTCATGATCTGTTAAACAGTTAAAAGTGAGGGAAGGAATAAGGATTATGTCATTGTCATTGTGAATTCCCAAATGTCTGATAAAGTTAAAAAAAAATCAGATTAAGATTTTTTCTAAACAAAAAATTATCACCTTAATTCATAGTAAGATTTTAAATAGGGATTATCACCTTATTGTAAAAAGGTTAAAATGCCGCTATAGCGCATTATATAGAACACTAATTCTTAGCCGAGATTTTTATTTTTACCCAAAAAAAAATATATTTTAATATAATTATCCAAGTTTTTGAAAAATTTAAATTTTTACCCAAACCGTAAGAATTTCTTACGGTTTGAATTCGGAATTCAAACCGTAAGAAATTCTTACGGTTTGAACAATTAGCTGGTACAAGCCCTGCCCAATAATATTGCGCCACATGGTACGAGTTATGAAGCTGTCGCCACGTCGTACTGGTGGCCTCTTCATCATTTCATCATTCGGTGGTTCAGTTGCGAGAGTTCGGATCCAGTGAAGTAACCCAATCTTTGGGTTTTGGATCGGGACCGTCCGATTCGAATCCGTGAAAATCCATCGGCTAAGTGATGCACACATCCCGATGACGAACTCGAATTCCGAGACAATCTCGAGCGACGAATTTGAATCGGACGGTCTCAATCCAAAACCCAAAGATTGGGTTACTTTAGGGGATCCGGACCCCAGTTGCGAGGGCTAATGTTGACCCTGTGAATTATCATGTTGACCCAAAGCAATTGCACGGCAGTAAGCGGTGCAGTCCCTGTGAATTTTGAAATTGACATTATATAAGTTTAATAATGGTACAAGGAAAGAAAGGAACTAAAGAAATATATAATCTTTATGAGCAAATTGTCATACATATCCCAAAGAGGAAACAATTTATTAAGAGTTTACCAATTTTATAGATGTGCAATTATTTTTGGGAAAAAATTTGTAAGTCTCCAATATTGCTTCAAGTAAGTTTTTTAAGGCAAGTAAATGACGTTTATGCCATAAAAATTCAAACCGTAAGAATTTACCAACTTTATTAAGAGTTTACCAACTTTATTCAAACCGTAAGAATTTCTTATTATGAATTAAACCGTAAGAAATTCTTACGGTTTGGATAAAAATTTAAATTTTTCAAAAACTTGGATAATTATATTAAAATATTTTTTTTTTTGGGTAAAAATAAAAATCTCGGAATTCTTAGAGAGGGTCCAATTAGAATTTGTATCCTCTGCATTATCAGAACATGCGTTAATAGATTTGAACCGTCTGATTGAGATCCGCACTAATATTAAAATATCCTGTGCGTCATAGGCATGGGCCGGATTGGCTCTGATTCTGATCAGAAGGCTGAAATACATTAAACTCAAGAAATTCTCTTTTGAGTTAATGCAGAAGATGCGGGCTCATACTTGTTGGCGATGAGAACGGTTGGATTAGATCTGTCGACTCAGACGTATGGGCGATGTGACGCTATGAAACCACACTTTCCTAAATTATAGAATTTACTTTTAGGTTCAATTAACTCTAGCACCGTACGATTAGCATTAAATCTGTGTGAACGGAAATTGATACAGACTTACACGGATTTTGATGCAGAGTTCACGAATCTTGATGCTGATCGGATGGTCATCACACCCATCGAACCAAAGTAGGTCCGATGGGCATCAGACCTACTCGTTTTCTTCGTGGTTGAATGGTCTCTTATGACTGTAATAAAGGGCCACAGCCCATGAACCAGTATCCTCTGTGTTACTCGAGAAAATAAAATGAGCTCTCAGCCGGTGGATATTCGGGTGATTGGAGGGGGCAGTATTATTTGTGCTTTGAGATTCGTGCAAAGTTAAAAAGAACGATCCGGATCCTCACTCTATTTTCTGTGGTTCTCAGATGATACGAATTCACAGCCCATAGTCACCAATTTGAAGTTTGCTTGACAAAAGTTTCAGAATCAAGCAACTTTTTGGATCTTTTGTAGCTATAGCAATGTTATCTATACAAAACCAGGTACAATACCCAAACTTAGTACAATAACATTTTGGCACGAGGAATTTGTAGAAAATAAATCTGAGTCTTTTAAAAATAAAATAAAATATGAGGTATAGCTTTTGAGACATTGCATTTTTGAATATTGAAAACATATACGATTCAGCCGTGGTATAAATTTTTATCACGGCTGCACCATATACTTGACAATTTTCAACATTATGATAAATGAAATTAAAATTTAAAAATTACCGAACAATTTAAACATGACATTTATGATGCACAAATGAGCAGGATACGATTTATATTTCATTTAGAGGATGATTAGATAAATTTTTAAATCAAAAGCCATGAATTATAGAATTTGAAAATGAAAAACGCCAAATCAAAGAAGTTAAAAAAATCAAAATTAAATGTAAAATAAAATTCGAGAGTGGTAGCAAAGATAAGATATAAATGTCAATATCAAATATATATAAAAAGTGATAAAAATTATTACATTTTACTGTTTAACAAATGATATGAATGTTTTTTTAACTCTTATAACGCACTATCAATTATACTTGAAATGTAATAAATTTGATTTTTTTTTTGGGTACTAGAGTATTTTTTGGATCGATTTGAAAATATTGCAAAAAATTGTTACCTAATATTGATCCATCCCATCATCCCAAACAGAAATTAACCCACAGAGAATCAAAAGGTCGTGAAACAATATAACATGTGCCCGTTTCCTCAATGAATCAAATCGCCTCCTATAGACGACGAAATAGGAAAAAAAAAGACCAATTGGCTACGGCATTCCAATTTGTGAGCTAAATCTAAAATCTTCCTCTATAAATTATCTGTTTCTGCAACCTACTTATTCAACAAAGAGAAGCAATGGCAGATCTATTCAACAAGCAAGCAGATAAATATGCAGAGTCTCGGCCGAGTTACCCGGCCGAGCTATTCCGCTTCATCGCATCGAAGACGCCACAGCATGATCTCGTGTGGGATGTCGGCACCGGCAGCGGCCAGGCAGCCGTCCATGTAGGCATCCTTCTATTTCCTTTAAATTGTCAAATAATATATTGTTGAGGGAAGGGGGGCAAAAAAGTAAAACAGTTGAAGTTTCATTTTCTTAGACCACATCCTTGCCTCTTATTTATCCTCATTTAATTCGTCAAATTTTGCAGTTGGCAGAGATGTACAATAATGTTGTTGGCACAGATGTGAGCCAGCAGCAACTTTCCCACGCCACAAAGCTCCCCAATATACGCTACGTCCACACGCCTGACACTCTTTCCCTCTCCGAAATCCACGCTGACGTGGCACCTCCCGACTCCGTTGACCTGGTCACAGTTGCTCAGTCTCTCCACTGGTTCCATCTCCCTTCATTCTACCAACAAGTTCGGTCTGTGCTCCGTAAACCTGACGGCGTCCTTGCTGTCTGGTGCTATGTCGAGCCCGTGGTGGATCCGGATGTGGATGCGGTATTTTGGCGCCTCTACAACTGGTCGCAACCATATTGGGCCCCACAAAGGAAGCATGTTGATGATCGATATCGGTATATCTCTTTTTTCTTTGAAACAACGCAATGTATGCAACTTTTGCATCAGATTCACAAATGAGATGTGATTAGGGGTGACAATGACACCCATTTTATTTGTTTACCCGATCTTTACCGTATTCGATAATATAGGTACCGGTAAGACGAGAGCGTACCGTTAGGCAAAGCTTGGTGGTATCCTGTTCCTTCAACGAGCACGTACCGTTATTTGTAACACTGATCTATCCAATGACATCTATTTATTTGTTTATCTGATATGTACCATATTCAATAATCAGAAGGGTACGGGTAAAATTTTCCTTTTGTTTAGCTTATCGGGCATGGTTGTACGGGCAAAAGAAAATTGTTTCTTCTCATTAACATAACGAGTAAGAATATGAAAATGCTTCCACCCGACCCGTTTCATACCCGTTGACACCCGTAGGTGTGATATTTAATTATAAGCTTATAATGCAGGAGCTTGGAGTTCCCGTTTGAACCGGTGCAAGGAGAGGCGAGCACCGGGCCGTTTGAGTTTCTGACAGAGAAGAAGATGGATTTGAATGCGTTTCTGACGTACATCAAGTCGTGGTCTGCGTATCAGACGGCGAAGGCGAAGGCGGTGGAGATGTTGCCCGATGAGACGGTGGCTGATTTTAAGAAGGCGTGGGGAAGTGATGGAGAAGAAGTGAAGACGGTTAAGTTTCCTATTTTTCTAAGGATGGGGAAGGTTGGTGCATGATAAATTAGATTTTGTTAATATAATTGAGCACTTAAATTAGTTTGGGAAATGTATGCACCTTTTGGTGCTGTAAGTTTAATTTACCACTTATTTTATTATCAAGGTGTAAACGTTTTATATATGGTTCTATAACTTGAATTAAATTGAGAATTTCAAGAAAAGACTAGAAAAGGCAGAAAACTGTTTTCTGCTTTTAAAAAGAAAAAGAAAAACTGATAAACATAAAATGATACTGAACGCCAATACGCCATGCCCTTCTCCAGTTCTACTTTGTCTGAGCAAATGCAGAATAATTATGGGCTTTTAGCCTTTTTGAAAAACGAAAGCAAAATTCATCAGATATCCAAACCCAACAGCCAACACCAATAAGCTAAGCTATTTTTAGCCCATTTGATATGTTTGAGCATTTTTGCTCTCAGGAAACACAAAATATGGATTCGAAATTTCGAATGATGCTAGTTTCGCAAACAATTAAAAAGCTGTAACTAAAACACCACATTGTAATAGTGTATTGCAAACGGTCCGGTCCGGACCGGTCTGGACCCGGCCGGGCCACGGTTCGCACGGTCTGCGGTTCCCACGGGTCCATGGGTCTACATGGTCCGGGTCCGGTGGGTCTGATTTGAAATAGTTGGCCCAAACCCGTGCTAGAACCATGGTCCCGTTGACCACGGTCCGGTCCGGTCTGATCTAGTCCACCGGTCTCTTTTTTTCGAAAGGCGCTAGCCTGGCCGCTGGGCTGTTGATCCGGTCCAACATGGGTTGGATCCGAAAGGGAGGAGGAAAAAATGGGCATTGAAGCTGGATCCGGTCCAACTCGGGTTGGATCCGAAACAGAGGAGATTTAGGGAATTGTACCAATCAAAACTTCAACATAGGAGATTTAGGGGACTGTACGGAATACCAAGTTACCAACAGAGGAGATTGTACCAATCAAAACTTCAAAAGGGTTCAAAAGGGTTTACACGGGTTCACAGGGGTTTGGCCACGGTTCCACATGGGTTCACACGGTTCCACACGGGTTTTACACGGTCCGCACGGTTTTATCATGGTCCAGTCCGGTTTTGCCAGGGTTCAGTCTAGTTTTGCCACAGTTCGGGTTACAGCGGTGCACGGGTCAAGACCTGCCGGTCTACTACGGGTCTAGTGGAAAAAGCAGGTCAAAACCCTTACTAGACCCGGGTTTAGTGGCGGTCTGGTCCACCACGGGTTTGACTCCGGTCCGGGTCAGTCCGGTCCGATCATGGACCGGACGGTTTTTTTTAAACCACTACATTGTAAGGACCGTCAGCCTAGTATATGTACCACTGTCAGTCCGTCACTGGTTAATTCTTGAAGGATTCGCTTATACTTTCCCGAAATTTATATTTTGATTGTTCGGAAAATAAGAAATTGTTAGTAATTATTGATTATATCACAATTGTACAAATAAAGATCAAAATCACTAGTCAAGAGTTATTCAGTAAATTTACACAATAGCCCCACTATAATTAATATAAATACTAATTCAAAAATATATTTTGACTTTCGCTATGATGAATATTAGTGATTATTAGTTTGTTTTCATTAATATAAATTTTTTTAATTAATAAATTTGTTATGAATATATTATTTATATAGTTAGTTCCTTTTTACAATGTATATAAGTGTGTGTATTTCTTTTTTGTAAAATATGTGATATTTTTATTTTAACAAACTACATTCGTATTTATATATATGCATTCGTTTAATATTCGATATGTATCCGTATTTATTTAATATTTGATCCATATCCTGTATGAGACTCCGTATTCGTATTCAAAAATTAAAATTGGTGCAAATTGCAATGTGAGAAATTAACAAGACAGGGAGTTGTAAATTTCATAATTATAGTACAATTAATTAACACTAATGCACTGGCAACCTAATTAATGGGTTGTAAAAGTAAAGAACCAGTGGAAAGTAAAAGAAAAAGAAAATTATGCTGCATTCTCCAGCAAGTGTCTGAAATCCTCAATGTTGATCTTACCATCACCATCCTTATCATAAGCTCCAATCATCCTCTCACAATCTTTTATTTCCATTCCCTCTTCAAGTCTCAATTTACTCATAACACTCATCAACTCTACAGCAGTGATAAAACCATCACCATTCATGTCGTATACCGCAAAAGCCTGCTTTAATTCATCAAAGCTCGATTCTTTCTCTTGCAGTAGATCTAGAACATGAGCCCCTTCCAGTGCACCATTGCAAATGTGTTCGGTATCCAGGCCTAGCAACTCCATGACTGTAATGACATCATTGTCATGCAAATACACATCACACTCTCGGTTACTAAATTTCACTGAATTTTGGGTGAACTGGGAATTCTTTCTCACAAAATACTTGGCCAGTCTCAGTAAGTAGGAGAGGAGGCAACAAAAGAGGCGGTTCAAATAGTGAATTTGTTCCATGACAAATTATTCTCTGATGGATAATGGATTGGTTGTGTTACTCAAGGGAGGTTATATACTTATATAGGCGGTAAAGAGAATTATTCTCGCCGTGTAATCCACGTTAGCTAGCTAGTTGGGAATTGGGAGAAGATGCAATAGTAGTTTCAAGGAAAAACACTGATATGTCTTTCTTCATTTACATTTGCTTTTGTGCGAATGGCGGGGAGTTGCTTTCTGGTTTCTTTCTTTTTTTTTCTTTTCTTTTCTTTCCAGGATTCTGTTACTAGGTTTACTCTGCACTTAATATAAGACTTGTGGGGTCTTCTGTAGGTCAACGAGTCAAGCGAAGACTTGGGTCAAGCATAACTAACACTAGCTACACTAGGGGTCAATGGGCAGGGTCAGATCCAGGATTTTCGTCAGGAGAGGTAAAAAAATATCGAATCGGGTTTAAACACCTAATCAGGTTTAAATCTATTAACTAGTTGGTTACTCGATAAAAAATAATGTTTTAATTTATACTTTCCAATGCTTTGACTTGTAATTTATGATGCTCTGACTTATAATTCTAATTACCAATTAAAATTCAACAAATTTATTTCAATTTTAATCCTAAATTTAACCCGAATTACAAATCAAACATCCAAATTGGGGCAAAAAAAAATTCAAGGAGGGCAAAGTCAGCCGGGACCGATAAATTTCCACTAAAACTCAAAATCCAGGAGAGCAGTTGGCCCCCTAGAACCATTTGGGTCCGCCCTGTCAATGGGTAAGATATGGGTCGGGTACGTTGGACACATTTTCCTATTCGTATCCGCATACAATTCATCTTTATCCAATAACAGATAATTATCGAATATATTAATAATTTATATAACTTAATCTATAAAAATAAATAAATAAATAAATATATCTGACTGTGAAAAATTAGTGATAGATGATCCAAATTAATTTCAGCCATTATGTTTATGGAAACTATGGAGGGTCCGTTTTGAGATTCGCCCCAGGTTAAAAGAACGGTCCAGATTTAATTTTCCTCAGTCAGGTACCTGTGGGGATCCGAGATCCCTTGCTAGTTGCTACTGTATTTGTAATTGTTATATTACTCACGGGGTGAATATGGTAAATTTTGAGTAAAGCTATTATGTACGAGGAGGGTTCAAATGCTCTATTTTTTTTTTTCTCCACCATGTCTCTATTTTTAAAAACTTTAATAAATCAAAATTTAAAACTTAAAAGTCAAAATAAAACCGTTGGATACGATCTACATCATTTTATCTATGCACGTGTAAAAAATTATGATATTTCAATTTTGTTTTGGTTGTCATCAAGAGCTTTGTAAAAAACGTACTAATGTGGATAATTTCTAAACATTGATTTTTCAACTTATTGATTCACATAAAAATAAAATCGAAATGTGATAATTTTTTATGAGCACATAGAGAAAATAACATAGATCACATCTAACAGTTTTATTTTGACTTTTTAAGTTTTAAATTTTGACTTATTAAAGTTTTTAAAAATGGAGGCATGGTAGAGACACAAAAAATGGAGGCATTTGAACCCTCCTCATTATGTATTAGGCTTGGTAGGAGAGTTTGTTGAGCTAAATTTTATCACAGTCGGATTAATTAATATTTTATTTTAATAATCTTGTGTGCATCTGAAAATTGCTGATACCCTGAATATTGTAGATAATTTGATGGTAGTGAAGTGAAGCTTATAAAATTCGTTGGTGAACATAACTAGTACACGCTAATTTTAATCTAAACTTTTTAATGGGATCAACAATCTACAAATTGACAATTATATGCTAATTATTTTAATGCTACTCATTATGTTATAAGTATGAGGGTCAAATAAAAAAAGACTACATAAAATATGGTTGTCAAATAAATATATATAGTAATTTTTTCTCAAATTATAATACAAAAACCAATGCAAATCATTATAATTTTGAAAAAGTATGCAGTCGATTGACTCCCATTTGTCTCAATTAATTTAGATCCATCACTGGACAATTGGTACTCAGTAGGGAATTCAGAAGAACTTTTTTTTTAAACCACCACAAAAAGAAATAGGAAAATAACTTAATTACAAAGGTTTTTTTTTAGAGAAATCATCTTTAACGAAAATGAAATTCGGTATGAAATTCTCTTATCGAAATTGAAGTTTGATTTTAATTGCTACACAAATGGTTACACAGATCTACCCGTTTCAATTCAAAAATGCCAAAAAGATAAACCAAAGTTGACAAACTTACCATGCATGATCTCTCTGCTGATATTGTCCGAGTAATAGTTGTGTATTATGACATAATGTTATGGTTCACAATTTTAGATATTTTCTAAGTAATAGTTGGAGGTCAAGTCATTCAACTTAAATATTTACAAGAAATCTCTATTTGAATTTCGAATCTGTAACTTGTCACAGAGAACATTGACTTTACCACTAAGATCAAAGGCTGATTCTCAATTTTAGATATTTTATAAAATGACAAAAATTTCAAACAATTTTGACAATTTTTTAAATTTTTTACAAAGAACTCAAAGTTCGGAGTCGGACAAAAAGAGTTATGGGCCTACAAGAATGAGACAGTATCAATGAGAGGGATACAGTCGGTATATCCTCGCGAATACTCCCGTTGCTAATAGAAAAAAAATACCTTTCTGTCGGTATACCCTCGCAGATAGTTATTTTTTATTCGCACGGATACTGTCCCATTCTTATAGTGGGGCACGAAGCTGACAAGTAATATAAAGTGCGAAATATTTAAGTTTTAAGCAGGATCATTGGACTCATTGACCTCAACTCATCTACATTACCAAGGGTTAATTAATTGATTTATTTGCCTTGCATATATATGATAATCAAGATTTAACAATGCTGGGACCGTAATTGGTTGAGGTTGATAATTGCTATATAGTTTTTTACCCACTAATGACCTTAAAAGAAAATTGGTATATAGTTTTTCTGGAACCGTAATGATCAGCACAAATGTGTTTTTGTTGAGGTTGATCAGAATTCCTGATATGTTGACATACATAATGTATAGATTATGGATCGATGTGTTTGATGCATTTGAGACTACATGGATGAGATTTAAGTTTCTCTCCCTTTTATTCTTTTTCTTTTTCTACTTTATTTTTCAACAAAGCTCTAATTTATGCTAAACATGTGTGGTTTGGATGGGCAAATGTCAGGAATTATTTCTTAATTAATTGGTAATCTATATCTGATGTTCTTGATTTCGCATCAACACTTCCTACAACAAAACGTACTGCTTTTTTATTGGTTGTTAGTGCATTAATTTAAGGTATTTGGAGACAACGAAATGATATTTGCTTTAATAATGCTATTATACACTCTTGTAAAAATACCATTTTGACTATTCTTTCTTGTATCCATTACTGGCTAGGTATGGTATAAGAGGAAGTACGTACGGACTGAAGTGGAGAACTGATTGCCCACTAATCTTAATGACATCCTTCTCCAAGTGGCAGCTCCTGAAGATGTGCAATTACTCCTGTGGGTTACTGATGCCTCGGAGGAGTAGCAACTAGCAACATTAGCTTATCTTTTCTTTTGCTAGTACTCAACAGCCTATTAACCTTTGTTGTGGCTTAAATACTTCTCTATTGCGGACTTAAATTCTGTCTTTTGCGTATGCTTGCTAGGTACAGTAAGGATAGGTTGGGTGCTATGTGCATAATATCCTTACTGACCTCCATGCTTTTTGACTAGAATTCTTATCTCTGTAAGTTACTCAAAGTTTAAAAAAAAAAAAGCTCTAATTTATAAATGAAAAAAATATATTTAGATTTTTTTTCCATAATTTTCATCAGTAATTTATTTTTAATAATCCGAATTATATTCGTATTCGTATTGATATCCTTCTATTATCCAATCCATATCTGTATCAGTTTAACATCTGATGCGTATTCGTATTCAAAAAATTATAACGAATAAGAATACAGTTTACTCACTATCTGATCTATATCCGACCAATTACACCCCTAATCATAATCATACGGATTTGACTAATTTTTTTTAACCACTTGTATGTACCAGTGAATGCATTAAAATTGAAATTTCTACTTTAATTTGAACCAAGACAGGGCATGTATCATACAATGGCTTCCTTTTTGTGACATTAGAACAAATTCTTTTTAGTGTGTCTAGATTCGTGCTGTGCATTCGAAATTTTGTGCATTCATTTAGCTTATATTAAAAAAAAAAATCATTAATTTTTAAATGACAGAAAATTAATTTTCAATAATAAATCAAATTGAATATCTTTTACAGAAGAGATATTCTTTTATTTTGAGAAAACTGGTATTAGATACCACTTCAATATTATGATACAGGTTTAGTGCACACCAGTTTTTCAATTTGTTATAAAGTAAGCTATCAATATCAATATAAAGTAAAAGATAATAAGAAAGTTACTATATTTTTTAGATATAAATTTTAGTCAGAAAATTCATGTTATGTCATAATGTTCAATTAAATTATTCTTGTAAATTAAATAGTTCGGATTCATATATTTTCTTTATTTTTGCGAGTACAGAGACATAATTTTAAGAAGCTTGGAAGAGGATATTTATCTAAGAGTAACACATGTTTTTCAAACATAAAATTAAGAAAACGACAAATAAGTTAGATAATCTAGTGTTGTCAAACTTCGTATCCCAAATAAAATTAGTTGAAATATATATGTACCTTTTTCTTTTTTCATATTTTAGATGTATTTCAAAGTATAAAATTATTAGCCACAACACGTAAAATTATTAGAATACGATAAGAGTTGGTAGATGTATCGTGTATGAGCCGTATTATGCGATGTTGTGTTCATTCCAACAATTTTCCATGGTTTTAACTAATAAAAAAGAAAAATATGGATACTATAAATTTTTTTTTATAAACCATAATTAAAAAATTGATTTTTAGGAAACCAACATAATTTTTTTTTTTTTTTACAAAAACCATCAGAACCGAAATGCCATTTCGGTCCCGACTAGTTTCACAAAAAAATGCTGCGAAAAGCTGTGAACTAGTCGGGACCGAAATGACAATTCGTTTCTTATGATTTTTGTAAAAAAAAAAAGTAATCATGTTGGTTCCTAAAAATCAATTTTTTAATTATGGTTTATAAAAAAAATTCGATATAGGTATAAGATTTTAGATGATTTATCATGTTTATAAATTAATAAATACATGTATTTTTTAGTATAACTCGTGTGACATATCTCTATGTCAGATGTATTAGTGTCTTATTTCTTCTCCAAAAAAACTATATAATTCACCTAAAAAAAATTATCTGATCTTTTAGACCTCTCCAAAAATCTATATGATATTTTGTACCAATAATTTGCCTTGAGCTTTGAGAAGATCACAATAAGACATCTCTCATCTACCGTAACATTGCCGCATGAATTCAGAGTAGGTCCGATGCCCATAGAACCTACTTTGGCTTGATGGGTGTGATGACCATCCGATCTGCATTGAGATTCGTGTCATCTGCATCATAATCCGTGCGAGTCTGTATCAATTTCCGTGCATACAGATCTTAATGCTAATCGTACTATCTTAGAGCTAATTGAACCAAAAAGTAAGTCGGATGTTGATCGAACCTAATCTCTTGGCGTATTTGGAAGATGAATTCCAGTAGCTAGCTGCAAACAAACAACAAACAAGAAACAACTGGGGACAAGTTAAAAACACCTTTTTTATATTCTGATTTTGATTGTGTCGGTTGTCCCCCGTCCCCCATCTTTCTTTCTCCTCATTACTCCTCTCGTTAAACCCCTCAAAATCAGCGTTCAGTTGGCCTCTTACCCGCCATTTCCATTTTCTGAATAACACCTACACTCGTCCTCTCTTAATAGAACTGATCGAACAGAGACCATGGCATCCAAGCGCAACAAAGAACCTCTCATCCCCTCGTACCCTAATGTCAACTCAGACGTCTCCTTCCCCTCCTTCCTCGCTCTCTCCACTCCACCTCCATCGGTGCTTTCTTTCTCTTTGAAGTTTGAACCCCTCTTATCTTATTCCACTAAAACCCCTCAAAACTCAATCATCAACCTGTTAATTCAACTCCTCCTCTATATTCTAGTTCCGATCACCTTCTTCTTAGGCATGGGACTGCTATTCCTCAGAGCGGTCGTACCCTCCAACTCTCCACGTTGCGAAATCTATGCCGTTCGAATCGATCACTTGACGAAATTCACGGTGGCGATGTCTCTGGCGAGTCTCCTTGCGGGAGTGGCAATCGGAGTTTATATTGTGTGGCCAGATGCGGTCGACGCTTGGTGGGTCGGATGGTAGCGATTCAGCAATTCGACCCGGATATAGATCTGACATATGATTTTGAACTTTGAAGTCAGGGATGTGTACCTTGGTTGTCTTCTATAATTCGCGTGCATTTTCTGTGAATGAAAACAGAGGGGTTCCGATTCAGTAAGGTTAACGGGTGGGTCAGATATATAAGATTAATCAATTTGATGGTGGATATCGTTGATTAAGCTTTCAAATCCATTAATCGAACGGCTGAGCTGGGTGTCCAAATCCCCTCCTTTTTCATTCTATAATTTAGTGATTTTTTTTTTTTTTTTTTTTTTTTATGTCAGTGAGGGTTTAGGTCTCTTTTCTCTTTGTAGTGTCGGTGTAATTAGAGTCAAGTACTTGAAGTTAATATACATATTTTCCTTGTTTACCTGTAAATTGATCCCTTTTCTTTTTGTATAATAAATTTATAAACTATGTCTGTATCAGTGTATATCAATTTGGATAAAGATTTTTTTCCCCCGGCTCCTATCCCCCATTCATCCCCCAATCATTAATTATGTAGGGGACCACAACTTCAAGTACAAAAAGACAAAAGAAAACGTGTATCAATCATTAATTACGTGGGAGACAACTTATATTTGAAAATTTTTATAACTGACGCGCACAAGTATTCATATATAATACATCAAGTATTCATATATAGAGTAGAGCTAAGGTGCTCTTAAGCTTACCAAGCTTTCCGTGAGCTTAACTCAAAAACTTATCAATCCGACTTCAAACGACATTTCCAAACCGTTAGATGTTCAATCTATATTAAAATGTGCTTGGAGACCAAATTTTACATTTTTTGGAATTTTTTTACTATTTATTAAGCCGGTTTGAAAACCGCTGTTTTCTAATGGTGCAGATTTTTAATAAAAACAGCAGTTTTCAAACCGGCTTAATAAATAGTAAAAAAATTCCAAAAAATGTAAAATTTGGTCTCTAAGCACATTTTAATATAGATTGAACATCTAACGGTTTGAAAATGTCGTTTGAAGTCGGATTGATAGGTTTTTGAGTTAAGCTCACGGAAAGCTTGGTGAGCTTAAGAGCACCTTAGCTCTACTCTTCATATATAATATACTAAGTATTCATATCTAAGATATCAAGTATTTAAAAAAAAACTGGACACATCACCCACCCATCTTTTACACGTTTTTAGAGGTGATTTTTTTTTCTCCGTTCACTCTAACTAATATTTCTTACAATTTGTGAAGAATTTTACGAATCTAAAATCACAAACGTCTTCTATGCAATTTTATCTTTCAAATGAGATCCATGATGAAATACTTTTGAGTTATCCGTCGCGCAAGTATTCATACCTCGTAAAATTATTTATATCTCGTCATGCAAGTATTCATACCACGTCGAGCAAGTGGTAACGAAATTTCAATCAGTAAAAAATGAGTGAATTATGTGTCTAGTTTTTTATTTGTGAAATACTGAAGAGGTATGAATACTTGTTCGATGATGTATGAATACTTGAATGACAAGGTATGAATACTTGTGCAACGAACAACTTGAAAGTATGTCATCATGGATCTCATTTGAAAGAGAAAATTGTGTAGAAAACGTTCGTGGTTTTATATTTGCAAAATTCCTACTAAATTGGCAGAAATATTGATTAGAGTGAACGGAGAAAAAAACCCACTTCTAAAAACGTGTAAAAGATGAGTGAGTGATGTGTCCAGTTTTTTTTGAATACTTGATATCTTAGATATGAATACTTGATGTATTATAAATGAATACTTGATGTATTATATATGAATACTTGCACTTGCCGCGATAAGATACGTTTTGTTTTGTCTTTTAGCGCTGAAATTTGTGGTCCCCTCTTAATTAGCAGTCAACAAAGACAGTTATTGACTGGGGATGAATGGGGGATGGGAGCTGGGGGATAGTTAGTCCTATCAATTTATTGGCAGTTTTACGGAAACGAGGCAAGAAGTATTAAAAGAGGAAGATTTGACAAATTAACCTTCATTTAGAAAGTTCAAACAAAATATTCTTCTGTGAATTTTTTTGACAAAATATTCTTGTGGCACCCAATTTTTTATACACCCTTATTTACTCTCTGTTCTCTCCCTCTCATTTACTTCCAACTATTTTAGTTTTTAGCCTCCTCAAAATTATATTTGTGGCTGGAAACGTATGAAATTACTGAGTTATTAACCTTTTACATTTATTACCTTGTTTAGCAATTGGTTTTTGAGAAAGAATAGGAGCTGTGCTCTTATTTTGTATTAACCGCAATTGATTACAAATTGTGTAGAGTTTTGAGATATAACTCTCACGCTATAAAAACAAAAATACATAAAAAGAGAGAGAAAGAAATGAAAATAAGAAAAAAATATAAAAAATTTAGATAAACAACAGTATATTAATCTTCTAGTAAAAGAAAACTAATTGTAACTCGAAATAGAAAATAAAACTTTTAGATAAACAATAGTACATATAGCAATTATCTGAATGCATATTTTATGCTGTGACATTTGCTCACATTAGCCATCTCCAGGTACAAATTAAATTTTGATGAGTTAAAAAGGACTAAAATAGTTTGAAGTAACTGAGAGGAAGATAAAAGAGAGTAAATGAGGGTGTATATTGGGTCCCACGAGGATATTTTGTAAAAAAAAAAAAATTAGAAAAGAGTATTTTGTTTGAATTTTTTCAAAAGAAAGTTACTTTGTCAAATTTTCCCAATTAAAAGGGATACTTGTGAATTATGATTAATTGATGCTTTGCAAGTGCGTGATTGATAGCCTTTTGATTTGTTAGATATAATTAGTTATTACTGATTTTGGTATTATGGTACCTCTGTACCTTTTGCTGTTTAATGCTGTTTGACGTTAATTTGATTTTGACAAGGGAAATGATTAATTACTGAATCACAGCTCACATCCAGCTCCTTTTCTAGTCACAACTCACAAATTGACAATGACGGGAGCTAATTAAAAAATTAGATGAGTCTGACCAATCGCTAATTGCTTGTTTGAGAAGCTTTATAAGTTATTGTCATATACGTGTGTCTATTATATATATAGAGTAAAGCTAAGGTGCTCTTAAGTGTACCGTACTCCTAAATGTAGGCCGTTGGATTTCTTTAAAAGTCGTGCTACCACGCCTTTTAAAGAATCTACACGACTTTTAAAGAAATCCAACGGCCTACATTTAGGAGTACGGTACACTTAAGAGCACCTTAGCTTTACTCATATATATATATATATAGATGAGCTATTGTGCTTTGCAAAGTAAATACATCGTTTTACTTTGGCTTACTTTTTGAATTTTCAAAGTCCAAAACTTCGATCCCACCGTTCAAGTTGATCTACATATTGAAATGTGCTTGCAGACCAAATTTTACATTTTTTGGAATTTTTTTACTATTTATTAAGTCACTTTGAAAATTGCTGATCACATGGTCCAGAATTTTGTTGCACTGTTTTTCCTGGACCATGTGATCAGCAATTTTCAAAGTGGCTTAATAAATAGTAAAAAAATTCCAAAAAATGTAAAATTTGGTCTGCAAGCACATTTCAATATGTAGATCAAGTTGAACGGTCGGATCGACGTTTTGGACTTTAAAAATCCAAAAAGTAAGCCGAAGTAAAACAATGGCTTTACTTTGCAAAGCACAATAGCCCATCTCTCTCTCTCTCTATATATATATATATATAGAGCTGGGCTATGGGGAGTTGCGAAGTAAGATGTCATTTTTACTTCACGCTCATATTTTTATTTTGAAAATCTAAATGACCGATCCGAACCGCTCAACATGTTCTTCATATTGAAATGTGCTTGGAGACCAAATTTTATAATTTTTGGAATTTTTTTACTATTTATTAAGCCACTTTGAAAATCGCTAATCGAATGGTCCAGAATTTTTTTACTGTTCACCCGGATCTGCGATTTTCAAAGTGGCTTAATAAATAGTAAAAAAATTCCAAAAAAATATAAAATTTGGTCTCCAAGCACATTTCAATATGGAGAACATGTTGAGCGGTTCGGATCGGTTGTTTGGATTGTCAAAATGGAGTATGAGCGTGAAGTAAAACGACGTTTTACTTCACAACTCACCATAGCCCATCCCTATATATATATATATATATAGAGGAGGGATCAAATTACACCTTTTTTGGTGACACACTTTGACACCTACCATTTTCAAAGTCCAAACAGTCGATCCGAACCGTTCAACATGATCACCATATTAAAATGTGCTTCGAGATCAAATTTTACATTTTTTTGAATTTTTTTACTATTTATTAAGATGGTTACAAAATCGTTGTTTTCAGACCATTGAAAAACAGCGATTTTATAACCATCTTAATAAATAGTAAAAAAATTCAAAAAAATGTAAAATTTGATCTCCAAGCACATTTTAATATGGTGATCATGTTGAATGGTTCGGATTGACTGTTTGGACTTTGAAATCGCAAAATTGACCTATAAAAAAAACGGTGTCATGATGTGTCACCAAAAAAGGTGTAATTGGATCCCTCCTCATATATATATGAGTAGGGCTATTGTACTTCGCGAAGTAAAACGACTTTACGCTCATATTCCCATTTTCAAAATCCAAAATGTCGATCCGAACCGTTCAAGTTGTTCTCCATATTGAAATGTGCTTGGAGACCAAATTTTACATTTTTTGGAATTTTTTTACTATTTATTAAGCCACTTTGAAAATCGCTGATCCATTGTGAACAGTAAAAAGTAGTAAAAAATTCTGGACCAATGGATTAGCAATTTTCAAAGTGGCTTAATAAATAGTAAAAAAATTCCAAAAAATGTAAAATTTGGTCTCCAAGCACATTTCAGTATCGAGAACAACTTGAACGGTTCGGATCGACGTTTTGGATTTTGAAAATGGAAATATGAGCGGGAAGTAAAACTTTGTTTTACTTCGCGAAGTACAATAGCACAATTATATATATATATATATATAGAGTACGGCTAACGCGCTTCCTCTAGCATTTCGGCCGAGGTGCTTCCGGGGGCATATCTTGCAATTTGATGTTAAAACAACAAATTCAAACCGTTAGATGTTCAATCTATATTAAAATCTACTTGGAGACCAAATTTTATATTTTTTGGAATTTTTTTACTATTTATTAAGATGGTTTGAAAATCGCTGTTTTTATTAAAATTCTGCACCATTGAAAAACAGCGATTTTCAAACCATCTTAATAAATAGTAAAAAAATTCCAAAAAATGTAAAATTTGGTCTCCAAGTAGATTTTAATATAGATTGAACATCTAACAGTTTGAATTTGTTATTTGAACATCAAATTGCAAGATATGCCCCCGGAAGCACCTCGGCCGAAATGCTAGAGGAAGCGCGTTAGCCGTACTCTATATATATATATATATATAGAGAGAGCTAGGCTATGGTGAGTTGCGAAGTAAGATGTCATTTTTACTTCACGCTCATATTTTTATTTTGAAAATCCAAACGACCGATCCGAACCGCTCAACATGTTCTCCATATTGAAATGTGCTTGGAGACCAAATTTTATATTTTTTGGAATTTTTTTACTATTTATTAAGCCACTTTGAAAATTGCTGATCGAATGGTCCAGAATTTTTTACTGTTTTTTACTGTTCACATGGATCTGAGATTTTCAAAGTGGCTTAATAAATAGTAAAAAAATTCCAAAAAATATAAAATTTGGTCTCCAAGCACATTTCAATATGGAGAACATGTTGAGCGGTTCGGATCGGTCGTTTGGATTTTCAAAATGGAGTATGAGCGTGAAGTAAAACGACGTTTTACTTCGCAACTCACCATAGTCAATCTCTATATATATATATATAATTTGATCTCCAAGCACATTTAATATGGTGATCATGTTGAACGGTTCGGATCGACTGTTTGGATTTTGAAATCGCAAAATTGGCCTATAAGAAAAACAATGTCAAGATGTGTCAAAAAAAGGGTATAATTGGATCCCTCCTCTATATATATAGTGGCTAATATCAAAACGTTTGTTTCTAAGTCCTCGTGCAACCGAATGGTTTTCGGACTTTCAAAGTCCAAACGGTCGATCTAAACCGTTAGATGTTATCTCTATATTAAAATATGTTTGGAGACCAAATTTTACATTTTTGGAATTTTTTTACTATTTATTAAGGCACTTTCAAAATAGCTGATCACATGGTCCAGAATTCGGTTGCACTGTTTTTATTGTTCACCCGGATCAGCAATTTTCAAAATGGCTTAATAAATAGTAAAAAAATTCCAAAAAATGTAAAATTTGGTCTTCAAGCACATCTTAATATAGAGATCACATCTAATGGTTTGGATTGACCGTTCGGACTTTGAAAATCTAAAAACAATTCGGTTGCACGAGGACTTACGAACAAACGTTTTGATATTAGCCATACACACTCTCTCTCTCTCTATATATATATAGAGAGAGAGAGTGGCTAATATTAAAACGTTTGTTCCTAGCCCCGCGGTGCTACCAAGTCGTTGTCTAGTCCCAGTTACTTTCCATCACCTATGCCTATTTTCACATAATTTTGTGAGAATAAAAAAGTTTTTTCGCACCTGTTATCTCTTGCAGAGTTTTATACAATGAAAATATATGATCAATCTTTAATACCGGAGGATTAAAATGTCTCTATTTTTTAATTTTCTAATAACAATAATTCTAAAATTTATATGTAAATATAGAACCATTACATGTGATCAATATTATTTTCTCTACTAGCACATAAAAAAGTTATCACTTTTCGATTTAGTTTTATATGGATCAATAAGTTAAAAAATTCACGTCCAAAATTTATCCACATCGGTATATTTTTACAAGTTTTTTTTAAAAGGTCAGATGGCTTACTCCTCTAACAATATATTGATAATAATATATATTTTTTTACAAGCTTTTGATATTTATGAAAACAAAATCAAAATGTTGTGATCTTTCACGTCTACACAGAGAAAATGATATATCATATTAAAAAAATTATATGGAGATTTAAGTTTTAAATTTTAAATTTTAAATTAGTTTAATTTTGAATATGAAAGCGTGACGAAAACAAAGCCATTTAAACCCTCCTCTCCTCTATTTTAATAAAAGTAAAAGAAAGTAGAGAGAAATCTTTGCTAGATGGCGCTTATTAATGCAGAGGATAGGATGATTAGTTTTGGAAACCAACTCAGAGAAAAGCACCTTCGTGCTTTTCCGATCCGCACCATTCAAAAATTTCTCATTTGCGCATCTCGATAAAGTAACTTTTTCAAACACAAATCTCAAAAAATTTGAATGGTTCGGATCGGAAAAGCACCAGAGTCGGACTTAGTTTTGACCTTTGCATGCAGCGCTAGCGCAATATATTAAATTGCTGTGGACCCCGCCGACTAAACTATAGCACTGTCTGAGGTTTTTTTTTTTAAATAGTATTCATTTAAAATTATTCAACGGAACAAGCCTTGGTTGGACGGAACTTAGAAAACTAGCCTCTACCGATCGGTGTTCACTCTTCTATTTTCAATTTGTCTTCGCTTTATACTTTTGCAAACAATGAGGATTTGATCCTACTAGCACCTAAAAAAATCATTGTTCGAGATATTATAATTTATAACATTCAATTATTTTGAGTTGTGTCATTATGAATTCATATTCTAATTTATATTATTTACAGTTCTATTAAAAAATCAGAATATTTAATAAACAACAATAATTTCCAACATAACAAATAAAAAAAATACATATTTATATTTTATTTCAAGCAAATTAAAGCATTAGGAATAATCAATTTGTTAATTTGACTTGCAATTGATTTTATCGGGTGATTGTATAACAAGTTTACGAGTAAAATTCTCGTTATGAAATAAAAATGTAAAAGTATTGTTATGTTATTGTTTTATCCACTTTATTTAATTATATTAATCATTATTCAAAAAAATTGCATTGAATCAAATATTTTTGAAACAAAAATAGAATTTTTTCACAACTATTTTCATGGTATAACCGAACATTTATTTCAACAGATTATCAAAATCAATCCTGTGCATATCATATGTATGAGTTCTCATAAACTAATTTGAAAATTTCCGTACTCAAAAAAATTCCATCCTTGTATAATTATGAAACAATATAACATGTAAAAAAAAGGAAATATTCTGACCCTCGAGCCATCATACCCAAGCGTGCCCCCCCAACTAGTTTAACAGAAAAAAACCTTTCAATTTTGCTTAACTTCCATTTTCAGCGTTCATATCCAAGCATTTAAAATATTGTTTATAATATTTTACAATACTACTCATAAGTATTTAAACCTCTGCATTTAAATCCTAAATCTACGTAGTTTTAACTCCTAGCTACTTTTGTCGTCAAGTCAAAAAAGAAAATATTTCTTTTACCCACTTTTTTTTATTTTTTCTATGATCATTCTCGTCCATCTTTCTAACGATTCGTGATGAAATTTTACGAATCTAAACATATGAACATTTTTTACTCGATTTTCTCTTTCAAATGAGATCCATGAAGAAATACTTTTGAATTATTTTCAAATTATTTTTTTAAGTAAAGCCCATGAGAACATGAGAACTTTAAATTTTCAAGCTTTTAAAACTCGGTATACAACCATTTAAACATTTGATGTCTATCATGTAAACTACTACGTTTAAACGTTTAAACCTCTTATGTCGATCATATAGTATCACACGTTTAAACCTCTGTCTACAACTGTTTAAAGTAGTTGCGTCAAGCATTTAAAGTAATTGCGTCAAACATTTAAATAGTTTTCATATCAGGTTTAAAAGGTTATAGTCTGAGTTTCAAAAACTTGAGAATTTAAAGTGCTTATGGCTTTACTTTCAAAACAAAAAAAAACGACTTGAAAAAAAACTCAAAAGTATTTCTTCATGGATCTTATTTGAAATAAAAATTGAGTAGCAACGTTTGTATTTTGAGATTCGCAAAATTCATCACGGATCGTCAGGAAAATGGACGAGAATGATCAAAGAAAAAAAAAAGAATGAGTGAAAATAATATTTTCTTTTTTGGCTTGAAGACAAAAGTAGTTAGGAGTTAAAACTATTCAGATTTATGATTTAAATGCTTGTGAGTAGCATTGTATAAGTATTTAAACAGAGTTTTAAAAACTTGAATATAAACGTTGAAAATGAAAGTTAAACATTACATACTTAGAGGACGCGTTCATAAATTTATTTGGAGAACAATTATCAGACTCAAAAAAAAAAAAAAATACTAGGTTTGTGTGGGCTCTTATCCGGTGGTCCCAAATAAAGAAGGTCGTTGGCCAAGAAAAAATACACATGAATAATATAAAAAAAACAAAAAAACAAAAAAACAAAGGAGGTTTCTTAGGGCTGTAAACGGATATGGATATCCGTCCGGATATCCGCTCCGAATTCGCTTATTATCCGAATCCGAATTTAAATGGATACGGATATTCCGGATACGGATACGGATATTTTTGCATAGAAAAATTTGATACGGATACGGATAATTCTTTGAAAGTATAAACGGAACGAATATCCGTGCTATCCGGATCTGAAATTTCAACTTCTCCGTTTTGTTGTAACTTGACTTTCAGCGGTTAATATTCTCTAACTCCTCTTCATTCCTATATCTTCACCATTTCTTTACCTTTTTTTAATTTACTTTTGTTTTTCTTAATTATTTTTATTTTTTTTAATTTAGTATTTGTACTTAAAGTTTATATGACTCAATTATCCGACAATTATTCGTTTCGTAACCATATTCGAATCCTTATCCGTGGATTATCCGCTCCGTATTCGTATCCGTTTAAGACGAATTTGGTTTTGAATTTTGATATCCGTTTACTATCCGTATCCGTATCCGCTCAATGAAAAACAGATACGGATTTGGTATCAGCATTATCCGCTCTGTTTACACCCCTAAGGTTTCTACACTCCATGTTCCTAGTCTCTGAGAAGACTTTCAATGTGCAACGGTTCCTCATCTTTCATTGTTTTTCGTTTTTGTTTTTATACTCCATGAATAATTATAACTTTTTATACTCTATGACTAATTTTTGTTGCTTGTTTTTTACATTGTGTATTCTGCCACCAAATGCAAAAATTATAAATAAAATTACATTTTTCAGAAAACACCAAACAAACGCAGTAGCTGAATGGATATTGCAGAAATTTTTATAAATACTCTTCCAAAAAAAAAACCACAAATTCAGGAGAATTCGATATTTACTCGGGCCGCAACGACAAATGGTGCCTCTATTCTTGGGAGCCGCCATTTATCGTTGCTGCCCCATTCTTGGAGCCGCCAATTGTCATTGCGACCCCAATTTTTTTTAAATCTAATTAAATTTGGGTACTAATCTAATTTAATTTTGGTACTAAAAAATATACAATAAATCTAATTTAGTTTTGGTACAAAACAATACACAGTAAATCTAATTTAATTTTGGCACTGGCTTAATTTAATTTTGATACAATAAATCAAATTATATTTTGGTACTGGTCTAATTTAATTTTGGTACTAATTCAGTTATTTTTGGTACTAGTCTAATTAAATTTTGGTTCTAAACAATAAACCGTAAATCCTAAACCCTAAATCTAATTACTAAACCTATCTAAATTTACTACTAAATTAAAATTGAAACAAGAAAAGAAGAGAAAATTTACCCAAGCTCGAAGGGATTTGACGCGAATCAGAAAATTGTGATTTCCTCTGTCCTGCGGCCCCTATATATAGCACCAGGGCCGCCATTTATCGTTACAGCCCTGGTAAATATAGAATTCTCCAGCATTTGTGGTTTTTTTGTTTATTTTTTTTTGGGAGGGTATTAATACAACTTTCGGTGATATTTTATATTCCATGACTCAACAACTTAATTAAACTATTAGCCTGGGGCGAAAGCAGGTGAACCCTATATTTATGGGAAGTCTGAAAAAAATTAAAGAACATCCTGGCATTATTTAATCACAGTATATACCAGTACTACAAATATAAAAAATAAGTAGATATATTACTGAATAGTCGGCGCATATATATAGATTTACAACGTTCGAGTATTTTTTAAATTATTATTCTCAAAAGTTCAAGCACCCAAAATCAATTCCCAACATTGAATGCAATTAATAAGTATGCTCAGCATTAAATTATTTGTATTAGTCAGAAAACCAAAACAACACTTTAGTGAGCGGATGCGTACATATTGTAATATGGTACAAATTCAAATCTTGACTCATGTTGTAAAATTGTACGGTGGATTTAAATATTTTACTTTGAAGCACTAATAAATTAAACAGTAGACTTCTTTTGTGAAAATTATACAAATTTGAATTTTGTATGTTATTATTTAGACTATGAAATGAGTAATTTGAAATGTGGTTTTTATAACTTAATGAAATAAAAGCAAATTAACAACATAAAATCTAAACAAACACTAAATTGATGAAGAGGAGGGTTCAAATGTCTCCATTTTTTGTGCCTCCACCGTGCCTCTATTTTTAAAAACTTTAATAAATCAAAATTTAAAACTTAAAAGTCAAAATAAAATCGTTGGATATGATCTACGTCATTTTATCTATGCACGTGTAAAAAATTATGACATTTCAATTTTGTTTTGGTTGTCATCAAGAGCTTGTAAAAAACGTACTAATGTGGATAATTTCTAAACGTTGATTTTTCAACTTATTGATTCACATACAAAATCGAAATGTGACAATTTTTTATGAGCACATAGAGAAAATAACATAGATCACATCTAACGGTTTTATTTTGACCTTTTAAGTTTTAAAAAAATGGAGGCATGGTGGAGACAAAAAATGGAGGCATTTGAACCCTCCTCTTCATCAATTTAGTGTTTGTTTAGATTTTATGCTGTTAGTTTGCTTTTATTTCATTAAGTTATAAAAATGACATTTCAAATTACTCATTTCATAGTCTAAATAATAACATACAGAATTCAAATTTGTGAATAGACATTTTAGTCAAAATTCAAATTTGTATAATTTTTGTTTTCGAGGAAACAGCTCGAGGTTAATCACTGTTAAGTTAGTTCCAAAACATATATATTTTCAGAGTAATTTAAAGATACAGTGTCCACTAAAAGTTCGAATTCCCTTAGAAAAAGACGCTTCCCTTCCACTGTTGGATCCCGGCAGCTATAAAATCAGACATTATGACCATTGCTTACAATTTAGATTATTCTGGTGTATGATTCTGGTATCGATGGTTATATTGCCTTCCTATGCTCAATTGGATATCAATCATTACATTTCTGTATTCACTAGAGATGGTAGTTCCGTCAATTGCTCGGCTGTGGCATTGGCTAGACCTGGCGATTTGAACTATCCAGCATTTACAGTTGTGTTTTCTTCATATACTGATGTTGTCACGTATCACAGAACTGTAACAAATGTAGGAAGCTCTGGAACTGCTGTTTATGAGGCAAATGTATCGAATCCGGCTGGTGTGAGCATAAAGGTTACAAAATCATATTCTCCGGGGCCGCTGATTCGATTTTGATCTTAAGTAACAGGTATTTGTTTGGTTCGATTACATGGAGTAATGGTGTGCATGACGTGACTAGCCTGATTGCTGTCTCCTTGCCTAGGAGTTCCTATGCTTCAAGTTAGGGTTGATCCTGTTTAGAATATTATTATTGCTAATATATATGGAATAAGGGGTATGGAGAAAGTGTTCAGTTTTTCACTTGTGCAGTTTTCTGAGCACTGATGCTTCAGGTTCCAGAATAATTGGTCTTTCATGCGAGGCCAACACAAAATAAATTTTGCTAATTTAAAATTATTCCTTGTTCATTTGAAATTTACCAGTTTAGTCGGTACAGGGGGATTGAATTTACCTGGCATTACAGGAATTTGTTTGTATGTTATATCAAATGTTTTAATATCGGCTGAGTATTTATAAAATTGGCTTTATATTAGTAGAGATGTATATCAGATCGCAGAACAAGCAGATGATAATGCAGCGTTTAAAAATAAAAGTTTAAGATGAACTGACGATGTCAACAACACAAACCCATGGAAATTAATTCTTTGCCAGCTTAAACTTATTACAACTATATGTTAAATCGGTGGATCACCGACCATGTATTTATTTACAACAACAATTTTGATAATTTTTTTTTGTAAAATTTAACTATCTTCTGATCCAAGTTGTAGTAATACACCATCTTCTCGAGAGGTTTCATATCTAGATCGATGAAAAACACCTGATACAAAAAATTGACAACAAATATCCAACTGCATAAGTATGTAGGTTTGCAAAAGGAAAATTTAGTGCATTCCATCTTACAGTCTAACAGGTCAAAATTTTAGTTTAGTTTACTCCTTCCATCTCGCTAATATCAGTTGGCATTTCATGAGTTGCTGTAAGACGGCCTATATTATTTCAATTAATGAAATGTCCCTTCTCAACTGTTCTTCTATGCTTTTTCATTGTAACTAAAACCCCACTTAAAAAGGGCAATTCTTACACAATATATATGAAATTATTCATCAGTCATGTTTACATCCAGACACCTCTAAAGTAATTCCATGTGCAAATAGCAAAAGATAAAAATACACAACAGATCAATCATTTTTATATAAATTCTATAAATTTAAAATAAGAATAAGGTTCAACTATATCATACCTTGTAGTCATAGACTTGGTCCACAGATTCAATGCACACCGATCCGTATCCCTCTGAAGCATCAGCCTCTCTCTCTCTAGGCCTAAAACTTAACATCAGACTACAATCCTTGGTTGTTGCCGACACAAGAAAATCTCTCACAATTTCAATACTTCTCTGAATCGGTAAAGAGTGCAATTTTTTTAACTTTTCCAAAAGGCCCTTGTCAGAAATACTTTCGCAAACCGGGCATGGCTGCGAGATCACATCGTAATACGAGTGTATTGCACCTTCAATGTCATATAAATCTAACTGTTGAGTCTCTAACAGTTGATTTAGCACACCAGATTTGGATATAATTTCAGTTAGTAGGTCGAAAATTTTTGGTAAGTTTAAATTAAGGCCACTAGTCCCCAGTAGTTCCTCAACTGAATTATTTGCATCATGACTGTTACTAACAATATCCATGCCTCCGTAAATAAGGTGCCCATTTGAAAATACCCGAAAATTATTCTGTGGGACCTGATACAAAGCATTGAGCGCCTTTTGTATTCTTTCTTTAGATTGTGAGAAGAGATCTAGCGGATCATATGCACTTTCTTCTAAAATCTGAGAAGATTTAAAGTGGTTAAAATTTTAGAACTTAGTTACTAAAGCATTGCAGAGTTTATTCAAAAAGTAAACCACCATTTCACATGCAGGAAGAGCTAGTTGTAAATATACATAATATTATGAATGTACCTGACTTTTATGAAGTTTTAGTGCTTGATGCATTTTATATCGAGTTACTTGCTTCTTAATAAAGTTCTCGTCTGATATGTATTCTGACGAGGGAAGAAAGCCACACTTAGGCTAGCATAAAAATTATAAAGTAAAATTAATTAAAATTTAAGATCTAAACCAAAACCATAGAGAAAAGAAATATGAAAAGAGAATGTAAAAAAAATTATGACAAGAAATACCTTGATCTCAACAGAAATGCTCAACGTCGAGTTACCTGAATAAACCCCAAAATGTAGCAAGTAAATACACAACAAACTTTCTCTCAAAAATAAAATAAAATAAAAATAAATAACTAGCAACTAAAAAAATATTAGATACAGACTTGAGGGTTCTTACTAGAAAATACAGAGTGGTCTGAGATAAGAAGTGCCGACTTTGTTAAGGTATCTATTTTGGATGCTTTTATCCTCCATGTAGGCCGAAAATTAAGTATACTATCTTCCACATATTCCAAAAATTCCCTTGTTACTGATACACGTACCTAATTCAATGCATGTGCAGTTACCCAGTTAACTTTGCCTAGAAATACATAAAAAAAAAAAATTCAATCTTTGATTTGCATTAAAAGGTGTAAAATGAGGAACAGTAACAGCTATTATACCCCTGCATCAATATGATCGCTGCCTAGAAGTGGGCCCATGATGCAACCCACATAATTTTGCATCAAGCTATATTCTGAATTTGACTCGATCAATTCAGCTACATCACCCCATAAAAGTTGTTCATGCATCGATAATTGTCCACATGCATTTGGTGGTTCAGTTTCATCTTTGGGGACCTTTCGAATCCTTAATACTTTGCCAAGCTATTTCAGAAAATTAATAAAAAAAATCAGAATATATCAGTAATATAAAGTACTACAGTTCAATGTTTTACAGACTTCTTAGAGTTTCTTCTTTATAATGCCAGTATGTATATAATTTAAAGATACCAAGCGCCATCTAAATTCTGAACTCCAAAGTACAAGTTTCTACAGTCTGATTGCAAACTCCCTACAAATAAGACTTAAAAATTTATTCATTTGGTTTCCTGGATTTACCAAGAGAGGTGAAGAGCCTTGATAGCTAAGTATAATATTAGCTGCTCCTTCTCCTTTGTAGACCCAATCATTCACATCGTCAGCTTTAATTACAATCTCCATTCTTTGACCAAACTCACTCCTGCACATAAGAAACATAACATAAAACAAACTTAAGATGAAATTAAAATAACTCTCATGCACTTTTATTTAACTAAAACAAAGATTGATTTGGTATAATACTATTCATGTCATTTCATTTAATTACACTACATCAAGACCTCTGTCTCTCTCTTCCTCAGGATACGTGTTTGCTACACCCTAGCCCAATTAAGATAGATAAAATATTCATGCACTTTATACAAAAAGTAAAAAAATACTAGAGAATCTGTGCTTCATGTCACTGCACTAAAATAATTTGAAGAATCAGTAGATCCAATACAGAGGGACTAATATTCTAGAAAAAGGTAACCTTGCGACCCTTCTCTACTATAGGACTAAACAAAGGCTTAGTTAAATACATTCCTCGAAGTGAGAACAAGAAAAGAGACCGTGATTAAAGACGAAAAAGAAGTTGTTCACCGAGTTTTATGAATGGTGATTCTAAAAAGAATCCATGCAATCGAGTGCTATGTAGTAAGTGCTTACTGTTGCGAATTATCTCAAGAAAAGGTGTGGTGAAAACTAAAAGAAGTAGAATTAGGAGCAATTACCTTAGGTCAGTGCAGGAGAAAGGTAACAGGTGATGGTGTACGGATCTGACAGAGGAGATTACTGAGACTCCGACTTAAAAAATCTCGAATTGGGTCGGCTTAAGTGCAATTAGAGAATGTTGGAGTTTCGGTTTGATCGGGGAGGAGAGTGATTGCCTATTAGGGGGGGTGGAGGCAGTAGCGAGGCTCTCCCCAGCATTTGGCGGAGGAGGGAAAATCAGCAACACCACACCAAATCGAGCGAATCAAGCACCAGAACAGCACCAAGCACGCAACAGAGAAAATCGCAAGCACCAAGAACCGGAACCCTAGGGTTCGGTTTCACAATCACAGAGGGAAAGCAGAAGCGAAGGAGAGAAAGAATTTTATCTCAGCACATGAGCGAAGAGTGAAAACCAAACCGAGAGAGTGAAAGAGGCAGGGCTGCGGAGTCAGAGAGGGAGAGATAGGTGCGGACCCGACCCCTTTTTCAATTTAGTTAACAAAAGATATTTTCCAAACTTTCAACAGGAAGCTTTAGGGACTTTGAGATTCGTGTATTCCAGATGATCGTCTGTGATAATTCCATGAACAAAATAGGCTCAATCAAAAGTTTGAAGGCTTAAACATTTAATTTGATTTAACTAAATAGGCGTTTATAATTCTTGTACGAAATTCTCGCGTGTTCTAGAATTTATTTTACAAATTTATTTGCCATTTCATTAATCATACAATTTAAATTTGTTATCAATTTAGTATTCTTAATTGAATATTACCTATTTGTCAAAAATTAATCTAAATATGTAAAATTACTAATTATATAAAATCTAATTTGCATAAAAATAATATATCCCATTAAATAATTTAGCTATTAATTAGTTTAAGTAAGTATTTAATTTTAATTAATTGCAAAAGTTTAATTATTAGACTAATTAAGTACATTTGAAATTACGGAATATAACATATACACCAAAATTTAAAAGTCCCATCAATAGTTAATTAGGATTAACACATCTAAATTAGATTTAATTTAGTTAAGTAATTGATTTATCTATTTTATTTAGTAATAAAATTAGTAATAATATTGTAAGTATTTTATAAATTTACAAGAGATATAAAATATGTTGTATTAATGACTTTCGTATCATTTCGATTATTGAAAAATTTGTTAGTGAAGTATTTTATTTATATACGTACTTAGGAATAAATTAAGTTGAACCATTAGATAAATTAAGTAAGATACGTACTTTTACAATTTCGAACACCTACACGCAATTAATTATCACAATATTAACTTAACAATTTAATTACGTGTTTTACTCTTATACAGTGGATAGGATTTCTTTTTAAATACTTAGGAATATTTAATTAAAACAGTTTATCTTCAAATTAAAAGTTTATAAATAGATTAGTCATGCTTAATTAAATTAAACGGAGCTAGCCGTAAATACTTACGAATTGGACCGACCAAGCCAACCAAACCAATTGACAAATTAAGTTAGATCGCGTAATTAAAAATAACAAAACAAGGGTAGCAGGTGTTACGATAATTAGTTTCGATTCTAATTAGATTACGTTACGAATTACAGGTCATCTGACCTATTCCGATCCCGACCTGTGGTCCGATCCCGACCTATGGTCCGATCCCACTGACGGTGATACCGGAGCATACGCAGAGCACGCGGATTACGGAGGCAATTAGCACACGTCTTCAGCTAGCCTTACATGCGTGAGATATCTGAATTATCTTTTTCGTGACGCACTCTTACCAGTCGACCACTTGACCTGTCATTCGCACTTTAAATTAATTGCTGCATTAGAGCATGTTTATCTTTTCCGAACAGTAGATAGGATTTGCATAATCCCTTTCTAAATGAAAATTTACAATTTTACAGGAGTAGAGTAATTTAATTATATAAAATATATATTATGATATTTACTTAGGATATTAGTTGTTCTCTTCTCGTAGAGGACAATATATTATTATTATATAAGTGAGCATATGCATTGGTGAGTGATGAGAAGAAGATCGAGTGACTGCGTTCCGGCTTGTTGGTATTGAACGAGTCAGCCCTGCAGCCATTGAGCTAGGGATCACTTGATCCCTTGGAGGTCTTTTTAGGATAATATTATATGTATTAAAGTTGAAATTATATATTCTTTTGATCATTTTACCATTACGTGTGGGCCGGACTCGATATTAGAGGCACGAAAACGATTCGAGCTTGGTCTCCCCTACATTATGAGCTACCAGTCTAGTATGGCTTACCCCATAGCCACAGGTCGCGTGTTGGGACCGTATGCCTCTGGGGGGTCTCATGCCCGGTGAGGATGACACGCTCCGGAGGGTCTCATGCCCAGCGCGCCAGTGTGCTATCCTGGGGGTGGCATTGTGATGAAGGCTGCGGTGACACGTCACTAGAGGTCGCATACTCGTCCTGGATGACACGCTCTAGTAAGTCTCATGCCCGGCGCGGATGACACGTCACTAGGGGTCGCATACTCGGCGAGGATGATACGCTCTAGTGGGTCTCATGCCCAGACCTGCGGTAATAGGGTCTCACGCCTTTAAGGGTGACACGCCTATCTGATTTTTGTCTGTGGCCAGACGATGGAGGCCTCCCTGCTCATGAGAAAATGGATTATCTTATTTTACGACTTGCTTGTATGATTTTTCTTATTTTATATGTTTGGTTGAATAATTGTTTTAGAGTAAGGAAATTACACGGATTGAGATATATTCATCTTGTAGGACTTTTGGTCTGATTGGCACAGCACGGGGTGTTAAATATAATCGTATTATTATAATAACCTTCTACACACAGTATGTTAGTGCTGGACTTCGTATTGATAAATTGGAGAATACTCTCCTTGTATTTTATTTTTGGGAATACTTTTGCATGTTGTCGTGATAGGATAATCACATTATTTTTGGGAATATTTTTGGGAATACTCCTTGTATTGATAAATGTGTATTCCATTGTTGCTGGTAAAATCGCGTTGGCTTCTTTAAGAAAGACTCCTTTGGTGCTCCTAAAATATAAATGCTTGATTGAAACATCATGTG
This sequence comes from Carex kokanica, assembly GCA_025461125.1. Classification (NCBI taxonomy): domain Eukaryota; kingdom Viridiplantae; phylum Streptophyta; class Magnoliopsida; order Poales; family Cyperaceae; genus Carex; species Carex kokanica. The sequence goes on along the minus strand of JAJGRX010000865.1, from coordinate 1,723,397 downwards.
TATATAGTTCTTAGTATTTCCTTTTACTTATATGTATATCTTCAAAAAGAAATCCAAATATGTGTTCTAGAAACAATTGAAAAGCCCTTTCTTCTTCTAAATAACATCAAACTGTAACCTGATGCTTAGCCTGAAATTGATTAGTGTTATTGCTCTCTCTCTTCCCTCTCTATCTTATCTGTTCGAATTTTTTTTTATTTTCGGCTGATTTTCAAACAATTATGTAGCTGTACTCTGTGGATTATCATGTTGCCGTTCAATTTACAGTCTTTAAGAGGATCACGCGAACTTGTTTACAGTTTGAACTGAAGCTGATGCCCCAGGGGATAAAAGAAAATCACATATGGACTGCTGCAGTCAGCGATACACAATTAACAGTTTGAACTGAAGCTGTGCCCCAGGTGATTCGATGGCACTGAAGTGAGTATTATAAGTAATTCGATGGTAGCAGAGGCAGAGCCACAGCCACGCAGGGGTAGGCACTTGCCTACACTTGAATTTTGAAAAACGTCACCAATACCATGCATAATTGGTTTGGATTGAGATTTTGCCTACTCCTGACTTGGCCTCTGCCTACCCCTGGTTTGGATCAAGATTTCTTTAGAAGGATTTGATTTCTTCTCTTTCGTCATTTTTCCTTTTAGTTTTCCAGTTCTTTTCATTATGTTGTTTCCCAAGACTAAATGAGGAAGACGAATAGACGATCCGTTTAAGACCGGCATACATGAACTATAAAAAGAGTTGTAAAAGAAGCCTTGTTTTTTTTTTTTTTAGTAAATACCCGTAGGTGTGATATATTGATTTAAAGTGAACTATTACATGGCCATAAAGTAGGAAATAAAGTAGAAACAACAAAAGTAGCAGACTACCTAACCATTATTCTCTCTAAATTCTAATCTACGAAGAGTATCCTTTTCCATTTGTAATTTTTCGGATAGGGTGAGGACCTCTTGGTAAAATTTCCATCCCTAGCCTCTGACAGGCTCCTCCCTTTTTACCAGTAAAAACGCTCCACCTCCTGGTGCATCCTCTCCTTCTCTACAGTTTTACCTACAAATATCCTTGCGCAGCCTCTCCTTGCTCCTCCTCTATTGTTAACTCGAAATAGCTTGTGTTTAGCCTTTGCTCAATCTCCAGATGCGAGACGCTGCACTGAAGTGGTGTTCCATTTCCATTCTTACCGGTTCTCCTTGCCCAATTTGCCAACTGATGCGGTGGGTTAACCGCCTTCCTTGTAACATGCCGCGTGGTAAATTTGTGCCAATTTTTGGTATATTCTTGTATGCAATTCATCACTGCTTCTGCTGCCCTCCATGACGGCAAGTCCTCCATGCTTTTTTCTGTAATTGCTTTTACCAGTACCAAGCAATCTGAGAAAATTATAAATGTCCCTTCATTTCTCCCTTCCAGTACATACTGGATTGCAAAGAGCACTGCTTCTGCTTCGGCATGAAACGGGTCCGCAGCCTCTACCCTACCGTAGTGCATGAACACTAGGTCCCCCCTTATGTTGTATACCACTATACCGATGGCTGCCCCATGTGTAGCATCCCATGACGCATCTACCAATATGACTCTTGCTCTGGTTGGGATCTGTATTGGTTGTGGTTGCCGTAATTCTTTTAATGGTGGTCTCGCTGACTCCACTGTATTCAGCGCATTTACCCTTGCCAGAATAGCTTGGGGTGTGGATTTTTTTCCCTGAAACAATTCTTCATTCCTTGCCTTCCACAACCCCCATAAGATGTTGCAAAAGAACGTTATCTGAGCCTCATCTAAGCTACTCGCAATAAACAGAATTGTTTCAGAGAAATTCAAAGGAAGCCCTTCTATCCTTATTGCCAGTGGTGACATGAACCAGGTTACTCAAGAGAGTGGGCAAAAGAACAGGAGGTGCATAGTGAACTCATTCTCTTTCTGTGTTTTTTTGTATAATCATGATTCACAAGGCTTCTTTTGTAGGGTTTTGAGGCTACCCAAAGCCATTAGGCTTAAGCTGCGGAAAGATCGTAAAATAAAAATTTTACTTCTAACTTAAGCCAAAAAGATTGAAGTGGTATGTCGGATAATCTACCGAGAGTTACATACCTGTTTAATCCTTTTCTTAGATTAAAAACCGTAAGTAAAACTTTACTCATTCAGATCATAGATTAAGTAGTATGTCGGATAATAACCGAGAGTTACATACCAGATTAATCCTGTATAGACCCAAAGTAGTAAAACCGTATTTACTTGTATTTTAATCAGTTTATAGATCTACTCCTTTGATTGATTTCTAAAAGATTAAATCTATTTAACAATTAAATAGATTAATATAACATTCCTTTACCTTGCTTCCAAATTCAAATTGGAATGCTGTCTGACCCGGTTTAAGCAAGCACCAAAAATATAGTGCCTCTATCGGTTATCCACCAGGAACTAATCGAGAGAGCGGTTTATTTCTTTTACCAGAAATACCGTAAACCGCGAAATCTGACAAAAACACTATTCACGAGAAAAAGCAAATAATAATTACGACTCTCGTAAAATATTATTTCTAAAACCCGTAAACTCTGATTAGAACGAATCTGAGAAAAGAGAGAATTATCGTTCGATCAGATCGAATCGGTATTCAGGAATTGAATGAATTTCTCTCAAACTTTCATCACATATTTATATCATATTTCCAACCGCCATTTCAATTTTGGTAATATATATCATTTCAAAATTTAAGTCGGCAATTAGAGTCGGCAAATTTCAACGGCCAAAATCAAATTGGCAAAATATTATTACTATTTTGCCATTGGCCCATTAATACTTGATTAATTTTGGGCTTTGATTTGGGCTTTTGATTTGGGCCTTTAATATTTAATTAGTGATTTATTCTTAATGGGTTTCAAGCCCAAAATATAAATCTAATAATTAAATATTCTAAGTCCAAATCAAATACATATTTTCTCGATCGTTCGTTCGGTAACTTTTATGCAACGTGTCAAACACGTTCATAAATTAACCAATGTTTCTGCTTGTTATTTAAATGACATTTATAATTTAATTATATCATATATAATTAATTTTATCCATCTTATTATTAATTATAATCATTATAATTAATCAACAAGATTCTCCGACTAGTTCCTATATGGTGTGACCCAATAGGATCTGTGTTATGTTGGCAAATAGAGTTAAAACTATTTTAACCTCTATTTATCATAGGTGGCACCTGGCAAGTACATTATGACACCAATTACACAGATGATGCTGTACCGTACAATATCATGATCCAGTAAACGATTTACTTCGTGTTAATTCTTTTGTCTCATAGCTATCAGATTAGTTTCAAGGTAGGTGTGTGTCATCCTTGCAAACTTAATCTTTTCTTGATCCTGAATAAATTATCAAATATGTTTACTCTTGTAATCATACTGGATCCAGATAATCATATTCTATCAAGGGGCCCAGTGATGCTATAGCTCGTATTGAGATACGAGGGACAATAGTACTTTTGATAAACCATCTTTTCCTCCGCATAAGCTATGTATACCGAAAAACTACCCTTATAGCTATTTTTTTACGGATAGCGTTAGATAGCAATCACACATATACATCTCTTATGTAGGAAAAATAAATATCTCATACTTTAGAACTTACACTAAAATGAAAACATTAATGACACAAACACAATTCCATTTAATGTTTCATTTGGGGTCTGTCAAATATCATGTTCTCTAACATGTATCTGTGTGATTAAAATGACAATTCTTTGTCTATGGTTTGTAAAACTTAACCATCATTTAATCCACACACTAACCTTATCGCGGTAATTAGTGTTCCTGCTAATTACCTTGGTTAGAGACTTTTAAGAGTATTATCATCTATATTATGAAGTTTCACAATTCCAGTCATGAACTCGAAATGATTCATAAATTCAATAATACTCATGGTAACAAAATGATTAAACACAAAATGATTAATCATTCAATTCATGAACAAAGCTTTATATAACAAATTTATCGTATTATTGACTTCTAGATTATTACAAACTAACATCTTTTGATGCCAGCAAAAGAAGCCTTGTGAATCATGATTATACAAAAAAACACAGAAAGAGATGGGGACCACTTGTAATGTTTAATGAAATAGACAGAGAGCTCCCCTCTCTGATTCCAAAACGGATCTGTCTCTGCTGAGAGAAAAACAGGATCTTGCTTTTCCGATTCCAACTATTTAAAAATTTTCATTTGCGTATCTTGATAAAGAAACTTTTTCATGCGCAAATCTCAATGAATTTGAATGGTTGGATTCGGAAAAACAGAACTCTCTAGAGTCCATTCCTTCCAAAACATTCTTTTCCCATTTTTTTTTTCTTTTTCTCCGTTGCTAAGGAACCGGATATCTCAATTTCATTCATTATTCGTTCTAATTTCTCTTTTCTTTTTATTCGCTTTCCTTATTTTTTTTCTTTTTTCTTTTTTACTAAATCAAAACATTAAAGGAGGAGTGTAATTAATCAATATATTAAATTTATCATTTTTAATCACCAAATAATTCATGAGTATTAATATCAAATCATTTAATTGATGTCTGGGTATAGAATTTTTGTTTTTTTATCTATTCCTGATAAAAATTCTGACTACGCCACTGATAGTAAAGTGAAGTACAAATTGTGCGGAAATGGTAAGAGTACAAATCAGCTTTCAGTGAAAAAAGAAGTCAAACCTGGATTGTAGCAGAAAAAAAAAAAAGCAAACCTAAATTGTGCGGGAAAAGAAACAAGCAGATCAACGACTGAGAAGAAAATGAATTGGGATGGAAAGAAATATCAGGGCCTATTCGGCTTATTACTGTGCGTGTGGGAAAAAAAAATTCACTCAGATTGAATTTTTTTTCCCCACGCGCACAGTAAAATTCAGTTTAAAAATTTTCTGAACCCGTTCCCATTGCCGTTCTCCTCCGTCTGCTGAACATGCCCTCAACCTCGAAGTAGACAAATTTATTCATCGGAATAGGAAACAATCCAGAAAATTATGAGCTAAATTTTTCTTTTCAAAATTCAGGAGTAGATAACTTCGTACCCATGGACCTATTTCGGTCGCTCGGGCCCAAATTTAAATGTATTTATATATAAAAAATTTCTGAAGGTACATTACGCACATTTCTACAAGTGTTAGCTTCAAGTGAGACAAATTTGTTCATCGGAGTAGGCAATAGTGTAGAAAATTATGAGCTAAATTTTTCTTTTCAAAATCCAAGAGTAGATAACTTCGTACCCATGGACCTATTTCGGTAGCTCGGGCCCAAATTTAAATGTATTTATATATAAAAAAAATTCTGAAGGTACATTACGCACATTTCTACAAGTGTTAGCTTCAAGTGAGAAAATGAGGAACTTCACCACACAAAATTTACACCATATAATTGAGTTGGGAAGGAAAAATTAAAATATAATTTGACTTGGTAACCAACAAATATAATTTGGGTATTGCTGAAATTCTCCATCAGTGCTGGGTTACTGTATAAGTAATGCCAATTGAAGTAATTGCCATGTACACATAGTTATCTTAGTCTTTACCCCAAAGTCTGATATTGTAACAAATTACTTTTTAGTTGAGATGCCTTTGTTTGTGCTTGTCCTTATCCATCTACAACATAATAAAGCAACACTATACCGGACAAAATTCTCAATATAATCCAATGCATACATGTACTTAAATTTTATAAACAGTTAGAGAAGGGTACTTCCTGCAATGCCTTGCATAACCACTGATGCCCAACCTAAGATATTGTCAATAGTACTGTGTAAAATGTTGCAGAGACTCATAAGAAATTGCCTCAAAACTTCTTATGATTTGAGCTCAGAAGACGAGAGCACATACTATGATCTCAATACCAAACATGTATGTCTCATTTCTATTTCCATTCAGTTGCTTCTAGTATAGTCGCTTATTGGTTATTTTGCATGAAAACCTTAGCTTTCAGGATCATAAACTCCCAAGTTGCTCACAGATGAACTATTGTTCTACATAATTCTTCTTTCTTTTGTATGCTTCTGAAAATGAATCTTATATAAATAATGTCAAGAAAGGCCTTTTATCATACACCAATGTTTTTGCACAGCATACCCAAAAATACTTGAGCGATATCAATATTGATACCACTATTAGATAAGCATTTTCATTGACAAATTAATAGTATGCTAATAACTTAAAATGTGATAACTGAAAATTGATTTATGTCCACCTTTTTGCTCTGTTTTTTTTTTTATATGAAAAGAAGGGCTCGACCCTTTTTTTTTCGATAATTCTCAACCAGTGCTAGACGTGATTCTCTATATATTCATTTTTTTAAAATTATTTGTTCATTATTTTTCTTTATTATCAGATGATACTAAGGGAGCTTAGAAGACGAGCCATGAGAGCCAGCTCCAAATCCAACGAGCACTTCTGCTCTCTATATCAAACCAGTAATTATGACAATATCAATGAATTTCATCAGAAACGAACCGGACGTCAACTTGATAAGTTTCGGTTCAATGGATCACTGATCGAACCAGTCCGGTCCAGTATTTGTAACACTGATATCAACACACAAAAAGAAAAAATTGAAGAGGACAACAATTTTGACAATGAAACCCAGAGCTTCTTTTCAGCAAAAAGCAACTTCTCATCATCTTCCAGCCAAAGCACAATTATAGCTCATCAGTTAATGCTCGAACAATTCAAGCACCTAGAGGGGTGGCCGTTCGGTTTGTTGCGCCGACCAATCGTGCTGTTGCCACCGCTTCCTCCCACACCAGCCAACTCTTGGTTGTGGCTCAGGAGGAATTCTGAACATAAAGCTAGTAGCATTGTTACTTGATGAGATCAGAGTATATTGATGTAATGAAGTGTAATAGCTATTGTGAGAGCCTGAGTCTTTGGAATTCGGATCCTCCCCGGTACCGTAAAAAGGAATCTTTTACAATTATTGGATCCGGACCGTTCTTTTAACTTTGCACAAATAATACTGGCCCCTGCGCTATCCCCGAATAGGCACTGGCTTAGAGTAATCTGACTGTTCTTTTAGTAATTATAAAAGATTTCTTTTTACGGTACCGGGGAGGATATGGATTCTGGACCTTTGCATACTTGTTTTGAAATCTTCTATTAAATTAGTCTTGTTCTATCTTTTGCTTAGAGCATCTGCATTGAAATTTCTTTTTAAATTTTTTAAACACGCGTGACATTTCTATTCTAATTTTTGGGATGTAATGTACTTTATAATTTTGGGAGTTTTCTTTTATAGAAATTGCTTCAAATTGTTTCTATTGGCTCTTGTTCGCTCCTTCATATTTATAATTACTGACGTGGCCACTAAAAAAATTAAAAGTTAATTGCATGAGTGTAAACGTTTAGAAATTAAGATTAATTTAATATCTATAAGTCTTTCAGTTTCTTCTTAATTAATTATATTGATGTATATGTTCTTAGAATTAGCCAGTTGGGTGTAATATTACATGTGGAATATGTGGATGTGGGAAGCCCAACATTGACTATATATATATATATTGATTAGTAATTACAAGTGGTAAAAAGGAAAATCTGAGCTACCTAAATTTAAAACTATGACGAACCACAATACAATCCAATAAATTTAAACCTGAAACCTAAATAATTTGAGATCCAAAACAAACTAAACCTGAAACAATTCAAGATTATGACAAAACAAACCTGAATGATTGGATCTAAAATAATCTGAACACCTTTACTTGGGCTGTTTGTTACTAAGTTTGGACTGAAAAGTTGGCAATTATTCAGGCTGTATATTCGTAGGAAGCCATGAAGCGAAAGCCACATTTCATAAACCCAAAAAGACAAAAAACAACATTACAATCTTTCTGATTTAAAAATATTTTACTCAAACTGTTAGAAGGACTTCAGTTCTACACCACAATTTTTTCATCGCAAAATATATTTATTAATATTTTCATCACAATTTTCCTTAGTGGATGCAACTTGAAGTTGCATATGTGGTCACTATAGAATTTCACATAATTCATGATTTTTCTGTTTATCATTTTTGTTCAAATGGTATATTTAAATATTTAGGCAAAACGGAACAAAGAGGAAAAAAAAATACAAAAAGGGCCTAAGAATCGGCATGTGCGTCAAAGCATCTACATCTCTTGTACTATTAGAGTTTCTAATATGATGTGGCAGTTTCTAATCCAGTTTCAGGGATGTAGGAGAGTTTCTTATTTAGAAACTATGCAGTAAAGTTTCTTATTAAGAAATTGTTTATAAAATCTATGCTGAATAAATAATTGGCTCAAATTTTTTCTCATTTTTAATTTGTTGCTGACATGGCTTAGTAGAAACTCTAAAATTAATTTCAAAGATATGAGAGTTAGAAACTTTAGAGATCTTAATTTCTTAAAAGTAGTTAACAGTTATTTAAAAACTCATATGAGTTGCTGGAATGTAGATGCTCTCAGTAGTTTTCCATTTCAAGCAGAAAAGGAATTTAAATAATCATTTAGTTGTCTGTATATAAATCTTTGTGCTCATGCTTGTAAGAAGATATCGTAGAAAGTATTGAGCATTGGATAAATGTTTGTTTATTTGTTTAGGATTTTGAAAATGGATCATTTTCAAGACTTATCTAGCGGATAAGGTAGAATTAATTACTCGGTCTACAAAGTCTGGATTAGTCGAGGTGCCTTTGCAATTTTTCTACATTAAATAAAATAAATGTCGTTTGCACAAAGAAAAATAATAATTGCTGATATACATTGCGGGAAACATGGAGAAACAAACAATAAACTTTCCGAGACAAATAATTAAAGATAGCGTTGCAGGAAGGTTACCAGAAGAAAAAGGGACAAACGGAGAATATTGCCGAAATTTTTATTAATATCCTAAAAAAAATAGCAAATTTACTCTCCTTACTGAAACAATTTTAAAAATAATCTAACCGCCCCACGTTGGGATGGTCAGTTCCCAATACCAAACCTCCCCTCAGTGGGGCGGTCAGCTTCAGACCAAACTGTCTCCAGTGAGGTGGTTTGGTATTGCCTATATATTGGAGGTACCCCTCCCGTTTTTTTATCCCATTAATTTCAAATTTTCACTCTCTCTATCATCTCTTTCTCTCTTTCTCCAGATTTTTACCTCCATTTTGCATGTAAATCCCTCAACTTTTTTGTATTTTATTTTTTAGTCCAAAATTATTAAAAATTGTTTAGATCTTGTCCAAAATTGTTTAGAATTACAATAAATTGTCCAAAATTATTTAGAAATTGTTAGAAATGAATATACATTGTTAGAAATTACTATAAATTGTCCAAAATTGTTCGGATTCTAGCGGTGACGCAGTCCCGATTATGTTCCTATCTCTGCTGAAGGACATTGAGAGGCCATCGAGGTGAAACTGGGGTGGAGCAGTGATTGTCCACTTATATAGAGGCTTGTGTCATGCTTGTCTGATAAGTCTCTACTTTTGTATTACAAATATTAGAGTTAAGTAAGTACCAAAATTGCACCTACTGTAAAAATTCAGGTGAAGAACAAACAGATTGTCAGGCCACTTCTTCTACTCTAGCAGTGGTCGTGGTCACATCTACCGGTCTGTCGGCCTGTTATTTCAGATCTGCCTCCCCGCTAGACGAGACTAGACGCCGAGAGATGCCCCGCATACAGTGCCATATGGGGTAGTCACCACACATACGAGAATACGGGCAAGGGGAAGACCGTGGGGATTTCTTATGTCCGCAATCAGCTTCAGATGCTTCACAATAAGAACATCATGTGGTACCTCTATCGTGCGTTCTACGAGGCCCACCTTTTTTGCCGGCTGACATTGGAGCAGAGAGATCTCTAGTATTCTCAGGGGCCGGTTGTATGTTACTGGATAGTAGAGTATCACTATCCTGATCAAGTGCCCCATCAGTTTGGCTTGAATGCGTTTGTCCCGGATGACCCTACGCTGAACGAGACACATACACAAGTAAGTACCCACTACTTAATTTCATTATTATTTTATACTTGTTCAGTCTTACACGTTAATAATAATATATTATAATTAATTTATATTGCAGGACTAACCATCATAAACTCAAAGTCGACTAGAACCAACGTCATGCGAGGATTACCAGGGGGCACGATATCTGCAGAATCACTTATAGACCCCGCCTACGGTTGATGACGCTGGCTTGAGGGCTGGGCCTTGGGCATTGAGATATGTCGTCAGCATGCCGTCAGTATATCTATAGGGGCACTATAGTGAGAGCTTTCGACGGAGACTCATGGGTGATGCATCTATGACTTACTTGCCTTTCGGTCCAATTCAGTCTCGCTCGGTAAATATAAATGAAACTGAAATATTTAAAAAATTAAATGTTTATTTATTCCTTGTTCTAATAATCATGAAAAAACATTGTGTGCAGCTTTTGACTGCTATTAGAGGAGTTGCACACAGCCTGGTGTGCATAGTGAAGATTGGTTGAAGAGCGATAGGATGTGAAATGCTGCAACACAGTGCACCAGTCGTGGAGGATGCTGGCTGGGATGGCCGCCTTATTGGCATGTTGCACGACATTGGGGAGAACATCAACTGGCGTGAGATAAAGCCCACACCACGAGCTCCGGATCAGCCCCGAGTCGCTATCTACGATGATGAGATGCCGCCACCTCCTATAGGTGATTACAAGTTAATATGAAGGTGCCAAACACAATCATTTTTCTTTAAAAATCTATTCTTATTAAGTTAACTTCAATTCTGCAGAGGATAACTCGAGTTGGGCGTTCCACAACTGGGTGTTGAATAACAACTCATGGAACGCTTATTACAACAAGTATGGAGTTCCGGTGCAGATTGGCGAGTCAGTCATTTTTTTTTTTTATTTAATTAACTTACTAGTTATTGGTATATAACAAAAATAACATTGTTTACATGCAAGATGGAGCACCTACTTGGCAATCAAATACCGAGTTCACTATGACTGACCTTATCGGAGATGATACCGTGTACGAGGTGCAGAGCCTCCACATACCACGATACTAGAGACCAGATAGCACGACAACGATGCTAGTGGGAGGGGGTCGTAGACTATAAATGCATTTTCCTCTACTATGTTTGGCACACCACCTCCGTCGATGTATCCTTCTACCTGGGAGGCCAATCAATTGGAGTGCCGTACACAGTCGGTGATCCAGGAGGAGCTTCCATGGGTCCACCCTACACAGTCACTGATCTTGGAGGAGGATCCATGGGCGGCCGGTGCAGTGTCGGAGATCCAGGAGAAGATGGATGTGGATGATCAGGAGGAGGATGTTCAGTTGGGGTTTCAGTTGTCGTCCACCTGCTAGGTTGGATTTCTCTGGTCGTTACCATCGTCGTTAGATTTTTTATGTTTTTTTTAGTTAGATGGATTTGTAGTATTTTATATTTGGATTGTTATATTTCATGTTTGGATTGTTATATTTTATGTTGTAGATTATCCGTGTGGTTAAAAAATTACTATTATCAAGGATAAAATTATGAAAATTGGTATTTTCAAGAATCTAATTATTACCGACAAGAGTATCTGCTAGAATACCAACGCTGATAAGTAATTTTATTCTCGTGGATAAAATAAGTTTTTGTAGAAGTTGAAACACCTTTTTTGAAAAAAAATATATAACGAAATAAACCAATAAACACCTTTGTTGAAAAAAATGTTGCACCTCTAATACACTTGTTGACCATTGACCTTTTCCAACATTTTTTCTTTTATTTCAAACCCTAAGGTGATTTTTTCCAACATCTGTCCTATATAAGGAAAACCGAGGCTTGAATTAATAGGAACAAGAAAAAAGATAAGGAAGAGGATCGCTAGGAAGCAAGAAAGAGATCAACTAAACGCAGAGATGGTATGGCTTATAAATTGAATAATTTAATTGTATTCATTTCATTTCTAGAGAATAATTAATGTTTTCTTTTCTCTTTGTTCCATGCATATATCATGTGATTTTCTAATTAGAGAAACTGTTGCTTCTATGTGATTTTCTATAGTATTGCTTAACCTTCAATATATTTCTTCTATCCACTAAAACTTTGAATTTTGAAACAAAAATCAACTTAAATTTCATTGATACTTTTGAGGCTTTTATAAGGGACCATCCAATAGCATAAAAGAAAAAGTAAGACATGTTGATGATTTATAATGAAACTTTTCCATTAATTTTGTTACTTCATTAAATAAATTTTACTAATATATATACTGTTGATTAATACCATCATGTAACTAAGAACTTGAGGGATTTTCGGATGTCAGTTCTAAGAGAATTATCATAAGAAGTATCGGATAGAAGTATGTAAGAGATCAATTTAGAATAACGATCCATATGAATAGCTTGGTAAGTAAGAACTGACATTAGTAATAAATAGAAAAACCTTTAAAAAAAAAAAAAACATGGAATTCTTAAGTGAGATTAATAAATTAAACACAGATTTCAAAAAAGAAAAACCAACACAATTTTGGAAAAAAGAATATATATAAGAGGAAAAATTAACTTTCTGAGATTGAGATGATGCTACGGAATACTGTGATATATATTTCCTAATTTAAAAGGGTAGGTAGAGCAATACTTTGAAGTTTCCCAGAAGAGCACATGAAATGCATTCTGCAAATAAAATAAAAGAAAGAAACAAAAACTATTGAACGCATGCATTTCAACAAAGTCATCTTTATGTTCTAACTTTATGTATTAATTTTGAACTCAGTTATTTTGGATTAAGATAACCGTGGGCGGCGAAATACCGGGGCCTGGTGAACCAAGAAAAAGGTAACAATGTTTCCTTGCACCGGTTTTTCTTCATTGCTGTTTTTTTTTTTGCCTATTTGGAATATAATGAAAGGTTTACCTTTGCAAAATAGAAAAGCAAAAATAAAAGTTTGCCTTAATTGATTGATGTTTCATATGAGCATTGCTGAGGATACTGGTATATAATTTTCTGTCCTTTTGTTTATTTTTCTGATACTGGTAGTATTGTGTAAGTATTTATGTTCGTTTGATTTTGCATTATCCAGAAATCCAGGAAATCCGATTCTAGAGCCGCCGAAGAAAACTCTGCCAGATCTATTAAAAGAACACACATTGCCACCGGGTCTATTTCCAAAAGATATAACTGACTTTAATTTTGATGAGAAGACAAAGAAAATTACAGTCATCATGCCCGATGATCGTTGGGAGCTAGTATGTGATTCCTGCTCCTTTCAGTTTTCAAAAACTGTTACCGGATTCCTTGAGAGAGGGAAGCTATCCGATATAAATGAAATGCGAACGCGGACTGGTGCATGGGGAAAAATTAGTTGCATAAAGATCAAGCAGCAGTCAAAACAACCTAAAAAGCTTCATTTTACAACTGATCAATCGGATATGGTCAAACCCTTTGATTTATTTAACGTTGTTAAAGATGGTCGTCGTTTCTAGCTTATTGCAACATAATTTTATGTAAACAAAGGATAAAAGATATTTCCGTGTGAAGTGCTAAACCAGCCAGATGGTTTCAGTTGATAATAAAAAACAAAAGGTCTGAATTAATCCTTTTGTTAACCGTGTTTGTATCCTTGCAAAGTCTTATGGTCTGCAATAGTTATTTTATATTCTCGCAGATAAAACAGACTCTTATAGCATGTATTTACTGTATGTACGTGTTAATTAATATATGCCTGTAAGATTTTGTTGAATGATATGATAAATACATATCATATTTGCGTGTGAACTTGGTGTTACAATTTTGTCTTAATTAATTTGTGAAACGGAATTTATTTTTTCACCTTTTCAATTGTGAGTTGTGTCGGTGCACAACTGACAATTGAAAAGGGTAATTTTATTTTGGAAAGCTGATAATAGTGCATGCATTCAAGTACCTGCAAAATCTTCGTACCATAACTACTATAGTTACATGGGAGAATTGCAAAAACTTCAGTACTGAATTTTTTTCTAAAGTAATAATATCTATGCACAGAAGTACTTATCTCAGGAGGTGAACAATTTTAACGTAAATAATTATTCTCTAATTAAATATCTCAAACGTACCCGCATTATAAATACATATGGAGAACCACTCAAACTACATGGGGGAGCATACACAATTTTAGAGGCGGTTTTTTTCTCTCCGTTCAATCTCGTCCATATATCTGACGGGACAAGTATCCTCCTAGGTACTGTAAAATATTCCCCTCACTTTACAACTTGGGATTTATTCCCAACTGCTTTGATATTCGGGCTAGCGCAGGGGGGCAGTATTATTGGACTTTGAGATTCGTGCGAAGTTAAAAAGACATTCCAGATCCACTAATTGTAAAAGATTCCCTATTACAGTACCGAGGAGGATCTGAATTCATATCTGACGATCAGATTTATTCTCAAACGTCTTCTACGCAATTTTATCTTTCAAATGAGATCCATGATGACGTACTTTTGAACTCGTCATCAAGCAAGTATTTATATCAATACTTGCTAGTATTTATACCCTCCTCTTCTCTTGTTGTGTCTATCTCTCCCTTTTTTCTTTTTGAAATTCCTGGCAGAGGCTGCCTAGGGTGTCTATCTCTCCCTTTGTTCTTTCTCTCTCTTCTCTCTTTCTTTCTCTTCTAGAAGAGAGATAGACACAAAATGAGAAGAGGAAGATCCTCCTATTCTTTGAGAATAAAAGCAGAATTTGATCCCCAAAACTGAACTACTTGAAATTCGGCTCTTCACCAATTGTACAGCAACAATTGGAGTAACCATTACATTCCGTCGTTTTTTTAATATCCAACATTAAAATAAAATTAATAGAAATGTCCACAATTTTTAACGAATTATAAAAATGCCCAGGCCGCTGATTTATGGTTTCTGAATGATTAATAGAAACTTATATTATAAAAATTAATAGAAATGTCCGGTCAATATTTTTCAGTTGCAATTTTTTGCAACTGTAAGAAAAATTAAAATATTTATTTGTGTGTTACAGGAAAAAATGTTTTGAATCTGAGTATAATGCTGGTTCAAAAGTCACTTCTTAAAATAAATGAAGAAATTATCGTGGTCCTTCTAGTACATTAAAATTCTAAGGTAGTCCATTTATTTTTCTAGAAACTATTTTATATTTTTAATATTTTAATATTTTCTAAAATCACTTCTAAGAAAATAGATGGAATAACTTAGAATTTGAATGTATTAGAAGGACCACAATAATTTTTTTATTTATCTAGAAATGACTTCTGAACCGGGATCAATAACTCAGATTCAAAATATTTTTATTTTTTTTCCAGTAAAACACAAAGAAATATTTTAATTTTTCTTACAGCTGCAAAAAATTCCGACTAAAAAATGCTGACCGGGGTTATTTGTTACAGTATTTCTAGTAAATTAAATTATATAGTATTCCATTTATTTTGAAAAAAAATATAAAAATATTTCTAATATTTTAATAGAAAAAAAAAATAATCATAAAAATTTCTAATTAAATAAAAAACCATAAATCCAATAAAAAGGTTTCTGACAGAAATCTAAGAAAACAAAAAAAAATTATGTTATTCGGCTGCCGAGTTTCTCGGCTGCCCAAAAAAGAATTTAGCTGTCGAAAAACTCGGCGGTCTGGACATTTTTAAAATTTTTGAAAAATCGTGGACATTTGTATTAATTTTTATTTAATATTGGATATTAATAAAAATTTCGGCATTACATTACGAGATTAAAGTTGATAGGGAATATGCAGGTTCAAATTATTTTAACTATGATAGAACAATTATACTAGGTCCAATTCTAGCCGTCCAATTTGCATTAAGTGGTCGAGATCAATCGAAGACAATTCAATACTCTTCCTACAATTGCAGAGCATCCAAGACCGAAGGAGCCAATAGCATTTTCAAGGTGGCTTAGCATATGGGCCCGGTGGAAAATTCTATTCGTACATTCCCTTTCTTGGATCTTAGTTGTTTTTCTCTCCCCTCTTCTCTTCTTTGACACTCCATCTATATGACTATTCTGATTTTTTTTTCTCTTCTTTGACACTCCATCTATAATTCAATATGACTATTCTGATTTTTTTAAGATTAATTCTTTGATAATCCATTCTAGAAACTGTCATATATTTAACACAATGTGATTAAACGAATTGTGATTTGATTGAGATGCCCATCTTCCGTCACGTGAAAGAATTTTTGTTTTTTGATTGAAAGCCCGTAGATGATTGCATTTCATCAAAATTTTACATGGGGTCATTACAAGAGTCTGTTTACATTCCAGATATATAAGAAATAATGAAAACTGAACCCCTAGATGCCTCCCAAAACTTCTAGTATGTTGTGTTGGGCACAGTAACAAGATACGCGTTTTATTCGCGTTTAATTCGCGAATAAAACGTTTTTGGAGTGTTTCCGAACCGAATGGTGTATTATTCGTTGACCGAACCTTTGACTAAATAAAACGCGAATTTAACGAATTTTACGAATTATTCGCGTTTTTTTTTGCGTTTTTATCACATTTTTCTCGCGCACAGCTGCTGCCTACTGGGAGGGTTCTTTGCACCCATGTGGCCATATACTTTTTGACTATGTTGATAATATGTGACAAATACAAACAATATTTTGTATAATAAATCATCGGTGATGAATTAAATATACACTGAGGTCTCGTATTGTAATTCCGAATCATTTCTGAATTATACCCGAATTATTCCCGAATCACGAATTTTTGACCCTGCCGAACCGAACCCGAATTTTTAATTTGTTACTATGGTGTTGGGGAAGAGTGGATAGGTGGATCCAGAGAAGTCGAACTGTTGGGTTCGCGCCCTATTTGCCAGTAGGTGGGCCTCTATGTTTTCTTCTCTGGGAATGGAAACGCAACAATAGTTTTCCTTTATTTTTGATTGGGGTCTTGCAGGCGAGGGTAGGTGTTGCCAGTCTGTACACCATGGTTGCGCGTGAACCTGACATGTTTGCTCATCTCCAAGTGCCCACCTAGAGAAATGTAGCATGACTGCTATGTTGTTTATCATTCCTTTCCAAAGCCTTGTGCACGTCGTGGACCTTTGCGTTAGCCTAAAGACATTGAGGCAAAGTATTTTTCTTTTACAACTTAGGCCCAGAGCGCCTCGCCTCCGGAAACCATCTTCCAAATGTTCTTTGCAATCATCGCATTGTTGACTAGAGTGAGGTTTCGCAGACCTAGCCTGCCGTCCTCCTTCGGAGTAGTGAGAATGTTCCATCTGACGAAACAAATAGATTTCCTATCTCTCTTACTCCAAAAAAACCGAATGCATCTCGATCGGATCTTAGTTTTAAGTTTATGAGAAAACTGTTTGTCTGCAAATGAATTTATATTTTTATTCAGTAGTTGCTTACTAGTAATCATATAACTTTATCAGCAAAATATTAAAGAAATGTATTGCTCTATTGTTATTTTAATAGCTAACAGTAACAAAAATAAAACAAAATAAAATTATATTCTTTTAACTATTAGAATAGTTTTTTTTCTTTTTGATAAAAAAATAGGAAGTCAAGTCTCTAACTTATAATTATATTAATTAAAAAACAGTACATAAAGTTCGGCACACAAAATTAGCTCAATGAATGTTGAGCAAATAAAATACAAAAAAAAAAGAACTAAAATTTATAGAAAATTTGAGGATTAGAATAGTTGTCATTCTCAAGTCTAATAACAGGGGAACGAATTTTATTAAATTAATATGAATACAATACATGTTTAAAAATATTTTGTTTTGCTTGTGTGGGCATATACGCGGTTTCTACTTTCTAGTCGCACCTTTGATTGGTTAGCACTTGGCATGAATTTTAGAATCCGTATCCTCTGCATTAACTCAAAAGAGAATCTTTTGAGTTAATCAATCTTGACTGTCCAATCTGTTTCAAGATTCGTGTGAACTAGATTTACACTAATATTAAAGGCCCCTCTATGTTATAGACTTGAGCCGGATTTCCTCCGTTTGAAATCAGACGGTTGAAATTCATTAACTCAAAAGATTCCCTTTTGAGTTAATGCAGATGATACGGATCCTGAATTTTACACAAAGGCAAGCCGGTGGAATTACCATAACTAACTAACTAACTACACTTAACATCAAATTATCATAAGTTCATAACCGTACACTTTAATTACAATTAAATTTTCTAAATAACCCCTCCAAAGGTAATTAATTATTTGTCAGTCTCTCCCTTTCTTCACTGCATCAAGCAACCAATTCCCAACTGGTGTTTGAACAATCCGAACGTCTCCTCCATTGACCGCTCTGCTCTCTCTCTCAATTCAATTCAATTCATGCTTTCCCCTCGGCGCAGCACCAAGCCAAGATCCATCTTTTGAGCTAATTAAACTTAATTCATGCTCTCTTCTCTCCGAAATCATTTCGCCTTTTGTTCTCAGACCTACTAAACCCACAACTCAAATTCTACTCCTCAAACCCTTTTCACCTCAATTTTGAACCCGCACATGAACTTAATTCAGCCTCTTTAGCATCCTACTCTACACATGGCCTCCGAAAGGCCGTTGCTAGACCCGCCTCCGTTCTCTGACTTGCCGGGTCCGATTCCAGAGCCTCCAATTCGCCTCGACCCGACCTCCCCGTCACACCGGCCAACCCCTTCGTTCTCCCTGGACCCACCTGACCCGTTTAGGCGTCCGTTAACAGGCACGTCAGACCGGCTTGCTGTCTCGACCCGAGAGCGAGAACTTGCTGACATTGATGCCCGAATCATCTATTTAAACGACCTAAGGAGGACTAACGATCGGGCTGGGTTTGCGGGCAATTCAATCCGCACCGCCAAGTACTCAATCCTCACATTTTTACCCAGAAACCTCTTTGAGCAGTTCCACCGGCTTGCCTATGTGTACTTTCTTGCAATTGCGGTGCTGAACCAGTTGCCGCAGCTCGCGGTTTTCGGTCGAGGCGCTTCTCTGCTCCCCCTGGCATTTGTCTTGTTTGTTACAGCTTTGAAGGATGCATATGAGGATTTCAGGTACGGATTCTGTTGGAATGGAGAGATCCATTTTCTTTAATTTTATTTGGTTCACTATTTGATTTGGAAGAATTGTAAGAAGTGACTGTTCAAGAGAACTGATCATAAAAATTAAACTACATGTGATTCAACCTGACTGGTTGTATTAGTTCGGTTTCGGGGTGACCCAACCTGATTGAAAATGGTTTTGGTTGAGTTGGGATGGGTTAGGGCATCTGCGTGTTGGGTTAGTTCAGGCTATTATTCACATCCTTAATTTTCAGGCGGCATAGGTCGGATCGCCTGGAAAACAACCGGACAGTTCACACTCTTAACGAGTCAGGTCAGTTTGTCCCGAAAAGATGGAAGGATCTCAAAGTAGGGGAGATTATTCGTGTTTCATCTAGTGAGACTCTTCCTGCAGATATGGTATGGCTAATTTCCTAAAATTCTTACCTTGTTATTATTTCCCATAGTTACCATATTACGGGCAAATCTTGATAAGTGAAATGTATTTTGGCTTCCCAAGTTCTGCTTCACTTACATACAGATAAATCTTTTTGGAATCAGAAATCAGCATACCTTCTTTCTTTCTTTCTTTCTTTCGTATGCCATGGTACTTGTTTGAAATAAATACCTTATATACCTTTTGAAGTGAATTTATCCCTTTTCAAATTTAATACCATTGCGATTTTTTCTTCTTATTATTGGTGTGTCTGTTAGCTGCTCTTACATTCATAAACTATAATTTCCAGGTGCTTCTGGCCACATCAGACCCAACCGGTGTAGCATATGTGCAAACAATAAATCTAGATGGTGAAACCAATTTGAAAACCCGGTACGCTAGACAGGAAACCTTGTCCAAAATGCCCCAGAATGGAACGATTGATGGTGTTATCCGGTGCGAGAGGCCAAATAGAAACATCTATGGTTTTCACGCGAATTTGGAAATAAACAGTAAACGGGTCTCACTCGGCCCAGCCAATATAGTCCTTCGCGGCTGTGAATTGAAGAACACAGCTTGGGCTGTGGGGGTGGTGGTGTATGCTGGGAACGAGACGAAGGTTATGTTAAACAGTTCCGGCGCCCCATCGAAAAGGAGTAGACTAGAATCACACATGAATGGAGAGACTCTCATACTCTCAGCTATACTGGTTACTTTGTGCCTGGTTGTGTCAATATTAAATGGCATTTGGTTGGTGGTCCACAAAAGTGAATTAACTGATATGCAATATTTTAGGTTAAAGGATTACTCGACTGGGGTTACAAAGAACTATAACTACTACGGGGTTGCCATGACAGTGTTTATAATATTTCTCATGGCAGTGATAGTGTTTCAGATCATGATACCGATTTCTCTTTATATTTCCATGGAGCTGGTTCGGTTGGGGCAGGCTTATTTCATGACGAGGGATTCAAATTTGTATGATGAGAGCTCAAAGTCGAGTTTCAACTGCAGAGCTCTAAATATAAATGAGGATTTGGGACAGATAAAGTATGTTTTTTCCGATAAAACTGGTACACTGACAGAGAATAAGATGGAGTTTCAGTGTGCAACTATTCGTGGGGTTGATTATAGCGCCAGTATGGGTTCTTTGTATGGAGTGGATGCAGGCTATTCTGTTGTTGGTAAGGTTTTCATTCTTTTCTTTCTTTTTGGTTTAATTCTGAAGGTTTCAAAAGCCCCTAAGATATTGTTGATAGACCCTTCTATTGATTATTGAGGAATGTAAAAAGCAGGTCCATGCTGATATCTTGAACTGAGGCTTGATGAAATTCCAAAGAAGCATTTATGTTTGTACATTATTAAATTGAATTGTGATCTGCAGTTTGATTTAATCTAATAATGGTTTGATATGTGAACACGATATGTTTAGAATAGGGTTAGGTTTAAATTAATATTAACTCAGCTAATGCCAAGTAACCAAGAACTTTATTTTGAAATATTGTAAGAATTGAGATGCTCTTTGCAATTTATACCCAGTACAGGGGCCTTTTGCAGTTTTATATTTTGTATGTAGGCCAATTATAAGAAGAACACGTTTCATTTATGATGCGCTGAAAAACAAATTAAGCACAACATGAACTCACCATAAGTTAGATGACCATGCTGAGTATGTTTGTGCGGGTGAGTGTGTTTCCCTAAATGTATGTTAAAACAAACACAGTTACGCTTTTGCGGTAACAGTGGGAGACCAGTTGTGGAGGCCAAAGATGCCTGTAAATACGGACTCAGACCTCGTCAGACTCCTGAGAGATGGTGGGTCCACGGAGGAAGGGAAGTCCGCGTATGAGTTCTTCTTGGCACTTGCCACATGCAACACGATCGTGCCTTTGGTTCTCAACACGTTGGATCCGAAGCAGAAGCTGATCGATTACCAAGGGGAATCACCTGATGAACAGGCCTTGGTATATGCTGCTGCAGCTTATGGTTTTGTTTTGGTTGAAAGATCGTCAGGTCATGTCGTGATCAATGTTCTTGGGGAGAGACAGAGGTATGTGTTGCATTGTTATGTATTTTTTTTTCTTTTTACATAGGATTGTGATAAGAATTCCAGAAGAAGACCCTACTCATTAGCTTATTCAAGTCACAACTACAAGACAAAAAAGGAAAAGAAAAAGGGATAAAATGAATGAAATAAAGAAAGAAACTTTTTGGAGTTCAGTTTTTATTAGTTGGTGCCTTCATGGATACTGGCAAACAGAAAACTAACTGTTCTACTGGTATGGATATGTGCCAGTATGGTATAGGATAGTTACAGTAGTGATAACAAGATGTTTTTGTAGGGTTTTCACCAAAATTGTCTGAAATTTGATCTGAGATTCTGTGCACAGCCTTGTAAATGGTAAACATTTAAAGCAAGAATGCCCTTTAGCATATTGTTATGGTATAAAACCATGAGGATGTGATATTAAAAAAGGAGAAGAAATACAAAAAAAGAGAGAAAAATTAAAGTGTAGGACTACTATAAATTCAAAATATGGGTTGTTTATTTGGTACCAGAATCACCAGTGAATACAGATATGATGACTTCACCATTGTGGGTTTTTAACTGCATTTTTTTCCAAGACTTGAATCTCAGAACCTAAATACATAAGTTAATTCTATGAATAAAAGACTTACTAAATCTATGCATTATTGCAGGTTTGATTTGTTGGGTCTACATGAATTTGACAGTGACCGAAAGAGAATGTCGGTCATAGTTGGCTGTCCTGACAAAACTGTTAAGCTATTCGTAAAAGGTGCTGACAGCTCCATGTTCAGCATAATCAACAGGGACCTTGACCCGGAAGTGACCCGCCTCACTGAGTTGCACCTCCATAGTTACTCGTCCCTCGGCCTTCGAACTCTAGTTATTGGCATGCGGGACCTCAGCCAGGCTGACTTTGATGAGTGGCAATCAGCCTATGGGCATGCCAGCACAGCTGTTTTCGGCAGGGGAAATCTGCTACGGGCCGTGGCAGCCCAGATAGAATCAAATGTGCGCATTCTGGGTGCATCTGGCATTGAAGACAAGTTGCAAGAGGGAGTTCCAGAGGCAATTGAGTCATTGCGGCAAGCTGGGATGAAGGTCTGGGTCTTAACTGGGGACAAACAGGAGACAGCTATTTCTATTGGCTATTCATGCAAGCTGTTGACCAATGAGATGACTCAGATTGTGATAAATCACAATACAATGGAGGCGTGTAAGAAGAGTCTAGAAGATGCTGTTGCACTGACGAGTAAGCTGAGAGTGATTTCTCCTCCAGCTGGGAATGCCATGCCAGTGGTGGGGTCCCCCAGAGTGGTCTCTTTTGCTTTGGTCATTGATGGAAATAGCCTTGTGTACATCCTTGACACCCAGTTAGAGGAACAGGTGATTATGTAGTTTGGCTTTTGTTAAATTTCAAAGGTGATTTGGAACAAAAAAAATAGGCTGTATTTGTTAAAAAAATACCAATAGCTTGATCACCAGAGTTACAAAAGATCAAGTATGACCATGTCTAAAATCAATAGTGCCCATAAGGATGGTTATATTCTCAATTGAATTTTTCTGTTTGTAACTTCTTCACCCTGTGCAGCAATTCCTTAAGTAATATCTTCCTCAAAATATATTAAGTAATATGACCAATGTTGCAGAAAATTAGAAGGCAAATCTGTAAAATAAAATATAGCTCCCAAGATAAAAATGACTTTTTGTTTAAATATCCCTTATCAATTTACATGTTGGTCTTTTTTTCTTTTTTCTCTTCTATGGGATTCTTTTGCAATTAGAGAGAGTGGTTTTTGAATCCGACTGATCGTGCTGATTACTGAAATATAATTTTTTTAATATAGCTTTTTAAAGTGGCAACTGCATGCAATGTTGTCTTGTGCTGCCGTGTGGCTCCACTTCAGAAGGCCGGTATAGTTGCACTAATAAAGAACCGGACAGATGATATGACACTTGCTATTGGAGATGGTGCGTTTATGTGTGTTTATATACATCATTAGATTTATTTTTTTTATTTTGCAATCTCTGTTGTGCAGTTGTATTATTAGACTGTGCATACTGAGTAGATTTGTTATTGAGGCAGGTGCTAATGATGTGTCGATGATACAAATGGCTGATGTCGGCATTGGCATCAGCGGCCAGGAGGGGAGACAGGCTGTCATGTCCTCTGATTTTTCGATGGGGCAGTTCAGATTTTTGGTTACACTTCTTCTGGTACATGGTCACTGGAATTACCAGCGGATGGGATACATGATCTTGTACAATTTTTACAAGAATGCAGCCTTTGTCTTTGTGCTTTTCTGGTATGTATTATGGATTAACCTATTTTTGTTTCTGTCTTGAGTGGGTCCATATGCTGTGCTCCCCAGCAAAATCAATATATTACTTTACAAGTAGAAATTTCATGTTTACTGGAGAAAAAATTACAAGTTTACTTGTACTCCCTTGTCATCATCAGTTTTTTCTTTATAAATATTGGAACAAAGAGGGTATTTTGGGTGATTTCTGAAGAAGACTAGAGGAGCAGTATATGCAATTTGTGAGTGGACATATAAAAAGTGTACCCAAGCTACCCCTTCTCATGTCGGTCAAACATTCCCAAAATAGCCCTCCTCCCTTATCCTTTTCCGTAGACAAATAGTGGGAATTGAGAGTTCTCCCTCTCTCTCTCTCTCTCTCTCTCTCTCTGTCTGTTTTTCATGTTATTTGTGTGGCTATGAAGTACTCCATTTGTTTTTCAAACTGCAATATGGTATTTTTCACTTTCAGTAGGGCAGACATCAAATTTCCTTTTTTATCAAGTTCCTAACTGATATGTACCTCATGTGTAATAATGACAGGTATGTACTATACACTGCCTATACTCTGACAACAGCTGTTAGTGAATGGAGCAGTATGCTGTACTCTGTTCTATACACTGCTCTCCCCACCATAATAGTTGCCATATTTGACAAGGACCTCAGTAGACGTACCCTGTTAAAGTACCCCAAATTGTACGGATCTGGTCAGAGGGAGGAGAGATACAACAAGAAGCTCTTTGTCTTTTGCATGATGGAGTCTGTGTGGCAGAGTCTTGTGATCTTCTACATCCCCTACTTTGTGTATAGGCGTAGCACTATTGACGTGTCAAGCTTGGGGGACATATGGACAGTGGCAGCGGTTATAGTGGTGAATTGCCACCTGGCATTGGATGTGGTGAGATGGAACTGGGTCATACATGCATTTATCTGGGGCACAATTGCTGCTACAGCTATTTGTGTGGTTGTGCTTGATTCTATATGGCTCTTGCCGGGTTACTGGTGAGTTGAGTTCGTCATTCCTCTTTTGGTTTTGCATGAAAGTTGACCTGCACATGAAAAATACCATCTCAGCTGATTAACCCTAACCTGACCCATTACCAGGTCAATGGAAATCACATTAACAGATAAGATATTGATACATGCAAAACCTGAAAACAAGAACCAAAAAAATAAATTGCCAGCAAAATAACATTTAGGACTTTATGGAATTTAGAGTTGAAGAGGACAAATGTAGTTTACCGTATTGCAAAAATATCAGGTTACCATTATATATAAAATTTAATCTGAAAAAGCATGTTTTAAAATGATAAGGTTTGTTCAATCCAAGTAGCAAATGGAAACTAACAAGCTCTTTGAATATTTGCATATATTTAGCAAATCAAGTTATCATTTTTGCCCTTGAGAATGTACTGACAGTGCTTTTTTATTATGTTCACTTGTCAGGGCAATATATTATGTGATGGGATCCGGTTTGTTTTGGGCACTGTTGCTAATAATTACTGTGGCTGCACTGGTCCCGCACTTCGTCATAAAGGTTTTTGGTGAATATTTTATGCCAGATGATATTCAGATTGGGAGGGAAATGGAAAAATTTAGTGGAGATTTGATTCACACACCAAGGTCAGAAATTCAGATGAGAACATTGTCACGGAATCAAAACTTGATAAGCTGAAAAAGGAGGTTTATATAGGATGTTTTCTTTCTTTTTCTTTTTTTTTTGGTTAGTTTTACCATTTATTTTTTCGTTGATAGTCACTTGTGTATATATGTAGCGTGATTCGTTTGATATAAGGCCGGTATATGTTGTTGTCTGCTGGCTAGATTACAGCGGTTGATGGATGGTTTTGTGGGCCCAGAATATGAGTGTATCTAATTTATGAACATTCTTTTGGGGGTTTAATCAACTATTAGTTAAGTCTTGAAATAAAAAATGAGCTATCGGCTATTATGATTTATGAACATTCTTTTGGTCGGTCTGTTAAATGATGATCCTCAGTGGAGTGAAATGAAAAATGGGCTTTGGGCTTGGTTATGTGTTCGAACTAGAAAACATAATTTATGTATAAAAGCTCACTAGTTTCTTTTGGACCCATAATTTTGTATTGTACAATTTTTTTTTATTTTATGAAAAG
Organism: Carex kokanica; assembly: GCA_025461125.1. Classification (NCBI taxonomy): domain Eukaryota; kingdom Viridiplantae; phylum Streptophyta; class Magnoliopsida; order Poales; family Cyperaceae; genus Carex; species Carex kokanica. The sequence goes on along the minus strand of JAJGRX010000865.1, from coordinate 1,697,545 downwards.
GCCCATAGGCTGTTTTGTACAAAATTTAGGTTTAAAACCACAGAGGTCGTGCTTAGTTTTTTTTTTTTTGATGAAATACATGCAAGCTTAGTAACTTAATACAGCTTGTGTCATCCGTCCTATTTTAAGACCAAAGAAGAAACAGAGAAGGTAAATTATAAAGGAGTGTTGGCCAATGACTATTTTATCGTTAATAAGAAGGAAACAGAGAAGGTAAATTATAATGGAGTGTTAGCTAATGACTATTTTGTCATTAATTAATTATATTACCATAGTAAATTTTCTGTGGATGAACTGAATAAAAGATAGATATGAATGATATTCTAACTTTTTTTTTAGACAAAAGGATAAGTTTTAAATTGATAATCCAACTTATATATATCAGTATTTAGCTTAAAATGCATGCACTGCCTTTCTTCTTGCAAATTTATATTTTTCTCCTTGATATATAATTAATTAAGCTTAATAAGGTGCTTACAAGGTTGAAGTAAAAGCTAAAGTAGTTAGTTAATTATGTAACAATATATCAAGATGTAAAGATACAGAACAGTAATCCGTACTATAGCCATTATCATATGGAAATGAAAATATCCGATGCTGTCATATCTGTTATGTCCAAAGGAGACATCTAAAACCCTACTTACTTTGAGTCAGGCTCTCGGTTCATTTCATTTATTTGTTACGTAGTAAGGAGACATGAGACGCCACGTTTCACACACGACTAATTGGGCGCTGTTTGATGCAATTCTTTCATGGATATCAACAAAGTGGCGTATCTCCATGCAGTTTTTTTTTTTTTCCTTTTTTTAGCCTTTTTCCATGAGACAAAAGTAGTAAAATTAGTAACTCGAATAGGGGGCAGCGTAGCTCTCATTGATCATCATCATTTTATTTATTACTATATTGGAAAGGGCTCTCCGTACGCTTACTTAATTTGAAGCCGGGTTTGAAATTATTTTTCATGGTTTTTAATTTTAAATTCGATTTTAATTAATGGTTTATGTTAAATAACTGATATTTTTCTGGTATTTAGCATAGACCCTGAGAATTTTAAAATTAAAAACCATGAAAAATAATTTCAAATTTTTTTTGTTATTTTATGGCCATATCATTTCGTGGTCTATGTTAAATAATTGGTATTTTTCTATTGAGCCAGGTGGTGCCGTGTTCAAACGTGCCCTGATTGTCAGATCGAACTGGCCAGAAAGCAAACGAATGCCAACATATATATGTCTTCTTAGCTCATCAAGACTGGTTGAGTTAGTAACAGAAAATGTGCAGGTCGGTGCATCTGAAATTTCGCGTCTGTGGTACACATTTATTAATATTTGAGACATTCCTTAAACAAAAAATTTCACAATCAACCTTCGATATCATTTTTAATTTTACAGCCTAAAATATGATCGTAATTGGAAAAAAAAACTTACTATGTTCTTCAGATGAAAACTAAAATCACAATGCAGGAGCCGATCTGTAGATAACAGATTTTTGAATACTAAAACTGTGGACGTTTTCAGCTGGAAGAAAGAAAAAAAAAATAGTGGCTCAAAGACAGAGACTCTGTCTTAAATGGTTAATGGTTTTCAGTTGCAGCGAGAAGAAAGGTTTATATAAGCAAACTCGGAAAAAAAAAGGGTCCGGACCGAAATGCCAGTTCGATCCCAGATAAAAATACTCTGGACCGAAATGGGATCTCGGTCCGGACATGTTACACCAAAGACAACACAGGCTGTGCTGAAAAGCTGTGAAATCATGGGGGACCGAAATGCCAATTCGGTCCCGAGGAGAAAAAAAATATGCGGACCGAATTGGCATTTCGGTTCTTATGATTTTTTGTAAAAACCAAAGTAATCATGTTGGTTTGTTAATTTTTTTTTTAATTATGGTTTTAAAAAAAAAATTATAGTTAGCTAAATTGCACAGTTGATCATATATTCCGTAGGATTCTTTGTGATTGACCCTTCGATCAATTAATAATTAATTAGACAATTAGCAATTGCAATCTATCTCAAGAAAAATAAAAAAGTATAAACAAAATCTGGATGCATGCCTTGACGCCTAGTGTTGAGAGGCACAAGAAGTAGTCGAGACAACCCTGAGAACATGATAACTGGTGGGGTTAAGTTGTCCGTTTCTGATCTCCTCCAATTAGCTACAATACAAATTAAGTACAAACCTGAGACATACCAAATCAGAATACCGGATTTTCAAACTTCAGTACACAATAAAGGAGAGATCACTAATATTAATAGCAAACTTTATCTTATGGACAGAGAGGTGTTCAAGAACATTCAGAGGGACTGACAACGGGTTAGCGGATCTCATGCATCAAATTAAGGAGCAGTGGAAATACAGCTCAGGAGATACAGCTCAGAAGCTCAATTTTGTTAAATCAATGATTCATTTCATTTACCTCTTTTTTATAGTTTACCAGTTAGGAGTAGCACAGGGACAACCCAACTTGGGCTCCCAATTTATTTTCCTTTACTTCGTTTAGATATGATATGTAACATAACCTATGTAACATTTCATTCTTCAATCAAATAGAGGTTTGACCTCTCTTTTATTCCAAAAAAAAAAAGTACAAACCTGAGAGAGAGATCAGTGTTGTAAATTCAGGAAAATGACAGGTGCAACAATTTAATTAAATTCAATCAACTAATTATTATCCAAAATGGAATTTAAATGTAAAATTAAATTTGAGGTAGAATTACCGCTACACGTGCAACGGATATTTTCATTTAGTTAAAAAAATAGTGATTTTTTTCTCCGTTCTCATGTTAGATGTACGTAGCAACAACAACAGCTACATTTCTACCAGTACCCACGCGAATAGATTAAAAAAACAGACTGCGAATCAGAGTGCTAGCACCAATCAAACAACCTCTTCTCTCTCTCTCTTTTTGAATGCGTGTTCATATTTTCACTCTCAATGAAAATCTGAAATATATGTTCAGATTTTTTATCTCACAAATCTGTTCAGAAAAAATTAACTAGTGAATATATATATAAACTAATAGGCCTATTCGCACAAATATTAGTTTCAGCTCAAATTATTTGGCCTATAGGACATTTAGTGTATTAATATTCGGTTCTCATGCAGTATTCGGAAGGCCACCGCATACCGCATATACGGTATGCAGCCGAATATACGGATTCTTATTCGGATTTATATATGCGGATTTTTTATTAAATATTTAACCCCACAGTACTTAACAATAAAGCAGCATGTAGAGAGGTTATAAAAGACTTCTGAGTGGATGTAGAGAGGTTATAAAAAAATTCTGAGTGGGACACTTGAAGAGAACATCTATCTGGCGGGTCTGGAACTAATTTAATGGGTTATGGATTCGGATTCGGAACTCTTTTAATGGGTTTTGAATATTTTTTAATTTTTTTAAAGCATGGATTCAATATTCAGTCCGAATAGCTATTTTTTATTCGGCCGGATGCTGAATAAGAATATACGGCCGAATATTCACCGAATATTAATACACTGAGGACATTCAATCTAACAGAGAGAACTTCTCTAGTCTAGATTAGAATAAATTGCTTAAATGTTTATTCTGTGAAAATAACATTGGACATGTTTGGCTAGAGAGAAAAAAAAAAAAAATAGATTGAAATATAAACTGACTGGAGAATTGTGAAAACTGAAAAAATAAAAGTGAGTTTTAATTTTTGTAGTCAAATTTCTGTTTTTTACAAGTCCTATTTTGTGATGAGCCAATTTCTGTTCATGAAGTGGTGGAATAAAAGAATTGACGATTGAAATAGTACAAAATAGAAGTCTATTCTTGTTTGCTACGTGTTCCACTTATGCTAGTTTTTGGAAAAACATCAGGGCCCTCACCTGTTTTCTGGGTAAATGAAAATAAACGTATGATTATAATTTATTAACTTATGAAAAAAAATCATTCTGAATTTTTGTCTTACTCAATAATATTTTTCTGTCCTCTTCCTTGAAAAACATGCATATTAGAGGAATTGTGTGTGACTATCCTCTAAAAAAATAGATTATATTAAATTTGTTGCATACCATTGCAAAACCTATAGAAAGAATTCGGTTTTTTTCTCCAATTACAATTACAAAAGAACAAATAAAATCATATATGAACGAGTTATAGCAATTGTAAGGCTCTCAAAGATTTTAAAGAGAATATGAGGAGGGTTCAAATGCCTCCACCATGTCTTCATTTTTAAAAACTTTAATAACTCAAAATTTAAAATTTAAAAGTCAAAATAAAACCGTTAGATATGATCTACATCATTTTATCTATGCACTTGTAAAAATTTATGACATTTCAATTTTATTTTGGTTGTCATCAAGAGCTTGTATAAAACGTACTAATGTGGATAATTCTTAGACGTTGATTTTTCAAGTTATTGACTCACATAAAAACAAAATCAAAATGTGATATTTTTTTTTATGAGCACATAGATAAAATGATGTAGATCATATCTAACGGTTTTGTTTTGACTTTTAAGTTTTAAATTTTGAGTTATTAAAGTTTTTAAAAATGGAGGCATGGTGAAGATACAAAAAATGAAAGCATTTGAACCCACCTCAGAGAAGATATACTAAGTATGTTTGGTTGGGTAGAGAATAGGCTATTCAGAATAGTCTATTTCGTATATTTGATTGGATTTGAATAGCTGAATAGGAAATTCAAACCTTTTGTTTTGTTAGAATAGGTTATTCTTACAAAAAAAAAAAAAATTTAACTGTTCTAACAAGACAAACTGTAAAAGAATTATTCTACTTATTGTTATTTTGAGGATATGAACATATGTAATGGCAAACTCAGTACATATCTCATTTTTTTTTATATTATAATTCTAAAAATATGTGCATATGAGCTCTCCTAAAAAGCCCCGAATTTTTTATTTATATCCAAAAAATAAATCAAATTACAAAAAATACCCATGTTGTCTTGAAAATTTGAAAAATACCCAAACCGGAAAAAAATTTTCCGGATTTGGCCTCTAAACCCGGAAAAATTTTTTCCGGAAATTGAACTCCAAAACCGGAAAATTTTTTTCCGGTTTTAACATTTTTTTTTTTTTTTTTTTTTTTTTCCAAAACCGGAAAATTTTTTTCCGGATTTAACTTTTTTTTTTTTTTTTTTTTTTTTTTTTTTTTTTTTTTAGAGATTCCGGATAAAAAAATTTAACTTAACAAATTTTTTTTTTTTTTTTTTTTTTTTTAGAGATTCCGGAAATTTTTTTCCGAACTAAATAATTTTTTTTTTTTAAGAGAAAAATAGCTAAAATACTGAAATCTAACGCTAAAAAATCGAATTGTTTTTTTAAATATTTGTTTCATTAATTTAAAAAATTTCAAAATGGTGTAGAATAATTTAGAAATTATCAAAATAGCTAAAATACTGAAATCTAACACTAAAAAATCGAATTGTTTTTTACTACGAATAGGGCCGATTTTGTGCTAAAATACGGTAAATTTACTAAAATACGATAAATTACGCTAAATTACGTATAAATGGGGCTTATTTTGTGGCATCTTTCATAAATCATAAAAAATAGTAAAAAAAATTCCAAAAATAATAAAATTTGGTGTTCTAAAAGTTTATTACATAACTAATTTACTGAGCTACGTAGATTGAATAATAGAAATGAAAATCTTAATCGAAAACTTCAACTGAAGTTTTGAGGCTCTTCTATTTGTTTTTTGGCGATTCTGAATTTGGAAAACTGGCAAAGCTAGTCCGGACGCATGCGCATTTTCGCAAGCTTTCCGAAAAGTGGTCATTTGCTGAAATCGGACACTCGAGCGCCGTTTTATGGCCGTTTGAAGTTTCGTCGTCGTTTTTCGCCTTCTCAGTGAAGATATTATCCCTATTCGTACGTAATTTAGCGTACTTTACCGTATTCTAGCATAATTTTACATAATTATTGTAATTTAGTGTAATTCAGCATAAATCAAGTAATTTGGCTTGTTTTAGTATAAATATGCTAATTATATATAAAAAAATGTAATCTAGCAAATATTTAAAAAAACAATTCGATTTTTTAGTGTTAGATTTCAGTATTTTAGCTATTTTGATAATTTCTAAATTATTCTACACCATTTTGAAATTTTTTAAATTAATGAAACAAATATTTAAAAAAACAATTCGATTTTTTAGCGTTAGATTTCAGTATTTTAGCTATTTTTCTCTTAAAAAAAAAAAATTTATGTAGTTCGGAAAAAAATTTCCGGAATTTCTAAAAAAAAAAAAAAAAAAAAAAATTTGTTAAGTTAAATTTTTTTATCCGGAATCTCTAAAAAAAAAAAAAAAAAAAAAAAAAAAAATGTTAAAACCGGAAAAAAATTTTCCGGTTTTGGAGTTCAATTTCCGGAAAAAATTTTTCCGGGTTTAGAGGCCAAATCCGGAAAAAAATTTTCCGGTTTGGGTATTTTTCAAATTTTCAAGACAACATGGGTATTTTTTGTAATTTGATTTATTTTTTGGATATAAATAAAAAATTCGGAAAAAGCCGAATCTTGATACTTTTGCATTTCTATCTTTTCGCTTGATTTTAGCTATATATATGCTCCATTTTTTTATTTATTATTAAAAATAATATCGCATATTTTGCAGGGCACATGCAGAAAATTGTATGTGAATTATATATATGTGTGGAGATGTGGGATCCGAATCTGCTGGATCCGTCACTGTGAACAGTAACCCTGCAATTCCTGCTTTCCTCAATCCAGCTGTCGAATTATTTCGAGATGCGTGCACAGAAAAATCTATTGTTTCGAGATGCGTGCACAGAAAAAGTTAACGGCTGGATTTAAAAAAAAAGGAATTTCAGAGTTACTGTTCACACGTGTCGGATCGCAGCAGATTTATTTCCGTGTGGAGATGCACCGGCCAACGAACAAACATTTGGTTTGGCTTTAGGTGCACATGCATTCATCTGTGAAAACGGTGCACCTTGGCATCTTTTATGAAAAATTAATTGGAGTAGGATTCCGCGGCCGATTCAGGTACTCTGTATTCATAAAATTAAAAATTTGGACAAAAAAGCCCATTTATTTACACTATGGACCTTATCTTTTAATTCTCCTTAAATATGAATATACTCAATGAATATTCAAAATAAAATGTTGAAAATGTTGTGATTTTTTGGATCAACTTTTTTTTTTAGTTAAAGAATCTTAGGTCCCTTATAATTTCGGCTAAAGTCGGATTTTCAAATTGCATTTCTAACTGTGGGAGGCAATGCACAAGACTAATTGTTCTAAGGCTGGCCGTAGAGTGGAAAAAACGTGCTGTGCCGTGCCGTGTCGTGATGTGACTAACACGTTATTTTGGTCTCGTGCTATGCCGTGTCATGATCAAGTTAATTTTTCGCGTGCCGTGTCGTGCCGTGCTGTGACTAAAATATCAAGGAGTGGTCACGGCACGCGAATGGTCAAGCTGTGCCCAAACGTGCCATGACCAAACGTGACGCGCGTGACCATTTGATCATAATTTAAATTAGTTTATTCAAGATTCACCATTTGATCAATATCTAATGATCATAATTACACGTGACTCGCGTGACCACGTGCCGTGACTAGATCTTTCACGTGACATGCCGTACGCGAATGGTCACGGCACGTAACTGGCACACATGCCGTGCTGTTCTGTGCCGTAACCGTGCCATTCCGTAACGGAGCTGACTCTGTCGTGCCATTTTTTCCCACTCTAGCTGGCCATCACGCCATTTTTATTTTATTATTGTCATTTAAAAATTTTAGTGTTTTTTTTTTAAGGTTGGAAGCTTTTAAGCTCCAACAGGTTGATTGACAAATAAAAGAGTTTTACAAGTCCTAGATGCTATTTACATACCCCCCCCCCCCCCTTATCGGGGTTTATTTTTAATTACAAGGTCAGCACCTGACCTCCTCACCTCCACTTCATATGCTAAGCTAACTTATCTTTCTAACCAAAAGTGGCCCAATTATGAATATCTATCGCTGCTTCTCCCACTAAAATGTGTACCGGTTTGGCTTTGTCGGTGAATGTTCTCCTATTCCTTTCCCTCCAGAGCGTCCATAGACCCGCTGCCCATGTTGAATCCCAGGACGCCTTTTGTATCGCCCCCATCTTTCCTCTTCCATTCCACCAAATATCCACAATTGTGTCATCTAGATTTGACGTCACTACAAGGTTCATTTGTGGCAACAGCCCTCTCCAGAATCTCCGAGCGAAGGGGCATTCCCAGAACATATGATCTCTTGTTTCCATCATCGTGGACTGGCAAAATTTGCAGCCAGACTGCACCGTGCATCCCCTGTTGTTCAATGTTTCCTACGTGAGATTTTTGTTTTGCTCCACGAGCCATACGAAAATCCTTACATTTGGCGGTGCTTTGATCTTCCAAAGTGTTGAATTTGTCATCGATCGCACACCCCTGTCATGGAGCCTTTTGTAAGCCGAGGCACAAGAAAAGTGGCCCGAGCTGTGCCATCTGCATTTCCATTGCCCTGTTGCTGCGCATAGTTCTGTTGAGCAATTGTAGAAAGACATTAAGGTTGTAAGATCCTTCAGGAAATCGGATTGGCCCGTGATATGTGAGAGCTCCATGATTCCGTATAGATTTCGTAGGGTTTGTGCCAGCAGTCCTTCCTGTTGCTGGATAACCCATAACCATTTGATGAGCAAGGCGTCATTCTGGCATTCGAGGTCTATGACTCCCACTCCCCCGTTCGCCTTAGGGGAGCAGACCTGCTCCCAGCTAGCTAGGCAGTGTATTCCTTTGCATATCTCTTGCCCTTTCCAGAAGAAGTTCCTTCTCATTCGGTCAATATGCCTTATCACACCCTTGGGAATTCTTAGGGCTTGTAGGTAGTGCAGCGAAATTGCGAACAGAACCGCCTTGGCCATTGTTTCCCTGCCTCCATAGGACAAGAAGGCCGTCATCCAACCCTCAATTCTTTTTTGTACCTCTCGCAGCATGGGTTAATAGTCCTCCTTCCTCGGCCTTCTGATTGATAGTGGAAGACCCAAGCATTTGAGTGGTAGTGGTGCTTGTGGTGATGACAAAATTTGTTGAATTACCTGTGCCAATGCCATCGGTACTGCAATAGGCACAAAACAACTCTTGGCCCTGTTAATTTTGAGGCCCGTAAGGGTCTCGAAATTCTCCAGTATCCTTGTTATCACCTTTAATGTTGTGGGGTGCGCTTCATACACAATAACCGTGTCATCTGCAAACTGGATTGTCTGCACTGGTAGAAGCGCATTATTGTGCATTAGTGGCTGTGCTATGGTCAAGAATCGGTCAAGGGCATCCGCCACCAATATGAATAGCAGGGGGATAGCGGATCCCCCTGTCGGAGCCCCCTTTTGTGTGAGAAGAAGCCCGTTTGGGATCCATTTACCTTGACTGCGGACTTTAAAGTTCTCAAAATTTCCATTATTGCTGATAACCACCTCGGCGGGAACCCCCTTTCGATTAGCAAGTTGATCATAAAACACCAATCCACTGTGTCAAATGCTTTTTCGAAATCTACCTTGTATAATATTGCTGGCAACTTGTTGTTGTGATAAAAGGTCATGATTTCCCTAGCAGCAATGAAGGATTCCATCATCGACCGACCTCTGATGAACGCAGTTTGATTTACTCCGACTAAGTCCTTTAGGTGAGGTTGTAGCCGATTAGCCAGGATCTTAGTAACAATCTTGATTACCGTGTTAATCACGCTTATTGGCCTGTAGTCCGAGACACTTACCGGTGTATCTTTTTTTGGAATCAAAGTGATGGATGCCTGATTGAAAAAGCGGATACCATACGAGTTCTCATAGAAGGAACGGATCATTTTGATCAAATCCTCTTTCACAATTGGCCAAAAAGAACGGTAGAATTCTATTGGCAATCCGTCCGGGCCATTGGATTTATCCGCAAGCATTTGGTTGATTGCCTGCCTGATCTCCTCCTCCCCTATTGCATTATCTAATGGTTCCAGCTGGGCTGAGAGTGAAGGGCCTACTTTCCCCGTGACGTTGAAAGGGTGTTGCCTGGTGTTTTCAGTGCCTAGCAATGATTTAAATGTTGGTACAGAGTGTTCGTTAATTGACTCTTCGGAACTACCGTGCCATTTTCCTATTGTAATGCTAGAATTGAATTGTGGTTTTTCCTCTCATTTGCCACCACATGGAAGAATTTGGTATTTTTATCTCCCAACTTGAGCCACGTACACCCTGACCGTTGCTTCCATCTTGCCTCTCGGTCTGCAGTCAGCTTAAAGATATGCTCTCTTAGCCGTATCCTTAGTCTGAACTCGGCAGTACTGAGTTCCCTTACCTCTTCCGCCCTATCCAATTGGTGCACCACCTATTTGGTTATTTTGAGGTACGTTTCAGATGATTTGAACTTCTCTTGCGCCCAACTCTTGAGGCCTCGCTGCGTGGCCTCGATTTTTTTCCAAAGTGTGTCAGATGGGTGATCGGTCGGAATGGAGGTCCAGACTTGTTCTACCACTTGCTGGATTTCAGGGTAACGCAGCCAGAAATTCTCGAATTTGAACTTCCTTTTGTGTGGCTGTCTATGTGGTTTGATCACTAATATCAATGGGGCGTGATCTGATGCCGAGCACGGCAGGTCTTGCAGAGAGATTGTTGCTCCAAAAGAGTTATAGTGGTGAAAGATTAGGATTCTGTCCAGTTTGGAGAATGTAGGGTTGGGTCTTTTTCTTGACCATGTGAATGTTCTCCCCCGCAAATGCACATCTATAAGTTGCGCATCATTGATCAGGTTATTTAATTGAATGGTCGGCCCCAAGTTCTTGAGCCTTGTGGTAGTGTCCTCGGGTACTCTGACGATGTTGAAGTCACCTAGCACCATCCATGGCAAGTCACTCCTACTTCGTACCTCGTGGAGCTCTTGTAGGAAAAGCAGTTTGCTTGCTTCATCCTGTGGCCCATATTCTCCTGTACAAACAAAGGTGAATTGGCTCCTCTTAAGTGTGAATGTAAGTGTATAATCCCCTATATTAGTATCCACAAGGGAGAATGCATTACTCCACGCGAGTATGATTCCTCCCCTAGATCCATCCGCATTAAGGCATTGAAAGTGCCTAAATTTGGATGGGCACATTTGTCTTAATTTAAAGATTGAACACTCGCACAGTTTGGTTTCCTGAAAGCACACTAGGTCTGGTTTTGCATCAATAACCATATCCTTGACTACTGCACACTTATTGATGTCATTTAAACCTCACACATTCCAAGATAAAAAACACGAAGGTAAATTAAAGCTTAAATTCCAATCTAAATTAAAATTCATTGATTGACTAGTCATTAATACACAAAAGTATGCTTCCCTTAAGCTAGATTGCTAGTTCTCATCACAAAAGTTAACTAAAATACTTAGATAGTAAATAAAGTAGACTAAGGTGCTCTAGGTAGCCTAGTCGGCTCCCCCAACAAAGGCAGTAGCCTCCTCCTCTTCATCCTCAGTGAGCTCATCATCACTGCTGAAATTAAAGGCGCCTAAGATCGATTCATTGTCTTCTTCTTCCTGCTCCGCATTCTACCCGGCTGACCTGTAACTCCCACCCCACAAAGGTTGTCTACAAGGTTCAGCCTGTTATCGGGCAGCTGGTTCCCCATCACCATATTGTCTTGGAGTGCTTTGAGAATCTCCTCCTGCACCTCCAGCCTATCCTGAAGGCGTGTAGGTGTCCCATTGACGGAGCCGCCCCTCTTCCTGGTTCTAGATTTCTTAGGTGAATAAGTCTTTGGTGGTCCTTTGGTTGAGATGCACACACTGCGCCTTGACCCCTGAGGCTCCATGATAGGTGGCTAGTCACCAAGACCCGCTTCCGTCCCCCTCCTTCCCCGACTTGCTGGCTGGCAGCAGTCGCGCCCTACCCCTTGTCCCCCTTACCTTGCGTCTCCTCCTTAATCGGATCTTCAATCGGATCCTCCTCCATTGCAATTGCTACAGGTACGTTCTCATCACCGCCTTGTTCCTTAGTAGCCTCGGCTCCTGCCGTTTCACCCCCAATTTTTGACTTCACTCCTTCCCTAGCTGCTTCCTTCTCTGCTGCACCTTGCTCGCCTTCTTCAGCCCTAGCGAAGCCAATGCCCTCCGCTGCTCCTCGCTGTACAACTAGACTAGCACATTGTGCTTCGTACATGGGGAGATCAAGATCGAAGGCATCAGGGGTGTTGTAGGATTTGTAGCCTTCATCCCCGGTTAAGCCCCTTGGCTCAATTGAGGCGGAATTGGATCCGGCTGCTTCAATGGGGTTCGGGTCCCTTATCAGTTAGTCCACTGTCTGATCCGGTTGGCCTATAGTTTTTAGGTATGCTTCTCATTCCTCATCGTTCAGTTCTTCGGGCTCATAATTGTCGTAGTCAAAGTTTTCATCGATGTTTTCATTCTGTGGCGGCGGATTCTCCATAAACTGAGCCCTGAAGTTCTTTGTTGGATCTGTTGCGCTGTTCAGTGTTGGATTTGGAGTAATTGATTCGGGCTGCGAAGATAGGAGGGGTCGGTTAAGGCCCAGGATCTTATCTATTAACGGGCTGGGGCGGTCTTTGCCCTTATTTTCTTAAAGGTTGAGGCCTTAGATGTAATTGGGTTTGGTTTTGGGTCAGTTTTCGGCAGAGGCCCAGGAGAAGAAAGGGACTGGACAGCTGGGCCCTTACCCTTGATGTCTTTGTTTTGAATTTGTTTCCCCCGTGAATGTGTCCCCTAGTATGTATTTCTCTCATTAATTCTGATTAGAGGTGCCCCGTAGGCCCTATGAGTTGATGTGGCGTGCTTGAGTTTAGCAGGAGCGCTTTTAATGCGGCTGGCCATTTCCCCTCCAGTTGAGGTGGGCCCGGAGCCCTCCAATGCGTCGATATTTCGTTTGCTTTGCTCCTTTGTGCCTAGCGTCTGCTAGTCGCTGACCTGCCTGTGTCCGGCCGACCCTGGACCAGACGGGACAGGGCAGAGAGTGAAGTTAGGACTGTTTTTTAGAATAGCCCCGATTTCATCTTTGTGTTTGCTAAGTTCAAGGAGAGCCCAGATCCCTTGCATTGTATCCAGTTCTACTGCGAGGAGCTTCTTGCCGTCGGCTGTGGTTGAGAGATCGGTCACTGCCTTGAGGTTTTCTTGATGCACCTGAGCAAAGTGTTCATCAGAGGGGGTAGCATCCACTGAAGGTGTGAATATAATAGGCTCATCTATCCAGCTGTGTACCACTACGCCAATCGATCGCGCAATCCCGCGAACCCATATTCGAATTGTACGTGGGATGTCAGCGAAATCCGAAATCGCGACTACCACCATCATTGTTTCGAGAGAGATTGATCTTGTCATCGAGGCATGTTCCAGGACAACCCCAAATGAACTAACGGCCGGGATGAGGTGGTCGATAGTCCAAGCTTGAGGCGACATTCGTTTCAGCTCAATCCATACCTTAAACTTAGTTGGAGATGATAGCCATTAATGGCCGCACTCCATGGATATAGAGCGTACTCAAGGTCTTGGAGAGGCTTAGTGAATTGCTCTAGAAAGTGCCACCTGTCCATGCCGTGTGGGAGCAATAACAGGTATTGCGGGGCGTTCATATGAGTGATGCGAAATGGGTAGTCTGAGCGACAAGTAGCCATCATGACCGATTGCACCACTTGGGTGTTGTGGCTGGGGCAAAGACGAGCATCAATGACTACAGCTTGGTTCCATTCTATGCTGTCGGCCTTCATTTGCTGCGTCTCCGGAATGTAGACGGTGACTACATCCGGCCAGTTTTGGGGCAAACCTAATTCACCCAGGTTGCCCCTTGGCATTAGAGGATCAAAAATCACTTGTGGGGGCGACGTAAGAAGGGGGCAGTGTTTGGCCTCGTGTCCTTTTTTCCAACAGTTGGCGCAGCTCGCTCACTGCTTTTACATCCCTTTTGGTCGTGGCCATGGCGCAAGCAGTTGTAACATCTTCCACGTCATTTTTTGTGAGTGGGCTCGGGTGGCAAGGGTAGTGGCTCGGGTGCGTCATGTGATAACTTATTAGCCAGTGACGCGGTGGGAAGGGGTTGCCACGGGCTCTGGTCAAGGAAATGATTCCATGGGGGGGATTGAAATCTTTGACCGGATGGAGGGAATTGGTGATGGGTAGGGTTAACGGTTTGGGCGTATGACAGTGGGATATGGTGTGCAGGGTTGTGTTGGTGCTGATGGGTGATGTGAGGGTGTCTTGGTTGTGAGGGGTTATGAACATTCATTGGATTCATTTGGTTTGTGACAATAAATGCTTCTCTGGTTGGTATCTTGCTTTTACTGAGGGTAGTAATGGCGTGGAGAGATGAGTTCAAAGGCAGGGGTTTAATAGAAGGACTAACCTTTGTGGAGCAATTAATGAGACAAGGCATTTGTGCAGCTTGAGGGTAGGGGAATAATTCCTCTAGGCGTACGTTTGCATCGATACCTGCGATTTGAGCTTGTTGATGTACCTGTGCACGCCGTTCATGGAGATGCCTATACCCTTTGCCATTAAAGAGCTCCTGGTTGTACTGTTTGGCATTTAAGCTGCGTTGGCTTGAGAACCTAGGGAAGATATTTCTCGCCACCTTTTGGTTGGCTCCGTACTGTGGTCTACTGTGTACTGGAGAACGGGTGTAGTTGGTGCGGTTGTTGTTGCTGCGCCGGCGGGAGACCATGCGGTACCACCCATCACCAAGAGGAAGCGCTTTCCTTCTCATCTTTTATTAATTTCAGTGTTTTATTGACAACAGTTTTGATTAAAGCTGAATAAGAGGCTATTACAACGAAATCGACAGCTTTAATTTTCAGCGAGAATGATTTAGTTAGTATCTCTAGCTTTAATTTTAATTATTTTCTAAATTAATTAAGTATAAGACGAATTAAATAAAGGGTTTAAATCATCAAATGCCTTCATTTTTTGTGTCTCCATCATACCTCCATTTCTAAAAACTTGAATAACTCAAAATTTTAAATTTTAAAAGTCAAAATAAAACCGTTAGATATGATCTACATCATTTTAACTATGTACATATAAAAACTTATGACATTTCAATTTTTATTTTGGTTGTCATCAAGAGCTTAGAAAAACTTACTAATGTGGATAATTTCAAGACGTTGATTTTTCAACTTATTGATTCACATGAAAACAAAATTTAAATGTAATATTTTTTTATGAGCACGTAGAGAAAATAACATAGATCACTTCTAACGGTTTTAATTTGACATTGATGATTTAAATTTTGAGTTATTAACGTTTTAAAATTGGAGGCATGGTAAAGGCACAAAAAATGAAGGGATTTGAACCCTCATTAAAGAAACACATATTTAGTTTTTGGATATTTTATGTTACAATGCATTTGCAAAAATAGTAAATCGAGTACTTAGTTACACAAAAGTATCACTCATTTACTATTTTGATCATTAAAATTTAAAAGTATAATTTAATCTATACTTTTTTTTAATTGTAACAAGTTTGTCTTCCGGTAGGATCAAATTATACTTTTTTGACTTAAAGACAAATTAATGATAAACAAGCGATACTTTAAAATAATCTTACTTTAAAATAATCTATGTATTTTTTCCTGTAAATTAATAATATATAATTCTAATGTGCTCTTTAAAATTAATAACATTATGTAAAATTTAGAAATATTATACGTTTTATGTTTTGTACATAGATTGTCAATTTTTTTTTAAAGTTAGTAGTTTTAAATACCAACTGATAATTTCATTGATAGAAAAACGTACTTACAACAAATCAAATAATTCTAATTTCTAAATCTAAACTCCTTTATTTTCTTTAATTCATCTAAACTATTCTCACTATCTAATTCTACTTATTTACACTCTTAAACACCCTAATACATCATTCTCTAACCCCTCCATGATTGGGTTCGTTTTCGTTCGATAGACGCCACGCTCTGACAGCCGGATCTACTCACCGCCGTACTCCGACGGTCTGATCTACTCACCGCAATGCTTTGACGACTGAATCTATTCACCGCCGCGCTCCAACGGTCAGATCTACTCACCATGATGCTTCAACGGCCGGATCAACTCACCGTCTCGCTCCGATCGAGATGAATAGAGACTCTACACTCCAAGCTCCGACGATACCGTGCTCTCAGCTCCGATCAGCTCCGCTCGATTCGGCTCCCTCCCCTCTCTCTCATTCTCTTCTCCGCTTGAGGAGGTAGAGACGAGAGAGTGTGTCGGATTAAGGCCTAAAAGAAATGAGAGAGATGGAATAGATGGGTAGAGGAAGAAGGCGGCTAGGTTCCAAAATTTTAATTTTAGTCATGCGCTTTGTTACTATGTATTTTTTAGAAGATTAACTTGCTAATATTTCTCGTTAATTAGTGGAGGATTTGTTTTCCTAAAATTTGAAATTAATAGACACGTATGATTGTCAAAACCAAACAGTTTCGAGGTGCTATAATGATGAATCAAAATTTAGTTATAAGAAAGATCTTTCTAAGATTGTTTGTTTAAATTATTACAATAAATGCTCTACCAAACATACTAATTTGGTGTATTATTGGTCGCTCTGACGCTTTGGGCTGCTTCATTTGCGGAGAAAAGTAGGGTGTTACACATGCGCTTATGGTAATATATATTATTATATTATGACACATGATGTGTACTCATTACTTAAACTTGTTTGAACCACTGTCCATTAAGGCTTAAGACTTGATGATTTATTCTCCTTTACTTTGTAGCCACTGTGACAAACAAAACGCAGACACCTAATTATCTTTGATATCTAATGAGTAATGATTGCTTATAAACATCTGTATCTGTCTTTTTCATACGCCCATTTGACTATAAGTACATATTGTCTTGTCTCACTTTTTAGGTACTAATATTCCAATCGGTATAGGTACCGTAAAAGGAAATCTTTTACAATTAGTGGATCCGGACCTTTGCACGAATCTCAAAGCATAAATAATATTGGCCCTGCACCATTCCAAATAGCCACCGTTTTGAGTTAATGTGAAGCTGTAAAGTAGTGGACCCACCATTCAATTCCTGAGAAGTTCAGGAGGACCAAAATTATTTTATTTATGTAAAACTTGTTATTATATATCATCGTTATTAAGAACCAATCTTTGATATATATAATGGCAAAGGGAGTGAGGCTATGGTGCTATGCATAGCACCAATGGCTAGTGTACTACGGCTCAATATGGTACTTTTTAAAATTCCAACGGTCGATCCGAACCGTTCAATGTGATATCCATATGAATATGTACTTGCAAACTAAATTTTATATTTTTTTCGAATTATTTTACTATTTTTTTAGATAGATAGAAAAATTAGTGTTTTCTGAAAATTCTGGACCATCAAAA
The DNA here is from genome assembly GCA_025461125.1 of Carex kokanica. Lineage (NCBI taxonomy): Eukaryota > Viridiplantae > Streptophyta > Magnoliopsida > Poales > Cyperaceae > Carex > Carex kokanica. The sequence goes on along the minus strand of JAJGRX010000865.1, from coordinate 1,680,228 downwards.
TTCTATCTATCTAAAAAAATAGTAAAAAAATTCGAAAAAATATAAAATTTAGTTTGTAAGTACATATTCATATGGTTATCACATTGAACGGTTCAGATCGACCGTTAAGATTTTAAAAAGTACCATATTGAGCCGTAGTACACTAGTCATCCGTGCTATGCATAGCACCATAGCCTCACTCTGGCAAAGGGCAACACTCTTTGTGTAGGAGGTCGTAGATTTGAAATTGGATGGGCCGACGGGTCCTTTATGGACAATTAAATAAAAGTTGGTTGGCTAGACCTATATATTTCTATCTCAAATATATATATATATAGAGGAGGGATCCAATTACACCTTTTTTTGACACATCATGACACCGTTATTTTTATAAGTCAATTTTGAGATTTCAAAATTCAAACAGTCGATCCGAACCGTTCAACATGATCACCACATTAAAATGTGCTTGGAGATCAAATTTTACATTTTTTTTGAATTTTTTTACTATTTATTAAGATGGTTATAAAATTGTTGTTTTTCAATGGTCTGAAAACAACAATTTTGTAACCATCTTAATAAATAGTAAAAAAATTCAAAAAAATGTAAAATTTGATCTCCAAGCACATTTTAATATATCCATCATGTTGAATGGTTTGGATCAACTATTTGGACTTTGAAAATTGTAGGTGTCAAAGTGTGTCAGCAAAAAAGGTGTAATTTGATCCCTTCTCATATATATAAATATATAGGAGTTGGCTATGATGCTACGCGTAGCATAGAGAGCCTCCGTGCTACGGCTCAATATTTGAGTTTTCAAAATTCTAATGGTCGATCCGAACCGTTCAACATGATCTCCATATGAATATGTACTTGCAAACCAAATTTTACATTTTTTTAGAATTTTTTTACTATTTTTTAGATAGATAGAAAATCACTTGATCTGAATGGTACAAAAATTTTAGATCAAGTGATTTTTTACCTATCTAAAAAAATAGTAAAAAAATTCTAAAAAATGTAAAATTTGGTTTGCAAGTACATATTCATATGGAGATCATGTTGAACGGTTTGGATCGACCGTTAGGATTTTGAAAACTCAAATATTGAGCCGTAGCACGGAGGCCCTCTATGCTACGCGTAGCATATTAGCATCTTCCTATATATATATATATATATATAGGGATGGGCTATTGTGAGACGTGGAGCAAAACAAGTTTTTACTCCATGCCTCATTATTTTCATTTTGAAAATCCAAACAACCGATCCAAACTGCTCAACATCATCTCCATACTAAAATGTGCTTGGAGACCAAATTTTACATTTTTTGGAATTTTTTTCCTATTTATTAAGCCACTTTGAAAATTGCTGATCTATTGGTCCATAATTTTTTACTGTTTTGCTACTGTTCACCCGGATTAGCGATTTTCAAAGTGGCTTAATAAATAGTAAAAAAATTCCAAAAAATGTAAAATTTGGTCTCCAAGCACATTTCATTATGGAGATCATGTTGAGCGGTCCGAATTGGTTGTTTGGATTTTCAAAATGGAGATATTGCGTGAAATACAAACTTATTTTACTCCACGTCTCACCATAGCCCATCCCTATATATATATATATATATAGAGGTTGGCTAATATTAAAATGTTTGTTCCGGAGCCATGGTGTAACCAATTGGTTTTCCGACTTTCAAAGTCTAAACGGTCGATCCAAACCGTTAGATGTGATCTCTATATTAATATGCGCTTGGAGACCAAATTTTACATTTTTTGGAAATTTTTTTAACTATTTATAAAGTCAGTTTTAAAATCGCTGATTTTAATAAACAGTAAAAAAAATTGAATCATTGAAAACAATGATTTTAAAACTGACTTAATAAATAGTAAAAATATTCCAAAAAAATGTAAAATTTGATCTTCAATCACATTTTAATATAGATTGAATGTTAAATGGTTTGGACTTTGAAAATGTAACCAACAGTCCTAGAACTTTATTCCTAGCTAACTGTGCTACCTCTCCTTTCTCTCTCTCTCTCTCTCTCTCTCTCTCTCTCTCTATATATATATATATATAGAGAGAGAGAGAGAGAGAGAGAGAATGGCTAATATCAAAACGTTTGTTCCTGGGCTCAGGAACAAACGGTTCCGTTCTCCAATTTCCAAAGTTCAAACAACAAATCCAAACCGTTAGATGTTCAATCTATATTAAAATGTGCTTGGAGACAAAATTTTACATTTTTTGGAATTATTTACTATTTATTAAGCTAGTTTGAAAACCGCTGTTTTTCAATGCTGCAGAAATTTCATAAAAACAGCGGTTTTCAAACTAGCTTAATAAATAGTAAAAAAATTCCAAAAAATGTAAAATTTTGTCTCCAAACACATTTTAATATAGATTGAACATCTAACGGTTTGGATTTGTTGTTTGAACTTTGGAAATTGGAGAACGGAACCGTTTGTTCCTGAGCCCAGGAACAAACGTTTTGATATTAGCCATTCTCTATATATATATATATATATATCTCTCTCATTACTATTATTATTATTTTTTGTAAATTACTATTATTAATTTTCTATATATTGAGACGTTGTGCAATAAAAATAGAACCCCGAACAAAATTAGATAGTAATATAAGCAAAATTAAAATTAGCTGTTTGTAAATTAAATATGTACCAGTTAATCAAAATTATATAAACGTCAATACTAATTGTAATTAACTCCTAGAGCAGAAGATTGTCATTTATGGACGGTTTGTCTTATTCTATATTTAATCAATACTCCAACACGGTGAAGTAATGTTATTTTAGATTAATGTAAGATTAAATTAAGTACCTCTTTTAGATAATGAGTAATGATTGCTTATAAACATCTGTATCTGTCTTTTTCATACGCCCATTTGACTATAAGTACATATTGCCGAAATTTTTAAATATAGCACAGATTCAAAAAAGATAAACCAAAACGGCACCGTTCGGGCGTAATTTCAAATTTAGCACGGCCGCAGATCGGCTGAGCGGCCCCATTTACTGGGGACCGCAGATCAGCTGAGCGGCCCCAATTTTTTTTTTTTTTTTTTTTAGAGATAAAAATTCGAATTTTGTTTTTAATATTTGTTAGTTAGATTACTTTTTTTGATGTCCGAAATTTTTTTAATTAATACTAAAATACGCTAAATTACTTGAAATTATATTGATTTATGCTGAATTACACTAAATTAATTGAAATTACAATAATTATGTAGAATTATGCTAAAATACGGTAAATTACGCTAAATTACGTATGAATTGGACCGATTTTGTGCCATCTTTCATAAATCATAAAAAATAGTAAAAAAATTCCAAAAAATAATAAAAATTGGTATTCTACAAGTTCATTATATAACTAATTTACTGAGCTACGTAGATTGGAGAATAAAAATGAAAATCTTAATCGGAAACTTCAACTGAAGTTTTGAGGCCCTTCTCTTTGTTTTTTGGCGATTTTGAATTTGGAAAATTGGCAAAGCCAGTACGGACGCATGCGCATTTTCACAAGCTTTCCGAAAAGTGGTCATTTGCTGAAATCGGACACTCGAGCGCCGTTTTATGGCTGTTTAAAGTTTCGTCGTCGTTTTTCGCCTTCTCAGTAAAAATATCATCCAAATTCATACGTAATTTAGCGTAATTTACCGTATTTTAGCATAATTCTACATAATTATTGTAATTTCAATTAATTTAGTGTAATTCAGCATAAATCAATATAATTTCAAGTAATTTAGCGTATTTTAGTATTAATTAAAAAAATTTCGGATACATCAAAAAAAGTAATCTAACTAACAAATATTAAAAACAAAATTCGAATTTTTATCTCTAACAAAAAAAAAATGGGGCCGCTCAGCCAATCTGCGGTCCCCAGTAAATGGGGCCGCTCATCCGATCTGCGGCCGTGCTAAATTTGAAATTACGCCCAAATAGTGCCGTTTTGGTATATCTTTTTTGGATCTGTGCTATATTTAAAAATTTCGGTACATATTGTCTTGTCTCACTTTTTAGGTACTAATATTCCAATTCGTATAGGTACCGTAAAAGGCAATCTTTTACAATTAGTGGATCCGGACCTCTGCACGAATCTCAAAGCACAAATAATAGTTCTAGCCCTGCACCATTCCGAATAGGCACCGTTTTGAGTTGGAGATAGGAGTAGGTCCGATGGGCATCGGACCTACATTTAGGTTCAATTAGCTCTAGAACTGTACGATTAGCATCAAGATCTATGCAGACGGAAATTGATACAGACTTGCACAGATTTTGATATATACACACGAATCTTAATGCAGATCGAATGGTCATCACACCCATCGAACCAAGGTAGGTCCGATGGGCATCGGACCTACTCTGATTCCTTTGAGTTGATCTGAAGCTGTAAAGTAGTGGGACCCACCGTTCAATTCCTGAGAAGTTTCGGGGGGGACCAAAATTATTTAAGACAAATTTAAATTATTTATTTATGTAAAACTTGTTATTATATATATCATTATTAAGAACCAATCTTTGATATATATAATGGCAAAGGGCATCCTTTGTGTAGGAGGTTGTGGATTTGAAATTGGATGGAACGAGGGATTCTTTGTGGAAAATAATATAAAAGTTGGTTGGCAAGATCTCTATATTTTTATCTCAAATATATATATATATATATATATATATATATATATAGAGAGAGAGAGAGAGAGAGAGTGGCTAATATCAAAATGTTTGTTTCTGGGCTTAGGAACAAACGGTTCCGTTCTCCAATTTTCGAAGTTCAAACAACAAATCCAAACCGTTAGATGTTCAATCTATATTAAAATGTGCTTGGAGACCAAATTTTACATTTTTTGGAATTTTTTTACTATTTATTAAGCTAGTTTGAAAACCGCTGTTTTTATGAAATTTCTGCAGCATTGAAAAACAGCGGTTTTCAAATTAGCTTAATAAATAGTAAAAAATTCCAAAAAATGTAAAATTTGGTCTCCAAGCACATTTTAATATAGATTGAACATCTAACCATTTGGATTTATTGTTTGAGCTTTGAAAATTGAAGAACAGAACCGTTTGTTCCTGAGTCCAGGAACAAACGTTTTGATATTAGCCATTCTCTATATATATATATATAGTAGGGCTATTGTACTTTGCGAAAATCCAAATAGTCGATCCGAACCGTTCAAGTTGTTCCCCATATTGAAATGTGCTTGGAGACCAAATTTTATATTTTTTGGAATTTTTTTATTATTTATTAAGCCACTTTGAAAATCGCTGATCCATTGTGAACAGTAAAAAACAGTAAAAAATTCTGGACCAATGGATCATTGATTTTCAAAGTGGCTTAATAAATAGTAAAAAAATTCCAAAAAATGTAAAATTTGGTCTCCAAGCACATTTCAATATGGAGAACAACTTGAACGGTCGGATCGACGTTTTGGATTTTGAAAATGGGAATATGAGGGTGAAGTAAAATATTGGTTTTACTTCATGAAGTACAATAGCAAAATTCTATATATAGAGAGAGAGAGGTTGGCTAATATCAAAACATTTGTTCCGGAGCCGTGGTGCAACCAATTGATTTTTCGATTTTTAAAGTCTAAACGGTCTTATCCAAACCGTTAGATGTGATCTCTATATTAAAATGTGCTTGGAGACAAAATTTTACTTTTTTTGGAACTATTTAACTATTTATTAAGTCAATTTTAAAATCGCTGATTTTAATAAACAGTGAAAAAATTTGGATCATTGAAAACAACGATTTTAAAACTGACTTAATAAATAGTAAAAATATTCCAACAAATGTAAAATTTGGTCTCCAAGCACATCTTAACATGATATCCACGTTAAAATATGACTGGAGACCAAATTTTATATTTTTTGGAAATTTTTTACTATTTTTTAAGATAAGTACAAAATCATTATTTTTAGATGGTCCACAATTTCCTGAAAAACAGTGATTTTGTACCTATTTTAAAAAATTTCCAAAAAATATAAAATTTGGTCTCCAATCATATTTTGACATGGATATCATGTTGAGCGGTTTGGATCGTCTGTTTGAACTTTGAAATTAAAGATAAAAATATTGGAGTACGATTGGGTCATGAAGCAATGGGGCATTTGAGCCCTCCTCATATATATATATATATATATATATATATATATATATATAGAGAGAGAGAGATTGACTATGGTGAGTTGTGAAGTAAAATGTCGTTTTACTTCACGCTCATACTCCATTTTGAAAATCTAAACAACCGATCCGAACCGCTCAACATGTTCTCCATATTGAAATGTGCTTGGAGACCAAATTTTATATTTTTTGGAATTTTTTTACTATATATTAAGCCACTTTGAAAATCCCAAATTCGGGTGAATAGTAAAAAACAGTAAAAAATTATGGACCATTCGATCAACAATTTTCAAAGTGGCTTAATAAATAGTAAAAAAATTCCAAAAATTATAAAATTTGGTCTCCAAGCACATTTCAATATGGAGAACATGTTGAGCGGTTCGGATCGGTCATTTAGATTTTCAAAATAAAAATATGAGCATGAAGTAAAAATGACATCTTACTTCGCAACTCACCATAGCCCAGCTCTATATATATATGGACTTAGCTAAGCCATGGTGTAAAACGACTTGGTACTCCACGTCATATTTCCATTTTGAAAATCCAAACTACCGATCTGAACCGCTCAAGTTGTTCTCCATATTGAAATGTGCTTGGATACCAAATTTTACATTTTTTGGAATTTTTTTACTATTTATTATGCCACTTTGAAAATCGCTGATCCGGATGAACAGTAGCAAAACAGTAAAAAATTATGTACTAATGGATCAGCGATTTTCAAAGTGGCTTAATAAATAGTAAAAAAATTTCAAAAAATGTAAAATTTGGTCTCCAAGCACATTTCAATATGGAGAACAACTTGAGCGGTTCGGATCGGTAGTTTGGATTTTCAAAATGGAAATAATGAGGTGTGGAGCACCAAGTCGTTTTACACCATGGCTTAACTAAGCCCAGCACTATATATATATATATATATAGACTTAGCTAGGCCATGGAGTAAAACGCTTTGTACTCCACGCCATATTTCAATTTTGAAAATCCAAACTACCGATCCAAGCCGTTCAAGTTGTTCTCCATATTGAAATGTGTTTGGAGACCAAATTTTACATTTTTTGGATTTTTTTTACTATTTATTAAGCCACTTTGAAAATCGCTGATCCGGATGAACAGTAGCAAAACAGTAAAAAATTCTGGACCAATGGATCAGTGATTTTCAAAGTGACTTAATAAATAGTAAAAAAATTCCAAAAAATGTAAAATTTGGTCTCCAAGCACATTTCAATATGGAGATCATGTTGAGCGGTTCGGATCGGTAGTTTGGATTTTCAAAATGAAAATAATGAGGCGTGGAGCACCAAGTCGTTTTACTCCATGTAGCTAAGCCCAGCTCTATATATATATATATATACACACACACACACACACACATACGTACATACATACATACATACATACATATATATACATACATACATATGTTTGTGCATATATATATATATATATAGAGTCCGACTAGGCTACTCCATGGAGTAAAACGACTTGGTACTCCACGCCATATCTTCATTTTCAAAGTTCAAATAGTCGATTCGAACCTTCCAACATGTTCTCCATATTGAAATGTGCTTGGAGACCAAATTTTACATTTTTTGGAATTTTTTTACTATTTATTAAGCCACTTTGAAAATCTGAAAATCCTTATGAACAGTAAAAAAACAGTAAAAATTTCTGGACCGCCGGATCAGTGATTTTCAAAGTGGCTTAATAAATAGTAAAAAAATTCCAAAAAATGTAAAATTTGGTCTCCAAGCACATATCAATATGGAGAACAACTTGAGCGGTTCGGATCGGTCGTTTGGATTTTCAAAATGGAAATAATGAGGCGTGGAGCACCAAGTCATTTTACACCATGGCTTAGCTAAGCCCAGCACTATATATATATATATATATATATATATGTATGTATGAACATATATATATACGTACGTACATGTACGTACGTATATATATACGTACGTACATGTACGTACGTATATATATATACGTATATATATATATATATAGGAGGGATCAAGTTACAATAATTTTAAGTTACAACAAAGTTACAACAACAATTTTCTACATTTTCAAAGTCCAAATCGTAGATCCAAACCGTTCAACATGATTATCTAAATAAAATGTGCTTGCAGATCAAATTTTACATTTTTTTTGAATTTTTTTATTATTTATTAAGATGGGTACAAAATTCAATGGTCTGAATGTGACTAGTTTTTGTACCCATCTTAATAAATAGTAAAAAAATTCAAAAAAATGTAAAATTTGATCTGGAAGCACATTTTATTATAGAGATCATGTTGAACGGTTTGGATCGACGATTTGGACTTTGAAAATGTAGAAAGTTATTGTTGTAACTTGATCCCTCCTCATATATATATATATATATATAGTGACTAAAGTCAAAGTGGTAGTTCTTAGCCCCCGGTGCTACCAAGCCATTTTTGGATTTTTAAAGTCCAAACAGTCGATCCGAACCGTTCAAGTTGTTCTCCATATTGAAATCTGCTTGGAGACCAAATTTTACATTTTTTGGAATTTTTTTTACTATTTATTAAGCCACTTTGAAAATTGCTGATCACATGGTCCAGAATTTGGTTACACTATTTTTACTGTTCACCCGGATCAGCAATTTTCAAAGTGGAATAAATAGTAAAAAAATTCCAAAAAATGTAAAATTTGGTCTCCAAGCAGATTTCAATATGGAGAACAACTTGAACGGTTCGGATCGACCGTTTGGACTTTGAAAATCTGAAAATGGCTTGGTAGCACCGGGGGCTAGGAACTACCACTTTGACCTAAGTCACTCTATATATATATATATAGAGAGAGAGAGAGAGAGATAGGCTATCATGCTTTGGGAAGTAAAAATGGTGTTTTACTTCCCGCTCATATCTCCATTTTCGAAGTGCAAACAGTCGATCCGAACTTCTCAACATAATCTTCATATTGATAATTGATATGTGCTTGGAGACCAAATTTTACATTTTTTTAGAAATTTTGTACTCTTTTTTTAGAATTTTTGAAAATCACAGCTTTTCATTAAATAAAATAATAATAAAAAATTCACGAAAACACTGATTTTCAAAAATTCTAAAAAAATAGTAAAAAATTTCCAAAAAAATATAAAATTTGGTCTCCAAGCACATATTAATATAAGATCATGTTGAGAAATTCGGATCAACTGTTTGAACTTTGAAATTAGAGATATGAGCGGGAAGTAAAACACTCTATTTACTTCCCAAAGCATCGTAGCATCACTCTATATATATATATATAGAGTGAGGCTATGGTACTTCGGCTAGTGTACTATGTCTAGTGTACTACGGCTCAATATGGTACTTTTTAAAATCCTAATGGTCGATCCGAACCGTTCAATGTGATATCCATATGAATATGTACTTGCAAACTAAATTTTATATTTTTTTTGAATTTTTTTACTATTTTTTTAGATAGGTAGAATTTTGATGGTCCAGATTTGTATAAAACACTGAAAATTCTACCTATCTAAAAAAATAGTAAAAAAATTCGAAAAAATATAAAATTTAGTTTGCAAGTACATATTCATATGGATATCACATTAAACGGTTCGGATTGACCGTTAGGATTTTAAAAATACCATATTGAGCCGTAGTACACTAGCCATAGTACACTAGCCGAAGTACCATAGCCTCACTCATATATATATATATATATATAGGAGGGATCGGATTACACCCTTTTTTTGACACACTTTGACACCTACCATTTTCAAAGTCCAAATAGTCGATCCAAACCATTCAACATGATGGATTTATTAAAATGTGCTCGGAGATCAAATTTTACATTTTTTTTAATTTTTTTTACTATTTATTAAGATGGTTACAAAATTGTTGTTTTCAAACCATTGAAAAACAACGATTTTGTAACCATCTTAATAAATAGTAAAAAAATTCAAAAAAATATAAAATTTGATCTCCAAGCACATTTTAATATGGTGATCATGTTGAACGGTTTGGATCGACTATTTGGATTTTGAAATCGCAAAATTGGGTGTAATTGGATCCCTCCTTGTATATATATATATATATATATATATATATATATAGAGAGAGAATGGCTAAGCTCAAAACGTTTGTTCCTGGGCTCAGGAACAAACGAGTCAGTTCTCCAATTTTCGAAGTTCAAACAACAAATCCAAACCGTTAGATGTTCAATCTATATTAAAATGTGCTTGGAGACCAAATTTTACATTTTTTGGAATTTTTTTACTATTTATTAAGCTGGTTTGAAAATCGCTGTTTTCTAATGGCGCAGAATTTTAATAAAAACAGCGATTTTCAAACCAGCTTAATAAATAGTAAAAAAATTCCAAAATGTAAAATTTGATCTCCAAGCACATTTTAATATAGATTGAACATCTAACGGTTTGGATTTGTTGTTTGAACTTCAGAAATTGGAGAACCGACTCGTTTGTTCCTGAGCCCAGGAACAAACGTTTTGAGCTTAGCCATTCTATATATATATATATATATATATATCTCTCTCTCTCTCTCTCTCTCTCTCTCTCTCTCTCTCTCTCTTTTTAAACATTCGCAGAGACTGCGAAGTCGTGAGAGGCTATCGAACTCTCGACCTTTGGATAACCAACTGTCATAGGACTTTATTCCTAGCTAACTGTGCTACCTCCCATTTCTCTCTCTCTATATATATATATATATATATATATATATATATATATAGAATTTGGCTAATATGCTACGCGTAGCATAGAGGGCCTCTGTGCTACGGCTCAATATTTGAGTTTTCAAAATCTTAACGGTCGATCTGAACCGTTCAAGATGATCTCCATATGAATATGTACTTGCAAACCAAATTTTACATTTTTTAGAATTTTTTTACTATTTTTTTAGATAGGTAGAAAATCACTTGATCTGGAAATTATGTACCATTCAGATCAAGTGATTTTCTACCTATCTAAAAAAATAGTAAAAAAATTCTAAAAAATATAAAATTTGGTTTGCAAGTACATATTCTTATGGATATCATGTTGAACGGTTTAGATCGACCGTTAAGATTTTGAAAACTCAAATATTGAGCTGTCGCACGGAGCCCTCTATGCTACGCGTAGCACCGTAGCCACTTCCTATATATATAATTACTACTATTATTATTTTTTTGTAAATTATTATTATTTATTTTCTATATATTGAGACGTTGTGAAATAAAAATAGAACCCCGAACAAAATTAGAAACTCGATTAGTAATATAAGAAAAATTAAAATTAGCTGTTTGTAAATTAAATATGTGCCAGTTAATCAAAATTATATAAACGTCAATACTAATTGTAATTAACTCCTAGAGCAGAAGATTGTCATTTATGGACGGTTTGTCTTATCCTATATTTAATCAATACACTCCAACACGGTGAAGTAATGTTCTTTTAGATTAATGTAAGATAAAATAAAAAGATGATTATAATCAAGCAACCGGGAACATGGTTTTCTCTTGGCTTGTTAATTTGAACCTCGTATATTAATTGTTACCAGTACCACTGACAGCTTGTAGATCTTGTATGATTAATTTCATCCGATTCTACTGCACGTGTCTAATAATTTTTTTAGCGTATTTAAATTTTGTTAATTTGAGTTCAGTTCCCAAGAGAATAAGCATTATATGTTTTTTCCATTTGTACAACATTTAAATATACAATGTGCTTGGAATTATGACTCCAGTTTGATTTGTACAAGTAATGATGAATTTTCAGGGGCGCCGGAGCCAACATGAATATATATAGGATGGATCAATTCATATTGAGACATATTCTTATAATTTAAACATAGCATATTTAAAAAAAAATTATTGTAAGTACAGTTCTGCAATTTTTTATTTTGGGTCAGAAAGAGGCAAGTGCTTAATTAGTTCCACCTCCATGCATGCACCTATATATCTAGCTAGATCTGTACATGTCCTATGAATTGTTAATTGTTCTTTTAATGGTACTTTTTCTTCAAGATATTAGAGAGAGCTTGCTCTTTCATATCTTAAGATGTTATGAAAAACATTTTAGAAATTAAAAGATTCATAGGATTCAGGGGTGGACTCAGGAATTTCGTCAGGAGAGCAAAAAAATATTGAATCGGATTTAAATTCATTAACCAATTTGGTACTTGATAAAAAATAATATTTTAACTTATATTTTCCAATACTTTGACTTGCAATTTCAGATGCTCTGACTTATAATTCTAATTACCAATCAAAATTCAACAAATTATTTCAATTTTAATCCTAAATTTAACCAGAATTACAAATCAAACGTCCAAAGGAGGGCAAAAAAATTTCAGAGAGGGCAAAGTCGGTCAGAACCGATAAATCTCTACTAAAACTCAAAATCAAGAGGAGCAGTTGTCCCCTTGGAATACTCTGGGTCTGCCCCTGATAGAATCCTCACCATATATATAATTATATTACCTCTATGCGCGTACTATAGTTTGAAACCAAGACATTTAGATATCATTCTAGTAGCTTAATTATCACTTGAACGGCTAATAATGTTGGACATGTTTAATTTATAAAGAAAATTGAGGATATTATTTGAAAATTTTATTACTGTGAACTCATATCTTCCTAATTAACTTGACACAACACGACACAACATTTCTACCCTCCACCACACACATGCGTGTTGCACACGCATGCATGCTCACAAAATACCTCGTTAAAAACTTAAAATGCATGCTAAAGCTAACCGAAAGATCGTCAAATTAAGACCCAACTAATTAAGCACCACACCAAGAAAAATATAAGTTGAATGGAAGGAATAATTTCTGGAAAATCCAAGGGGGGTTACTGAGCTGCAAGACAGAGAAGGAAAACAGGCGGAGACTACGCAAGTAAAGGGCAAACAAAACCGTTTTCTCTAACCAATCCTATTTTTTTTTACTATATATTTTATTTAATTTGTATGTATATATTTATTGGGTGCATGTTCATATATATATCCGACGTCAGCCCTATATATCCAGTATGGATGCTCTTCTTATGTGTCTCAATAATTAATATATATTGGGTTTTTTAATTCTTACTCTAAAATTCTTTCTAGTGATTATAGCACTTTGTGTATTGGCAAGGCTTTTGCCAACAAGGTATCAAGCTTTTAAAAAGTAAAATAATTATAAAAAGATTAATGAACAACACGACAAGACGCCGCCACATGTCGTCAAGTCGTTACAGAAGATCAGCATTCCATGATGGAACTCTCAAGTCTCAATCTCTCTCTCTCTCTCTCTCTCTCTCTCTCTCTCTGACAAGCGGGCCCTACAGTTCATGAATCTTCCCCAAACATCACATGCTCTTGTTAGTGCTTCTACGGACAAAGCCAAACATCTTGGCCCCTTCCCTCTCACATGGAAGTCTCTCCTTGCACCAACAAATGCCAAACAAACCTAAGAACCCACCGCAACTAGCTCCAAGGTCAATATATTGCCAAAGTGTGGGACCCACATGTCTCTCTTTTCCCTTTCTTTTGTTGTACTTGCATGTAATTTGGACAAATCTAGGTATGGTTGAGCTTGAGCAGGTGGAAATCGACCAGGCTTGATTAAAAAACTGGAGGCTAATTTGATTATATATATTTATTAATTTACCTTGCCGACGTGAAATGTACCTTTATATATTTAAATATTTACCTCCCATGGCCATGGTAAAGAATTTAATTAATTTTTCATATAATTGGAAGTCATGCACGCATCCTTCAATTATTCATATAACTAGCTGGCTTCATAAAAAGAACTTAATTTCTGAACCATTATATTATTTTTGAGAGATCCCTACCAGGGGCTGCCAAGGTGTGAACCATTAATATTATAGTGCTGAAAATAAACAGTTTGTCAATGGATCACGGATCCCATTCTATGTATGTATGATGTATCTATCTATATCTTGAAATTTAACACTGAAGCTAGTCACTTTCCTACGAGGTCATACTAGTCATTTGGCAAAAAAACAAACTAGACCTAATTAACTAATGACCCCATTCAACACTAATATAACTTATCTTGAAGTAATAAAATTCTTCTTGTTAGACTACAAGTACCGCTCTACCAACACGCATGTTTGCAACCATTGTCAAGCTATATATCTAGCTCAGGTGTCACCACTCTATAATATACTAACGCTTCTAAAATTAAACTCATAGATTCCTCCATGGAAAAACAAACATCAGAGCATTTACAAACAAACCGTAGCCATGCGGATCAACCCGACCTGCCCGAGCCTGTTCGGACCCGATGGACCCCTAAACCTGAACAAATCCTGATACTTGAATCGATCTTCAACAACGGCATGGTGAACCCGCCAAAGGAAGAAACGGTGCGCATCAGGAAGCTTCTAGAGAAGTTTGGGGCGGTACGTGATGCCAATGTGTTCTATTGGTTTCAGAACCGTAGATCCAGGTCCCGCCGCCGCCAACGCCAACAGCAAACCGGCACCGAGCCCCAGCATGTCGGTGGTTACAATTCCATGTTTTTAACCACCTCTTCTAGGAGTTGTTCCAGCAGCGGCAGCGGCAATCAGAGTACTTATTGTAATTATAATTCCAGTGTTGCTGCTGGTGCCATTCCAACTCCTGCTGGAGCTGTTTCTTCTTCTTCATTGTCTTCTAATGTTAGTTCTTTCAACCCTAGCATTTCGAGAGATGATGCTGGGGATGATCTCTTCGCTATATCACGTCAATTTGGACTATTCGAAAGTGAGCATAGTGGTAATTCTGCATGCTCTTCGGACTTGTCGCAATTGCACTATCAACCAAACGGTATGGACCTTGGCTGTGTAAATTTTGAAATTCTTACATAATTATGAAAATATGAAAAAATTATGTTGACAAATGGGCAGTTTATATTAACAGAAAAAAAAAATTCAGCTGATTTAATTTTCCTCTTTAGACTAATTAAATTAATTTGCCAGAGGTCACTTAAATCAATTATCTCAAGTTTGAATATATCATTGAAATTGAAACTTCATAGAATAATGCTCTTTTGTTCTTGTTCGTTCATAGAAAATTAAATTTTAACTAAGAACATATTTATTGATCTCCATTTTGTTTTTTCAATTGTGAAGTTGATCATACCACATGGCACTATTATTAAATGATCCAGATGCACTCTAGCCTGGCATCATCAAATGTATGCGTCTTGATATGTTGTTTATCCGCGCGGTATTTCACTTATTCATCTCAAGTTCATTTTCCTTTTCATAAGCAGTTGAGAAAATTTAAAGTTTGAAAATTTCATGATTGTGCCAATGATGGTTCCAATAGATTTTAAGTTAATTGTGTAAGAATGAGGTTATAATTGATCATAAATCTGAATAAAAGATTTCTTCTAATCCTATTCTTGCATGGTGAAATTTTTTGCTCCCTAGATCTTAGTTTGACTCATAAGTCATCACGATTCACGACTACGCTCTTAGATTATACTCTATCGCCATTACATTTTAGCCAACTCAGAAAATATAATCCACAGTAACCTTAAATTGTTTTTCTTAAATTGCAGGAACAATTTCGGTGTTCATAAATGGGGTAGCATGGGATGTACCAAGGGGACCTATAGACATGAAATCAATGTTTGGCCACGACGCGATGCTGGTACATTCCTCCGGAGAGCTTCTTCCCGTCAATGAGTACGGATTTCTCATGAAAGACTTGCACTTGGGAGAGAGCTACTTTCTCGTAAGTCTCATGAATTAATTTGTCTAAATTTCCTTATATCACTCATTTTGTTATCTCACTTTTTTGTTTATTTTTTGAAGTACATATAAATTCTGTGTTATCTCTCAGTGTCATCAATGTGCTGGAACCAAGGATTTCATAAAAAATTTATTGATTTGTCATGGCAATTTTCTGTCTTCAATATATATACTATGTACTATATGTATATAACAAAATGATTTCAACAACATGGTTATCACAAGAACACAAGATCAATTTAATAGTGATAGAGACCAGCCATCAACCATGCATGGCTAATCTTTCAAGTTTCAACATTCTCAACAATTTTTTTTTTTTTTTTTCATTTCTTGTGTGAGCTCCTGTGCTAATGAGATGAAAGTTTGGCAGTGGCTGCCAAAGTTACAACAGTTCTAGAAAATATGATAAATTTACATCCAAGTATTCATCCTAGCTTGTTGCTATCATCCACAATTTACTGGTAAAATTGCTAACAGTATTTACTCCACATGAGAAACTCCTGCAAGATCCGATCCACTAACACCAGTGGAGGCAATCTTTTGTCTATGAATATGGTTTCATTCCGCTGTTTTCGTATCATCCAACACCCACAAATTGTTAATACCGGTCTGAATCGCTTCCAGTTCCGCTCATGAAATTGGTGGTAGACATTTCGTCCCCCACCCATAAATAAATGGCAATTATAAACCTGGTAATTAACCTTCAAATTAAACAATAAAGGTAATTTTATAGACAATCTACTGGGATCAACATTATGATCTAGCATGGTATAAGCATCTGGTATATAAGGAAAATGAGATTTTATGCATGTTTTACTGTTAATTTAGTAGTAACTTCTAATGGTGTGAATTTAATGACCCTTGACGTGTTATAAAAAAAATACTAATTAGATCTCATGAAATGTTATTGCTCGGCAATTTATATATAATTTAGTCCATCAAGACAACTTAAAGTTAATTATTGTTATTTTTGAACTGTTTTTGATTGATTTAGAAGTATATCTGTCTATAAACTTAGTTTCTATTTTTTTATATTTCTTTGGATTGATGGAGTAGTATAGTCAAGATTGTCTTCATTTACCTATAAATTGTTTTGAAGGTTCGGCATAGTTCTGCTCATGCCTATATTACTTAAAACTTTCAAAATGCTTACGCATGCTTTTGGCTTTTTCTCTTGAATTGACTAATAACACTGTTCTATTATTTAATGTTTCCTTGCAGGTTTCAAGGTGTGTTTAAAGAATTATCAACTCAGAAGATTTGCAGTTTATTCTCATTTTTTTAGTTTGCGTATAAACTTCATGTTGTTGATGTTTTTATGCATGCAGTGCTCAGTAACTTATTGTAGATTGTATTAAATCGTTCGTGTGCGTGTGCGTGTGCGTGTGCGTGTGTGTTTCTAAATTTGTTCATTGTAAGAGCATGAGTCTGAACTTTATTTATCTAGACTTCATGTTCATCCGTACGTGTCAAATATCTTATTTTTTCTCAGGAGCATTTTCTTTATTTTAAGTTCATCAATGCCAAAAATGTTATATTACTCATTTACTCCATAATTTATAGTTTTGTGCTGCATCTTTGTGATCAGAATTTCGACAGCAAGAACAAAAGCAAAGGCTACATTCATACTAAGAATCTATTTTTTTTCTTTTCGAAAAAAAAGACACAAAAATGTGCATTTTGTAACATGCAGAGAAGTTTTTTCTGAAGACAATACCACAATTCTCCTACTTACAAGTTAATCATGCGTTCATGCCCTATACGACATATATAGCATGAGCTCAAGACATCCAGAGCGTCAGATTAGGACTTGATGCTGCAGATTTTGCTGCTTAACTATTTTGCCAAGGAAATAGAATTACAAAGTCCGACGTATATCCTACGCGTCAATTTCATCTCCCTTCTCACTGATGCGGAACGCTTTCAATTTTTGCAAGCTTTCATTTCACTTTCATTCTCTCGCGTTGGCGAAAAAAAGCCCATTAATTTCGTTGAAGTTCTTTGTCGCTGTCTCCATCAAGCTGAAATATTTCCTTCCTCGTTCCCATCTCCATCTACCGCGAAACTCAAAATCCTCATTCCCGTCGCCACCGCATCCTCCTATCTTGCCGCAACAGAGGCGGCACCACCGCACCCTCCTCGTGCCCACCTCCTCTCTCTCGCCGCAACGTAGCCACAACTGCAAACTTGCAATCACTGTTTGAGATTTCGATCCACATTGGCCATAGGATCTAAATCGAAGAAGTTCTTGAATCCTTTCCTATCAACTAGCACTATTCAGTTCCCGTCTATTCCCATTTCTCCCAGAATTGAAGATCGTCTTGGTCCCTTGCTTGGAAAACAACTACGCCTACTTGTAATGGTTTTTCCCTCTCTTAGCTAATTGTTTTGCTTAATTTTTTAATTGGAGTGGTAGGTTTCAAATGTTTGTACTAAACTGGTAAGAGAATGCTTTATTTCTTCATACATTATTTCGGCACCTCATCAAAAGTTCAAAACATTGATCGAATATGGAGCTTTGCAAGTAGAATTGGTCAATTACATGTTTTGTCAGGGAAGGATTTCATGATGCATTAAGGCGGTAAAAATTAAAAAAATTGACCCTTTTGCAAGCATCTACAGACCTACTTTATTATGCTAATTATATTCAAGTAATTCATATACACGAATAATTATATACTCATTAATTCATAACAAATCTATTTACTAAAGGAGATCTGGATATATCTCTACGAAATGTCAATTTGGTAAATAAAGAAAAGTTGTATTCTCTTCTAAATTTCTTGAATACCTTCGTTTGTCAAAACGGCCTCCTAGTGTTCACCTTGAATTAAACAAGGATTAGAAATACCTTACTAGAGATCTTAATCTAATCTAAGCATAGAACCTAGTTAATAACCCTCTTGTTCTTCTAATAATCATTCATTAGAGAGACTAATAATATGAGAGGAGAGAGAGGAAGAGAATGACATAATTTTCAGAAAAATTGCTTAATGAAAAACTTCTCTACATCTCCTTATATACAAATATACTAGAGTTTACATTGTTAACTTTCCTAGTATAATTATCCTTAATTAAAATAGTCAAACTCTACCCGCTGCTACAGTATGCGCTTCAACTCATACTAATTTTGAGCTTTAATAAACTTATATTATAACAATGTTATACACACATTATATTTATGTGCCATGTATATTATACTATATAATGTGCACCACATTATACCAAATAATATATATGCACATTCTAATAAATTTATTTTCGTTCTAAGCAGTCATGATATTTAACATTTTATCACATGTATTTTATTTCATATCATATGAAATAATATACATCATATAAATAAAATATCCTTCTTGTTTCTTATTCAGTTAGTGTGACATATATAGAGGATATATATTATGTTGGCAATGGCATAATAACATTTTATTACCATAAACTATAAGCGGTATTCTAGCTATACATTATAGTTACCCAAATAACATAGATGTAAAGTATCATTTTACAATACACGATCCTTTAAAGTAACGTTACAAATAACATTACTTGTGTTTATTCCTTGCCACATGATATTATGAATAATATACAAAGTAGGACTGTGTCATCTTTGTATCATATTCGTTTCTTGGTCTCTTAAGTAAATTATTAATATATATAATTGCACTTCAGTTATATTGCATGCATTATAATTCTACTTTACCGAGGGGCCCATAAAATATCATTACTCGTTATAGTTGCACTTCTCCCGCACAAGTTATAAATGAGGGACAATGATACTATTGACATATGACTTTCTCCCGCACAAGTTATTGATGAAGCCAAAACATATAGCGAAATCACTATCTTTTCTTCCAAAAAATGGCGAAACGCGCATGCAAAGTAGCTATTTTCTTGATTTTTAGAAAAATCATAGCTCATGTGGTACTGTATCTCACTCTCGAAGATTTTATTTTTTTTAACCAAATTATTATAGATAGTGGTGCAACAGAGCACATGTTTGGTAACAAAAAGCTACTGTCAAACCTCAACCCGAGCAATGATAATAATTATGTCATGGTTGCAAACGGTATGAGGGAAAAAATAAATGGCATAGGAGAAATTAATTTATGCAGTAAACAAATTAAAAATATTTTATATTTGGAAACATTTCCCGTAAACTAATTTTTGTAAATAAATTAACAGAAGAATTAAATTGTAATGCAATATTTTCTAGTAAAAATATTGTATTTCAAGACCGAAAAACCGGCATCAAGATTGGTTAAATTTTTTTTGAAAATGGACACTATCTTTTGAACTCCAAAATAAATTGTTGTGCTTTCGCAAAAGTCGTTAACTCTGACCTTTGCCATAAGAGACTCAAGCATCCTTCCGACAAGATTTTAAATAGTATCTTAGATTTTTAAAATTTTAATTGTACTAATTGTGAAATTTGCAAGTTAGTAAAACAAACAGAGCTTCATTTTTCTCTTTCTACTAGCAAAAGTAAAGCTATTTTTTATTTAGTACATTCCGATGTATGGGAACCAGCCCCAATTATTCATATAATGGATTAAAATATTTTGTTTTATTTATTGATGATTTTTCAAAAGCAACTTGGTTATATTTACTTAAATCTAAAGATGAAGTGTTGGATTGTTTTTATAAATTTTTATGTCTCATAGAAACACAATTTAATGCAAAATTAAAAATCTTTAGATCGGATAATGGAACCGAAATAAAAAAAATTTAAGTCTCTTTAAAGAAAAATGTATTATACACCAAACAATTTGTATAAATACTCCCGAACAAAATGGAGTATCGGAGAGAAAAAATAGACACTTATTAGATATGACACGATCTTTATTATTTCAAAATAATGTTCCTAAAATTTATTGGTCGATGCAAGACTTTGTGCCACTCATTTAATCAATAGATTACCTAGTGTTATTTTTGAAAAAAAAAAGTCATTAGAAATTCTTTATCAATAAAAAATCACTTATGACCATATGAGAGTATTTGGTTGTACAAGTTTCATACATATCAAAAGAAATGACAAACTTTATTTTGTATCACAAAAAACTATTTTTTTTAGGATACTCATCTTACAAAAAGGGTTATAAATGCTATGATCTAATTAATAAAAAATTGTATCTTTCTAGAAATGTTATATTCTTTGAAAATGAACCATATTTCAAAGAAAAGAAGCAATTCATCAAATATACACAAATAATCAAAATGATAATATAGTATTGGCTTACTTAGATGATTTAATTTTATTCCTAGAAATAATCATCAAGTTGAGAATAATAATCATGAAAATGAGATTATTAATGACACAAATGAATACGAAATAGTAGAAAATTAAACGGTTAGAAGATCATCTAGAGTGTGACAACCTTCAACTAGACTTAGAGATTATGTGACCTACTCGGTACAATATTCAATAGAAAATTTTGTTCATACTACAATATTTCAACCGATTACCACACGTTTCTCACTAATATTGAAAAAAGAATTGGAACCAACAAAAAATTACCAAGAAGCAATTAAGAGTCCAATTTGGTGTAAGGCTATGAATGAATAACTAAAAGCCTTAGAACAAAATGAAACTTGGAAAATTGTTCTCCTTCCAAAAAATAAAAAACCAGTTGGTTGTAAATGGGTATGTAAAACCAAATATAATAATGATGGTACCATAGAAAGGTATAAGGCAAGTCTAGCTTGTAGCTAAAGAATTTATCCAAACCTATGGCATATACTATAATAAAACCTTTGCACCGGTGGCAAAAATGAATACCGTAAGAATTTTATTTTCTATTGCCGTAAACAATAGTTGAGACCTCTACCAAATGGATGTCAAGAATGTCTTTCTTCAAGGAATACTTGAAGAAGAGATATATATGACATTACCACCCGGTCATAAATTGAAAACCAATTCTAACTTGACTTGTAGGCTTAATAAATCAATTTATGGATTGAAGCAATCTCCACGAGCATAGTATGGCAAACTTAGCTCTTATTTAATTTCTTGTAATTTTAAAATTAGAAATACCGATCATTTTTTATTTACTAAATGTAATGGTATCAATACAACTCTCATTTTAGTATATGTAGATGACATGATAATTACCAGAAATAATTTAGAGCAAATTCAAAAAATTAACAAACAACTAAAAGAAAAATTTGACATAGAAGATTTAGGATATCTTAAATATTTTTTAAGAATAGAGGTAACCTCTTCGGATAAAGGACTTACACTTAATTTGTTAAAAAAAACTAGTAAGCTAGAATGTAAACCGGCCTCTACCTTAATTGACAACAAATGCAAATTAAATAGTGAAAGATGGTGAACCTTTAAAAGACATAAAGCCAATTTCAAAGACTTGTTGGAAAATTGATCTATCTAACGGTTACTCGTCCGGATATTTCGTTTTCCGTAAGCTAAATTAGTAAGTTCATGCACTCACTAAGAACACCACATTTAGAAGCGGTAAATAGAATTTTAAGAGTTTTAAAAAATAATCCCGGTAAAGGTATTTTGATGAAAAATAATCATTCTAATAATATATGTGGCTATTCCGATGCAGATTGAGCCGGAAGTTTTGATAGAAAATCAACAACCAGTTTTTGCACATTTGTAGGCGGAAATCTAGTCACATGAAAAAGCAAGAAACAAAATGTGGTAGCACGATCAAGCATCGAAGCCGAATATATCATGACATCAACCGCAAGTGAACTAACTTGGATCAAGCAACTCTTATTAGACATGGGATTAAAACTCAAGAACCGATGAAAATATATTGCGACAATAATTCGGCACGACACATAGCTTCAAATCTCGTGTTTCATGAACGAACAAAACACATAGAAGTGGATTGTTACTTTATTAGAGAAAAGGTTCAAGCAAAAGAAATTGAAACTCCATACGTAAAAAGTAAAGATCAACTCGCGGATATCTTCACTAAAGGCTTGGATCTGGATCCATTTGAGAAAATTACAAGCAAGCTAGGATTGTACGATATATACATTCCTAGCTTGAGGGGGAGTGTTAAAAATAACGGCTAGTTACAAGTTACAAATTTGAATTGTAACGGCTAGTAGGAAATAGTGTCATGTAATTAATAGGCTAGGAGTTAGTGGTTGGTGGTTAGTAGTTGTAATTAATAGTACAACGGCTAGTTTTTATTTTTTTTTCTATAAATACGAATACATGTAAAGCTGAAAATAAAATTGCAATAATAAGTTGTTTTCTTACATCTCATCTCTCTTACAAAATTAACAAGTTATGAAATAAGTTCGGAATTGTACTTTGACAACTGTTTGCAATTGCATTTCATTTGCATGAATGAAGATGCTCTAAGTCTCTAACAATATTCAAGTAACCCAATTACCTCTTAAGGCTTTTCAATGAAGAAACGAAAGCAACGCTTGTTCTGTACAGGTTTGAGTACTTATCCAACATTTCCCCTCATGTAGAGTGTTATCTCTCATTATTTAGTTCTGGCTTTGAAGAAAGTTTACATAACGAATTGCAATTAGTTGAACTACGGGCGTTAGTTGAAAGGAACATAAAAAGAAGAGAAAAACAAAAGTACAACAACACAGAAAGAATGATATAGAGTTTATGAGGTTTTGGGCTATAGCGTCACTCAATCTAACAAGGCTGCTCTCTAACCAGTGTATATTCTAGCCCACAGTATAGCAATTTTGAAGTATCATTTTTTTTTAACTCGATCTGTTGTTGGGCTGGTCATCTAGACATATTTATTTAAAAATGCATCCGTGAATTTTGTGTTTATTGGTCTGAATTAATGATGGCCTTCTCCACAGAAAAGGGTTTATTGAGAAGTGATATTTTGGCACATGCTAAGCTCATGTATTTTCCAAAGTCCAAACAAATCATAACATTTGTATATAGAAGTTCATTAAGGAATTGATTATTATATAACATTTTTTTTCTTTTTTACGATAAGCAAGCCATAATTCATTTATAAATTAAGAACCGTACATAGATTGTTATGTCCTTCTAATGCATGACTTGATAAATCTATAAATCCCATAAAAAGTAATAATGCCAACTAATACATGACTTGAAAATTCTATAAACCCCATAAAAAGTAATTATAATTCTAAGAAGTTAATTCTAGAGCGAACTATTAATCAAATCTCCTGGAGAAAATCATAATCATGCTTGATCAACGCCCTTGGGCTTGTCATTAGCCATCTCGACCGCACCGACATGAACGTCCTCGTCAGCAATGAACCTGCGCCAGAACCAGTGCGCCTTCCAGACAAGAACCATCTCCTCAATTGGCAAATTCTTTGTTTCGGGCAACAGAAAAAAAATGAAGGCAGTCATTATGACAACCCATCCAGCGAAGAAGTAGAACAAGCCGAACTTCAAGTGGCAGAGCATGGCAAGGAAAGCCTGAGCAATGCCGAAGGTGAAGAGCATGTTGACTGATACATTGATTGCTTGTCCGGCTGATCGAATCTCAAGAGGGAAGATTTCACTCGGGACCAACCATCCGAGCGGGCCCCAGGACCAGGCAAAGCCAGCCACGTAGAGGCAGATGAAGAGCACTAGAAAAGCTGCATACACCTTGGGAATTTCTCCCACGCCACTTGTCCCGAACTTGATGGCAATCATAGTCCCCACAATTAGCTATCAACATCACAAATCAAACAAAATTAATAAAATTCAATAGTTAATTAGAATTCTTGTAAATAGCACTTGTAAATACTAAGTACCTGGCATATAAACATCTGAGTACCACCTTGCAAGAAGAGCGCACGACGACCAACCTTGTCAACTGTAAAGATGGAGACAAATGTCGCGCAGACATTAACAAGCCCTATGATCACCGCAGAAAACAGGGATGCGTTGTTGCCAAATCCAATGGTCTTGAAGAGAACTGGCGCATAGAACTCGATGACATTGATGCCGGTAAGTTGTTGAAAGAGTGGAATCATTATAGCCATTGTCAACTGTGCTCGGTACTTGCGCTTGAGTATGTTAGACCATGGATGTGTGATCTTCTTTGACTCCTGGCTTGCAACAACAAGGTCATCATACTCTTCTGTTACATCATCAGTGCCACGGATCCGACGCAACATCTTTAGTGCGGCCTCGGGTTGGCCACGGTCGATTAGAGAGTTAGGAGTATCAGGGAGGAAGAGAGAGCCGATGCTGATGATGGCGGCAGGGAGAGCTGCCAAACCCAGACTTACACGCCAACCCCAACCGCCTTCTATCTTGTTTGCACCATAGTTCACCAAGTTTGCACATAGGATGCCGATTGTTATCATGAGCTGGAAGCACATGTTGAGCATGCCGCGGAACCGTGCCGGGGCCATCTCAGACAGGTACACTGGTACTGACTGTAATGCAAATAGGATAAAGTTAATATGACAAAACTTCATCAGATGAACAAAGACCATGTTTGACTTATGCGGTGTATCAGTTAGAAAAAACAGGAAATACACACTGATATGTATAAATTTTATCACCGGACAACTCATACTTTTAGCTAGGGGTGTCAATGGGTACAAAACGGATCGGGTGGAAGAATTTTTGTACCCTTACCTGTTATATATGTTGAAAAAAGAATTGGCTTTACCCATACCCGATAAGCTAAACGAAAAAAAAATTATCTGTATCCGTCTTATCGAATACGGTACAGGCCGGATAAACGGATACGAGGGCACCATTCAATTGATAAAGAGTATCATTGACACCCTAAAAAACTATATCTATATATATATATAATTATATCATATCATACATCATCTCCCTATAAATATATATCTATATATATAATTTTATAATTTTTATTATTAATAATTACCGTAAGAAATAGTCTTTATCCATTATGTTAACGGAAAAAACTTTACACTTACTCATACCCAATAATCTAAAAAAAAAAAAACCTTACCGAATATGGTACAGATCGGATAAACGGATAAAAGAGTATCATTGACACCCCTACTTTTAGCAAAATAAAATAAATAAGTATAAACAACAGAAGCTTTAAATTACCTGGTTAGCGAATCCAACACCGATACCCAAAAGAATACGTCCAATAATCAGCATGGCGACATTTTTAGCAGCACCATTAATAGCAGCACCAAGTAAAAACACGATGCCTCCGGTGAGCATGGAGACTTTCCTACCCAGCAATTTGGTAACAGTCGATGCAAGGATCGATGCTAGCAGAGCAGCCAGGTAAAGAGACGATGTGAAAACCGTCAGCAGTTGGCTGTCAAACTTGCAGTACTGGTTTGTGCTTGTGTCCTCTATTTCTTGATGATACACGGAGGGGAAAAACTTCTCCAGAAATGAGTCCATAGATGTTACACCACCTGCAATAAATAATTAAATTAATCAAAATTTAGAAAACAATAAAGGAATCAATTAATCATGTTATATAATATTGTAATTCTGTTATTGTGGGCATATATTTACCTGAAATGCCAATGTCGTAGCCGAAAATCAGACCGCCAGTGGCTCCGATAATGCATGTGAATAAGACGTACCCAGTTAACTTGCCAGGATAGTCCTTTGAAACAAAACGGCTAGTAGGGATTCCTCCTGCCATTTTGCAAGAGAGAGATGAAATCTAGAGTTTTGATTGTCTGAGGGAGAAGTTAGGAGGAGAAAGAAAAATTGAAGGGGAATGCTTCTTACGATGGAGGAGAGACCTTTTATACCAAGAGTTATCTCTATATTTACAGAACTTGACTATAATCGGTGATCCAAATAAAAATAAAAAAAACATTGATCCCATTATAATCAAGTTTCTAGAAAGAATTAATTCCGCTCTGCTGGAAATAGTGTGTGTAAAGCAAATATGTTCCTATTTGTTGCAATACATTGTTATTTTTGACTGTATCTAATTCTAATCTAAGATGGGCATTGTAAATAGATATGATACGTTTCTTCTCTTGGAACTTTTTCTAGCAGAATAATATAAATAAAAAGACAATGCTAATTAGTATTTTTGCTAGAGCTCAAAATTAGTACATGGGTTAGATAATAGATCTCAAAATTTGGTTTGCAAAAAGAGGCGCGTATGTACTTGACAAAAATAAAAGTTTTAATAAAGTCCTTCTCCCTTATCTAAATATTGACGTGCTTGTCAAAAAATAGCTCCTAGATAGCAATTTTTGGTAGCAAGACATTGAAAGTGTCATCAGGAGCGGAGCACACAATTAGGCAACAGAATAAGCAGTCAAGTACCTATGCTGTCGAATAGAAGGGACCATTCGAGTTTAAATGTTCTGACAGGCTGGGCCCAATTGAAGAGCTAGAAGAAAATGAATTAAAGATGGTGACCGTTGAAGGGTGCACTTTTGAGTCCAGTGCTGACATTAGGGCCCGGGGTGAGCCAACCTAAATGGAGAATCCAATTGAAAAAGTAACAGAGAGGAATGGAAATAATTGACCTGATACTGTGATGGCAGTCTGTAATTGTTTTTCCTTGATTGTATAAATAGTGAAATCGTTGTAAAAATTGATAGATTATTGATAAATTGAACCGTTCTATCTTACACTTGAACAATTTGATCCCTCATTATCTCCAATTTTACCAATTTCTGTCTCATTCCTTCAACTGATCTGGTAATTGTGAATCAAGGTAATTAATAGAATTCTCTCAAATTGACCCAAGTTTTCTTGTAATATCCTTTCAATCCAGTGAGGATATTACAGCTCAGATAATTTACATATTCATTAATCTGACATGCTCTGAGCTTCAGAAAGCAGTTTTTCAGATTTTCAGGAAAAAAGAAAGAAAGTCTAAAGGCATGGTCCAAGTTTCTATTTCGTCCCTGTCTCCCTCTTATTATTTTTTATCAGATATTCAGAATCATCCTTTTTTCTTCCTCGTATATATTGTACTGGTACAGGAGCCAACAACAGTACCATTCACCCCAAGTTCACTGCTTACTTGATTCGAGTAGATTTCAGTGCATAGACCAATGAACACGTATAACTTTTGTTTCATTAAGCATGATCAGCACTGGAAGATAATAGCATGTGCCATGCAAAGATTATCAATTACAGTGTTGGTCATGATGCTCAAGTCATCAGATGACAACCCTAATACAATGTAGTGCATACTCCACCAGTGATAATTTTTCAGTTCCAAAAATGTCCTTTTGTTTTGTTACATTTTGGGGAAATATCAATGATTTGTGCATCTAATAGTAAAGGTTCTTTTTTTATTGTGGCAAACTGGCAATTATGGTAGATATGGTACAATGATTACGTAAACATATTTTAAAACTTATGTATTATATTTTAAACTTGATTCTTTCATTGCGGCGACACCAAAAAAAGAAAGAAAAAGAAGAATGCTTCAGTACATGCCTCTTCAATATACAGTTGCTAAATCTGTATATATACTCAACAGAGCATACAATCTTCTTATTTTTGGTACCTCTCTGTTCAATTATCAGTTCTTCATGTTCCAGTCGTGCAGTATTTCTCATATTTTAAAAGTGCCTCTTTTACATTCTTAAACTTATCCTAATATGCATACAATTTTTCTTTTCGAAAAAAAGAAACAAAAAAAAAGGCTTCTCTTCTGCGAAACAGCTATAATGCCTAGTTAAATTTTAGATCCCCCAAGTAACCTTTCTACTTGAATGCAATTCCCATTACCATGACATTTCAATATCCCAAACATGCTGCCTTCAGATAGAATTTTGATGTACGTGCCATACCATATCCTTGATACTATAACGATTTCACTATTTACGTGCCATACCATATACTGGTACAACTGTTCTGACACTTTTTTAGTAAAACATCAGTAAAAGGCCCAATTTTATATGCATATAGTATTTGACAGAATGCTTTAAAAATCAAATAGAATATAATACATTCAACATCACATTAAATACTCTTTGGTGATATAAATGCTGGATCCCCAGTGCTATTGGCAAATATCAATTACCATCTGTATGATAGAACTAAATCATCTTTGCATACGACTTTAGCAAGAGGTGCATGTAGTTGCTTAGTTGCTTACATGCCTGTCTGGTTGTTCCTCAACATGAAAGTAGATAGAATCAATCTCAACTTAACTACAAATTGACAATTACACACATCATGTTTACAATTTCAATTCAGTTTGCATGCCTGTCTGGTTCTCCTGAGATACAAACCAAGGGTTCTGTCTTCTGTTTCTAAGCTTGTACCTCATGATAATTATAGGCTGAAGAGGTTATAAATTAATTCATTTTTTAATTAGTTCAGATGTGTCTTTTCACAAAAGCTTGATTTCAATCCTTTGCAAGAGGTCATTATAACAAAACAAGAATAATATTGTGGTTCCCATGAACAGCTGATTGCTCTCATAATCACATTTATGAATACTGTTGATTGAAGTACTAAATAAATCATTGTTGCCACCCAAGTGCCAATTTGTATGTTTTATCATAAATACTTGAACATTTCACCATCAATTTACTATATCTGTACAACTTTACTGGCAAGACAATAATGCAGGAAGGAGGCAAAACACCTGACCTATATCAATTACCAATGCCAATAAAGTTCGGAATTTACTGGCAGAGACATTCAGTACAAAACTTGAACACAACAGAACCAACATTTGGTGGAAGACAACCCAACTAGTGAGGAATTTTAGAAGATAGACGGCCCATAACTTGAAATAAATCAGCCCACTAGCCCATGCCAGAGGAAAACAAATTTTTTCGAAAGGGAAATTAGATGTTATCTTGAGAGGAGTTAGATCAACGGCTATGATGTTTTTACTGAAGCCTACTGATTTTTAAACAGCAAACAATAGTTGAATTCTTTGTCATTAACTGTTTTGATCAAAGGTCAACCAACGAATGGCTTGAAGTCGGTACTCCAGTATAAATATTTGATATGATATTTTGTTTCAATTCAAGAAAAAATAATGTGAAACATAGATGCGAGAAAGGATGAACCCAAATTTAACATGTGCCACTTCAAGCAGAAAAAAGCAGAATAATATAAACTTACAAGAATAAGGTCCGAATTAAAAATAAAAGTGTTATTAGTACTTGCTAGCAAGTTCAATACAAAAACTTCACAGGAAAAGAGGAAGAAAAATGCTAATTGAGTATACTATCTTCGTGTGTCTCTCACTACAACACAATTGAAGTACATGATGAGTACATACCTCATCTTCATCTATTTACAAGATCAGCTTCCTTCTTTGGGACCATTTCGTGCTCAAGTTGAAATATTTCATATACAAACCCTGAGAAACAATATCATTAAATATCCATCCCCCGAAAACTAGGGATTTGAGGAACTGACATGATATTTGAACTTCATTCCAGGAAAAAAAATATGAAACAACAATGAACCACCAAAAATGCCCTTATTCACGTTCTTTCCTGAAACGATCGGGATCGCGACAATGCAGCTGGATTTGCATGTAAAACTGGACCCGAATCAGTAACCTGACACATGCCCTTCTCTTTAGCTCGAAAAGACTTAAAAATGCTCCCATCATCAGGCTTAATCCCTAATGTGGCCCAAATGGAACTCTTAGCAGCCTCATCAGGATCAACTATTCTAAGCGTTTTCGGGGCCCACAAATTCTTTTTCTCCATCTTTTCTAATTGTTCATCACTTTGTGTAGCGGGTTCTCTTGAGTGCTTACCTAATGTAGCAGACCCATTAACTGAATTACTACTGTTACTGATAGGCGAAGAAGGCAAAACCATGCCATTCGTGAATGCAGTCCACGGCATATTCCATGGACCAGGTCCACTAGGCCAGCCCCAGAAAGAGGCTGGCACAAAAGGGAAAGGGACTGGACCCCATGGATACATGAGAGCAGGTCCTGGGTAACATGGCATAGGTGGGGCACTGCTCCCATCATTGAACCCATTTGCAGCGTTCTTCTCGCCCGTAGCTGCACATGCGTGTAACTTGTTTTCCACACCAATGGAAGAGGCACAAGGCTGTTCGTCCGTGACAAGATCGGCACTCTCTCTCTCTTCCTCAATATTAAACACCGTAGCTGTAGACTCGCAAAGTGGCACTTCACTGCCAAATTTCAGGACAGTACCGACACCAGTACCAATACTCGCATCAGTGCCAATCATCGTTGTGGGCCCCACCAAAGGGATACCTTGCTGATGCATCAAGGCCTCTGAAGACATCATAATGTGGCGGTAATGTGAGCTAGGATGCTTATTCTTGCGGCGACCAGCCCCCACTGGTACATTTCGCATTGTACCACCAGCTGTCCAGTACCTCTGACAGTTCTTGCAAAAGTGCCTCGGCTGGTTAACATTGTAGTTATTATAGTAACAGAATTTGGTATCCATGCTGTTGCAACGGGGGCAAGGGATTATCTTATCGGGTTTCTTAAGGGCCTTTTCCGGGTCAGGTTTAACCTCTTTCGATTTTGGCTCTGTCAAGTTTGGGTGGGCGTTGTTTGTGGTTTCCGAAACTTCTTCTTTGACATGTTCATTTTGGTTGTTTGAGGTCGAAGGAATGGAAGACGTTGGATCGGAATCTTCTGATATGTCGGGTTTATCAGAGATTGAGGATTTGGTCTGTGCATCCTTTGTTTGTTTGCATGAAACCTGAAATGAAGTTAAATGATAGAAGTTAGTAATTAACTTACTAGAAAAGGTATTGACCTCGGAACAATGAAAAGAAAAAAATCAAATTAAAAGTTAGGCTGAGAATTCATACTGAGTAGTATTTACCATTCCTAAAATAAATAAACAGCTTTCCAAGGCTCTTTTTAAAAACAAATTAGCAACCAACTAACTAAGCACAAGGATGGATTTTTAATATTAACCAAAAAAAAAAAGGGATCAAAATGTTCAGATGAAATTGGAAACAATTAGTTACCACTGGCAGTTCTTCTCCCAGATTACCTTTATCACTAAAACAGTGAATATTATATTTCCAAAAAATGGTAAATTTAACTGCAAAAGAATTAAGAAATATTAAAAGTTATAAAATATAAAGTCATGTAGATTATGTATTAGAGTCAAAGCCTAAATAACTACTAATACTATGAAATCTAGAGCCGATTAACAATAGAATAAACACAGAAAGCTAGAAAATAAATAAATTAGGAGTACAGAACCTTTTCAAGTTCTGTACTTGACAATGCTACTACCGAAAGGAAGTTATGTAGGAAGAAAGCGATAAGTACTGAATTAAATTATTGAGTAACCCCTAGATTTATCATTGATCTTACCTTTTTTTTGTTTATTCAATATGAATTCTAAATCCACTACCTAATTTACCATTAACTCCAATAAATAAAACTTAAAAAAGACACTTTTTAACACGTTAAACAGTTAGTCAAATTTTTGTTAAACTGTAAGGAAACTGTTTCAAAAGGGCAAATCACCCCCACACACACACAAACATAAACACAGAGAGGAAGAAACCCAACAAAATTTTATTACACAAATAATAATAACTTTCCAAGAATATATTCAAAGAATCTGACAAAATTACTCCTCGCAAACACCATAGACGCTTCTGTTCAAATTGAAAACTTCAAGCATACTATCTATCTATTACCTTTTCAAAAAGAAAGTTTGAAAATTTTGGAACATGATTACATACACCCACCAACCTTGTCTACAAAGGAAAAGAAACAAAGTACTCTACCAGAATATACAGAAAATAAGATAAGCTTTCACCTTCTCCGGTTCACTGGATAGCTCCGGTTCAGTCGGATACGGCTGGACCTCGTGGAGAGGTATCGTCCGTCCAAAAAGCTTTATCGCCGGATCCTTGCTCAGCTCAGACATTTCCCAGCCGTATGATCTCCGTTGTTGCGATAGTTGTGAGAGTATCAGCTCGCATGCCCGCTGCTCCGTGAGCATTAAAAGAGATTGAGAGAGAGAGAGAGAGAGAGAGAGAGAGGAGATGAGATGTGATGAGATGAGAAGAATAAAGTAAATAAATGGGGAAAAGAGACAGAATGGAATAATATATAATTCTGAATTGAAGGGAAAAAAAACCCCAAAAAGGTTTTGACAGTGGATCTGTTACCGGGAACTGCCGGTAGAAGGGTTGAGTGGGACTGACAGGTGCCAGCTGGCGTCCGAATCAGCGAGAGAGAGAATTGTGAGCCACGAGTTAATAGGATGCGTATAGAGGTGACGCCAGACCACCCTCCACCCTGTGTGGACAAAATCTAAAGACCACATTTTCAAAAATACTCTCCCAAACTCATATTTTATGTTAGACTCAAATATGAAATATGTGATGAGGAGGGATCGGATTACATCGTTTTTTTGTGACATCGAATGACATCGTTTATTTTTAAAGTTCAAACAGTCGATCCAAACCGTTCAATATTATGGATATATTAAAATGTGCTTGCAGATCAAATTTTACATTTTTTTTTTATTTTTTTACTATTTATTAAGATGGGTACAAAAATTCAAAAAATGTAAAATTTGATCTGCAAGCACATTTTAATATATTCATCATATTGAACGGTTTCGATCGACTGTTTGGACTTTGAAAACTTTGAAAATGGACGATGTAATTCGATGTCACAAAAAAGGGTGTAATCCGATCCCTCCTCATATGTGATATGTCAATTCAATCATAGATAAGATAACTATGCTTTTTATAAGTCCAACTCCAAAAAAAACAAAAAGTTTTTATAAGTCCAAACTATAGTTGAACACCGCAATAATTTGTTCAATTTATTTGCAAGTGCTAAGAATTTTTTACTGAGTTTTATATATTTTTATCAATTTTTCCAATTTATAGTGTACTTTATGATTATATGGTTTGTAAATATTTTTATAGTATGGTTGCATCAATATTCATAATTTTACAAAATTATTTTAGGATTTTTAAAAGAGTTCTGATGTGAAGAAATAGGAAAAATTAATTAATTATTTGTATCAATTATGATTAATAAGTAATAAAGGTAAAAAAAATATGACCAAGGAAAAGCATAAAAAAAAACTAATGTTGTATATTTCTAAATAATAGTATTTTAGCATGGATTAAAATTTCTTCTTTAGCCTCTTTTTTTTCTAAAAATAATCTTGACCACGCTTTAAGGTATCTTTACATTGGATTAACTGTGTATTAAGATAATCCACAAAGAGAATCTCATCATGAATTAAAATTCAATCTCATCTATGTCACCGAACTTTTCCACTAAGATTTCAAGTACATGGAAAAACTTTATATATGTGGACTCAGTTTAATTTGGTTTTGTAGATGTTGTGTGGCTTTGTTAAGTGGAGATATGCAAGAAAGAGGTGTCCCAATTAAAATAAAATCTTGTCCCATAAGCAAAGCATTGTTAAGAGTATTATAGATACTGGACTACAAGCAGCGGCGGATCCAGAATTTTTGTTAGAGGGGCAAAAAAAATATCGAATCGGGTTTAAATCCATTAATCAATTAGGTACTCGATAAAAAACAATGCTTTAACTTATATTTTTTAATACTTTGATTTGTAATTTCTGATGCTTTGACTTATAATTCTAATTACCAATCAAAATTTAACAAATCTATTTCAATTTAACCCTAAATTTAACCCAAATTACAAATCAAACGTCTAGAGAGGGGGCAAAAAAAATTCCGGAGAGCAAAGTCAGTCAGAACAGATAAATCTCCACTTAAACTCAAAATCCAGGGGGGGCAGCCCCCTGGATACACTTGGGTCCGCCCCTGACTACAAGTAGCAAAGTTTCAAGCTTTATATCTATATTATATAGAGAAGAGGGTTCAAATGCCTCTATTTTTTGTGCCTCCATCATGTCTTCATTTCTAAAAACTTTAATAAATTAAAATTTAAAACTTAAAAATCAAAATAAAACCGTTGGATATGATCTACATTATTTTATCTATGCACGTGTAAAAAATTATGACATTTCAATTTTGTTTTGATTGTCATCAAGAGCTTGTAAAAAAAGTATTAATTTGGATGATTTCTAGACGATGATTTTTCAACTTATTGATTCACATAAAAACAAAATCGAAATGTGATAATTTTTTATGAGCACATAAAAAAAATAACATAGATCATATCTAACGGTTTTATTTTGATTTTTTAAGTTTTAAATTTTGAGTTATTAAAGTTTTTAAAAATAGAGACATGATGGAGGCACAAAAAATAGAGGCATTTGAACCCTCCTCTTGTATAGATGGGTTCTCATTACTTTCACTTCTATTTAGAAACATTTCTGCATTTATTAGTAGCAGTGGCGGAACCAGAAATGATCAGTAGGGGGGCCAAGGGCTCAGGAACCATGAATAATCGGTAAGGGGGGGCCAGGAACCAGAAATCAATCGTAATCTCCAACTAATTTTTTTTTATTATTAAAGGGACTTTATATGTTTTCTGGGGCCAAGGGGGGCCAGGGTCTAGGCTGGCCCCAGCCTTGGTTCCGCCCCTGATTAGTAGTATAATATTTTTATTCTCCACTATGATTGCATTAGAATTTTAAAATGGGTATAAGTATAAATATGAAATTTTAGAGGGCAAAAAGAGCCGGGGACCACTTCTGGAGAAATAAATCTCGCCCAATGCGGCATTTTAGAAATGGACAAATTTAAGTGCATAGAACAGTTCTTCCTATGCTGTGCACCAAATAGCTCAACTGAAGGGACCACTTATAGTTACCTCTTTTCAGTACTAAAAAGGGTAAGAACACTTTTGAGGAGATTGATCGTAAATCGTGTCCACGCAAGAAAAAGCGTAAGTCAATCAAAAGTTCCAAACCCACCTTTTCAGATCTCGTACATCTTCAATAGCGTGGCTTTCTGTGAGTAGAGAATCTGAACCGTTAATTATATATCAAACAATCTAGATAACATTTCACGTAACAGTCTGCCTTACTGGAAAATTAGCTGAGGTTGTTATGTATAATTGGATCCCAATTTAACGAACTGGATTTGTCCAAAGTACTATAGTGAAATTCATTGTTTTGGAGAGGAGCCTGAGCTTAAATATACATCCAGGATTGTACGACATCCATCTGTAATTTAAGTACGACGTTATAATCATGTTAATTTGTTAGTTTACAAGAGTTTCGTTTCCATAAGTTTCATTGGTTTCTACCTAATTAGAAGAATTTGATCTACTGTGGCCGTTCATGCTTGCAGCAAAAGTATGAGCGTACTTACTATAAGATGTGCTAAACAAAAACTATTTATATTAAGAATAAGCAACTATTGAGTATTGACAACATAAATTAGTTAGAAAACTACATTACCACATATTTGAACGAACCAAATCGGGTATAGAGATTCTGCTTCCTTATCCATTTGTGACTTTCGTCCCTCGCAATATCTAAAGGTAACAGGCGACAGCCGGTCATCCGTCCCAGCCGCCCGGAACCTTGACTGCCTGACGCCAGTGGATGATAACCGGCTACTGCCCATAAAGTCTTGGACCCACCAAGAAAAGGTAAAGCGAAAAAGGCCTCTCTGCGCCACCGCAAGTATCAGCTTTTTCACGTATCCCCAAGTTGTACACGTACACTTATCTGTTTTTTACACCGGTCCCCTACATAGTAAAACATATGCTTCTCAAATCAAAGCTGTGTTGTTCGTGCAATCCTGAATGTGATCAGATCGGACGGCCAAGGATTGTGAGAGGTGTACATCAATGTGTGGAGTGTAGAGCACATCCACTATCTGATTTTTTTTTTTTTTTTTTTAAGTTACATTATCTGTTTCCTCTTAGCCAATAGGAGCTTCATACTCACGTGCTTTTGATCCCACCTGCTGCCTGACTCAGCGAAAGAGAATTTATTCCGTGCTCCAGTTGGGACCACACTAAACTGCAACGAACTTAAATTTTTTTCATGCAGATATATGTCACTGATAGTTGAGACAGGTTCAAATAAAAAAAAATATTATCTCTAAACTGAGAACAATCTTAATAATTAGAAGGAAAAATAAGAAGTTGCTTGACAAATTTTTATAAAATTTCTTTGAGAGGGTACTTATTGTTTTTTTTATGCTATTACTTGGTAGTAGTAATACAGTCTTCCATCATCTTGATTTAGTGATCAAATTTTGATCGGAAGTTAATTGATTGGAGCTTTAATGTGAAGGAATAATGTCATGTTACGTGTGTGCACCAATAAATTTGTAAAAAAAAAAACACCAAAAGAAAAATAAATAAAAAGAGATAAATTTTTTAAGGATTCTAACAATCGATCGGAAGTATTTTTCGCAGCAAATTATCCTAAATTTAAATTTTGTATAATTTTAAATTGAATTTATATTTAATTTGCACTTGTTAGAACCATAGTGACAAATGAATTATTCGGGTTCGGTTCGGCGGGACAAAAAATCCGTGATTCGGGAATATTCGTCCAGCAACGAAGCAAAATTTTTTTTTTTTAAATCGCATTTTTTCGCGTTTTATTCGCGAATAATTCGGTCAACCAAATTATTTTCCGTTAGGTTCGTAAACACCAAAAAATATTTTATTCACGAATAAATTGCAAATTATGTCACTATGGTTAGAACAATATTGATGCATTGTTTTATAAAAGACACGTAGACTAATATTTATACATAATTGGAGGCAAAAATAGTCCGCTGCAAAAGAAATTATCTTTTCTTTGAGAGGGTAGATTAAGAGCTTTCATGAATTTAGTGCTATTTATAGATAGAGTCATTTATTTAGGATATGACATGGCATCGTCTAGACGGTTGAACAAATCAAACATCAATTGCCATGTGTTTTATTCCTTAGCTGATATGGTGGTGATTTATAAAGAGCGACTTTTGTATTTGCAAATTATTTTGAGGTAGCTGTTTTATAGATATGTCTATGTTTGGATCATCTGAGAAT
The DNA here is from genome assembly GCA_025461125.1 of Carex kokanica. Taxonomy (NCBI): domain Eukaryota; kingdom Viridiplantae; phylum Streptophyta; class Magnoliopsida; order Poales; family Cyperaceae; genus Carex; species Carex kokanica. The sequence continues at coordinate 1,642,600 of JAJGRX010000865.1, read as the reverse complement.
AGTATTATTTTTAGAATAGCATTGTTATTCTAAATTATGTTCATTCAAACAACCTCAGTTACTATTTGGAACAGGAAGAATAAAGCTATTTTGCTATTCCAACAAAAAGTTAGAATAGCAATCGTTGCTCTCTTCAGCCGAATAAAAAAATATTATTTATTCATTTCCTTCAAACTCAATTCCAAATATGCATTCCAAATAACTTTTTTACTATTCCGAATAGCTTTGAGTTAGCACTATTCTCTTACCATCAAGATTAGTGCTATTCTTATTTACTATTCTCAAATAGTAGTTATTCTAGCTATTCTAGAGTGCATCCAAATGTACCTGGTACAATATAAGCATACTTTGTAAGCACGCTTTATCAGTAATGTAATATATGCCTACGGGCGCTTTCTCTAAAAAAAGAGCGACTTTTCTAATTAATTAATAATGCACACACAATAGCAAGCATCTTCAGTCCTGACAGCCATCAGCTAAAAATATCTTTTAATTGAAAATTTATAAGTCCGTCAAAAATTTGATGATAGTTTAGAAATAAAATTGAACAATCTCTTTGGTCGGAAAATAATTTTTTTCTCTCGCTATGCACCAATATGAAATAATCTGAAAAGAAAATTGGTTGTTTTAAGGTCATATGAAATATTTTTTCTCTTTTGTTTGTTTGCAATTATTTTTATTTTGTTGTATATTTAATGTATGTATATGGTTCAAGATTTTGATCTTCATAGGAGAGAATCTTCCATAATCCTATAAGGCTATATAACATTTTTCTATTACAATTTGTTTAAAACTGATATTTTTCTGTTTTTTTTAGTAAAGGTTGGAGTTCAAGTTACCCAACTATTTAATATCTACAAAAAATTGTCTCTTTCAGATTTCGAACATGTAACTTTTTATACAGATAACATTGTCTTTGCCACTAGACCAATAACTGGTTCTCGATATTTATTTGTTTTTCATTTAATTTTTCTTCTGTGAAGGTATTTTAATCATACTTGCTGATGCATATTTTCTAATTTATTCTCCCTTTTGAATTTCAACTCTTACAATTTTTCCAAAACGCTTCAACGGTAAAATCGTTTCCTTTTCATTATAGTATCAAATATATCCGTTTTTTTTTAGTTACCCCGAAAAAAATAAAAATTAAATGATTACAACTGCTAGGCTTATTTCGCAACCTACCACCCACGCGTACCTAGTCCGCGCATCAAATTGGACGGTGCGCGTACTGGGGAGACGCACCGCGGTAAAATTGACCCATTAAACCAGGTGCGTGGACTGGTTAGGCGGACCGCGGTAAAAGTAATATTTAACCACCCCCCGCACCGCTAAAATAGGGGTAGGGGCTTCCGGGGCTACCGTCCGGCAAAAACTCCTCTCTCCACAGTAAAAGGTAAATTTTTTTTTTAATTATTTTTATATTGGTTAGTTAAGTAATAGGGGTTTATAATTGGGCAAAATTGAGTAGAATTGTATTAAATAGTTCAAATGGTACCAAAAATTAGTAACATTGTGATAAACAATATTTTGTTCTATTGTAGACCAAATTATGTTAGAGTTGAATATAAATGCACCGAATTGATCCAAAAATGTACCAATTTTTTACCGATGGTGTCCAAAAATTAGGAAATTAAAAATGTACTATAGTTGTGGTATTTTAGACCAAAATTGCCTAGAAATGCACCAAATTGACCTTATATTGTTTGAATTAACCCAAAATTGATTATTTTTTAAACTGACGGTGTCCAACAATTAGTAAATTACAAATGTACCATATCTGTGGTTTTTTTATACCAAAATGATTAGAAATGCACCAACTTGTTGTATGGCATCAACAAGCGGAACCAAACAAACCGGTATGCCTTACGATGATATTGATTTGGATATTGAGTTGGCCCGGACCGTCTTTCCGCACTTGACGAAGGAGAGTCTCAGCCCCGTTTGCTGGTTCCCGTACAGAAACCACAAGACCAGAAATTCATACGTAAGTTTACATTTGTTAACTACTTGCAAATAATTTACATAATTATTTGAATAAATAAATATGTTATATTTTTGTTTAATTTGAAATTAAATGCAGACTCATGACCTCACGTCGACACGCAACAACCAGATGAGTATCCTTTACGACGAGCGATTCGCACCGGCGTTACAGCGGATGGGTCTGTGGCATGTGTCCCAGCTCACTCCCTTGATTGCAGATGTCGCTCTTATATCTGCGTTGGTCGAGAGGTGGCGGCCGGAGACGCACACATTCCACCTGCCTGTCGGAGAGATTACGGTGTCTCTCCAGGACGTGAGTTGTCTGTGGGGCCTGCCCATTACTGGAGAGGCTATGACGGGTGTGGAGTATGGAGACTTTGCACAGCTCGTTACCGACCTACTGGGCACCGGGTTGATGAAGCAGAGGAGTACCAAGAGGGGGAACATCTTGTCCAAGAATAACATCAGTATACCACTCTTGCGGGACGATTCAGGTAACATTTTTTTTAATTAATTATTTAATATTATTTTCCACAATTTTGACTAAATTAGTTTGAATTTACAGTGGAGTTCTATCTGCGGATGCTGATGCCGAGACGGTAGATCAGTGGACTCGGGCTTACATCATGGAGATGTTCACCTGCTGGATGTTCCCAGATTCCTCGGGGAGCACTATTCTCGGGTGTGTGCTAGAGTGGCTGAGGGACTTGGCCCAGCCGAAACAGATGAACTGGGGTGCAGCTGTTTTGGCATATCTATACCAGGGTTTGTGCACCGCTTGCCAGGTATATAATTATTATTATTATTATTTTTTTAATAAATGGTTACACACAAAAAAATTAAAAATTAATTGCAATTTGTATCTAAATAGAGAAACAAGCAGAATTTGTACGGTCCGGTTGGTCTTCTCATGCATTGGTCGTGGACGAGATTCTCATTCGGTCGTCCACAACCACGAGTGAAAGGTCGGGCTCCAGATTGGGGGAAGCCCAACCCCATTACATGTTCGACATATGCGCAGAGATTCTGCTCGAGAAAGACGTTCATCCAGACCCCGCACGGCAAACCTACAGGAGTTGATTTCTTCCAGAGTCAATTTGAGCAGATGACTCCGGACAGACATGTTTGCTGGCGGCCGTACGACGAGCGTGTCGCTGTTGAGGACGATGATGTTGTCCCTCACTCATTCCTGTATGACCTGCTTGCTATCTGCTTTCAGCAGCGTGAGTTCTGGTTTGCTCAGGTACTGCTTGCACCACTTATTAGTGTATCAAATTCTTTTCAGTCATATTATGTAGGTTTATTTATTTTTATATATTTGCAGGTACCACTTATATTTTATCAGGTGGTCGAGCATTATTACCCTGGACGGGTAATGCATCAGTTTAGGATGGCTCAGCCTTTTTCGGTCCCTCCTTCCATCACAAAGGAGTTGTGGTAGAGTTGCACAGGGAGCTCAACACTGCAGCAGGCAAGAATTGGCGGACTGTGCACGCCCAGTATGTGAGCCAGCTTGAGGCGATGGGTGACAGGATCCCTGATCACCTCCAGTCGTATGCTTTCGAGGCATACGACCAGACTTACCGCACTTGGTATCAGGAGTACTGTGCATTTACGGTCTACATGCACGGTCAGATCACCGAGATCAATGACAAGTCGCTCCATGTACGACGCGACACAGTTTCTGATGAGTACGGCTTCATTCCCTGCGCTGGCGCGGCTGCACAGATTGTAAGATTTTCATTTCTGTTTAAAAAATATGATAACTGACTTGCATTTTGGACTAATTTTTAATGATTTATTCGCAGGTACTCATGAACATCAAGCAAGTCCTGATGAGCGCAAGATTGGCAATCACAAGAGGATGGAAAAAGATCGGGAAGAAATGGTTGTGTATGGCCGCACCGCCGGTCATCGTCACCGGGTACAAGGACCAGCTCAATAGGGTCCTCAGGCTTTCAGATCTGCCCTTCTACGAAGATTTGAAAGACATCGATGATGCAGATTCTGCGGAGCAGATGAGTACCGAGGAGCCGAATTTCTTAGCGATTCACTCCGCGGCGACTGTTGATGCAGCATTCCAGGCAGCTGGTCTTGTAGTGGTACGTATATTTTTATACTTTTTTGTAATATCATATACATTGTGAAACCTAACTTATTTATCTATTTCAGGGAGATTTACCGCTGGGAGATGAGGAGGAGGACAGGACAGATGCACCATTTGAGTTTCACTTGGGCTCTCAGTACGATGCATATTCTCAGGATTACCCATCTCAAGATTATCCATCATCTCCTACGTTTCACACTCAGCAGCTGCCAGTCCCACAGTACACTCAGGAGGAGCCGGCCCCACACCAGGATGTCCCGTATCCACCTGTCTACTCTTGAGAGGCTACACATGACGTTATTTTCGGTCCTGGGGCCGATTAGGGACCATCTGAGGAAGATCAAGGACCATATGAGGAGTATAGATTTGGGGAGATACAGGAGGAGGCCCCACCACAGCCACCACGAGACTATGAGCCCTTGGCACAGAGAGAGCGGCGGGGTAAAAGAGTTAGGAGAGATAGGGTGCCATACACACCACCGAGTAGGTAGAGAGGGGCAGGGTATTCTAGACTGTTATTTAGATATTTTGTTGTGACAGATTTTTATTTGGATATTAGTCTCCTACATTTTGATATTCTGTTTTTGTTCTACTTTTACCGTATGTTCTATTATTATCTACAGTATCATTTCAATAAAATATTGATCGTAAATAACACAAATAAATTCAATACAACTAAAGTCAAATACAAGTGAATTAATATATCCAATTGTTGATAAAATAAAATACAACATTAAAAAAAACCAAAAATTGCCAGGGGCTTGGTGCGCCTGCCCAGTACGCGCACCGGGTCACCGAGTCACTTTCAGCGCGGTGCGCGTGCCCAGTACGCGTGCCCAGTACCCGCACCCAGCGGTGCGCCTCCCCAGTACGCGCATCGTCTAATTTGGTGCGCGGACTGGGTGCGCGTGGATAGTAGGTTGCGAAATAATCATTTAATTTTTATTTTTTTTCGTGATAACTAAAGAAAAACGGCAAATATATTACGTCATTAGGTACGATAAAAGAAAAAAAAAACAAATTAAATTCACGTGAAGCATATTCCTAAATAGAAGGAAGCATTTGCACCGGAATGGGTGCAAGTGTGTTGTCATTGCAGCCTGATTCCCCTCTGTGCCTGCATGACAAGGCAAAAGAAAAAGCATGAGAAATTGCCAGGAGAATCGGAAGTGGAGGTGTCTCTTTCCTCTTTGACGAATAAAATATTAAGAAGGCGCACTTTTCTTCTTGTGTACAGTTTTTCAAGAGAAAAAGCAAACACTTTTCGTCCCTCTCAAAATCTCACTTTTGAAGACACCGAAATGCTTCCGCACTCCGATAATTGATCCCAAAGTTTCTCTTTGGTGTTGGCGACATAATTCTTGAGATAAGTTGTGAATAAGGAACTCGATAAAAAAATAAATCGAATGATGTATCTGTTTTTATTATATATATTTCTTTTTAAAAAGTATTTATATTAAGAATTTTGTTCATTCTAAGTCATGAGGAAAACACATCTAACGATTTTAGCTTGCTCGTTATTATTACTAAAAATTAAGACTGCTACATATTTAATAAGAAAAAAAAATCCAACTTCCTTTGATCTTTCATAAGTCATTCTTTTAGAAAGAGAATTTAAAAAATATTCCTCGTTAGAATGTACTTCACAAACTCAAATAGAAGGAAAAAAATAAGAGATGAGAGGGATAATTAAATTGTCCAAACAAGTTTACTTGCTTCAGTAATTAATTTTCATTAAGTTTCATTAAGGAAGTCAAGAGAAGAAGTGTGAAAAAAGTAAAATCAAGATACAAAAATAAATATTATTTCCCACTAACCCACTAATCTCTATCCTGATTTGCAAGATATCTCCCCCTCCTTACCCTTTCTATTCCCTCCACTTTTCTCCCCCTTCGATTTGAGATTTAGAGCACACTCTTAGGGCCTATTCGGCTGCCAGGCGGGAACGGGAACGAGCTTGGATTCAGATCCAATTTGAATGGCCGAAACACTGTGCGCGTGGAAAAAAAAAATTCCCATAGGCACAGTCGCAGCCGAACAGGCCCTTAAGGCCTTCATTCGGTTGAGTGTTTTAACCATAGGATGTGATTTTGTAAAATATTTCATCCAACAAATATGATTTTGTATCGTTTCTCATTTTAGGGATGTGTTTCGTTCAGTGGCGAAAATATTTTTTTATTGATTCATGTTAGAGAAAGTAGGATTGGGTTGGACTTTTTAATATACATCATTTCCTATTTTGAGTTTACTATTTAAATTCTAAACATGTAATTTAAAAAAATTATAAAGTCTCAGAAAACACATGCAAATATTCTTGTCTGTAATATATTATATGTTCATGTGAAAGCTGAAACTCGAGGTTTATGTGAAGTTATCATAGTTATCGAATATTAGGGTCTGTTCGGTGGACACATGGGCAGGAGAATGGACACAGAAATTGAAAAAGTTTGAACTAATTTTTACTGTTCACGTGGGAAAAAAAAATTCACTCTGAGTAAATTTTTTTTCTCTCACGTGAACAGTAAAAAATAGGAGTGCAGCCGAACAGGCCCTTAATGATTTAATAGCAAGTCATCTTCAATAATTATGTTTTGAAGAATAATATGGAATTTCTTTCTAATTTACTAGCTGGACTAAGTAAGAAGAAACTATGTTGAAATTGTACAGTAGTGCTTATGGAGGTTTGAATATTTCAAATTCGGACATTGAATTGAATTAGTAATGTTCTAGGAGCACGTACTGTGAAATTACCTATGAATCTATATAAATTTTGAAATTTAAATGAAAATATTAAATAAAGAGGAGGATTCAAATAACTTCAATTTTATTTGGTGGCTTCATCATGTCTCTAATTTTTAATTTTGTAATAACAAATTGTTTAAAATTTATATATCAAGATAAAACCGTTAGATGTGATCTATGTTATTTTATTTATACGCACATAAAAAATTATCACTTTTTTTTCTTTTGGTTTTCTATTAATTAATAAGTTGAAAAGTCAACGTTCATAGTTTATCCATATATTTTTGTAAGCTCTTATTACTAATTAAAACAAAATCTAAATGTCATGATCTTTTATGTGTGCACAGAGAAAATAATATATGTAATACCTAATAGTTTTATTTTGACATTTATGTTTTAAATTTTAAGTCATTATATTTTTTTAAATGAAAGCATGATAAAAAAAAATAGAGACATTTAAACCCTCCTCTTAAATAAATGGACAGGATATTAATTTTAATCTTTTTTAAATAGGTTAAATTATTTAATTCCAACTTTCAACATAGAGTAATATTTCTTCCACTTGAGAACAAGCAACTTATACATCCCCAAGAATTAGTTAGACAAAAATTGCTCAGAGTAATTAGAGAAAAAAATAACTCCTCAGTTTCAACCACAATTTTTCTCAAGTAATTTTTTTTTTTTTTCAATTCCTATCCACAAATTGGAGATTATTGATTTACAAAAATTGGTCCCTCTCAAAAAGGAAATTTGGATTTCACATGGGCCCAGGGAAAGAAATATATCCTGCTCTTATTTTCATACCAACCACATAATATTAGAATCCAAGTGTTTTGTGGTTGTGATAATTGAATAATAATATGCTAGAAAACAAAGGGAAAAAAGAATCAAGGTATGAGCGGCTAGAGAACAACATAGAAAAAAAATCTCTTCCTCTAGCATTTATTATACTTTTACTATTTCCTTTTTTCCTTTCTCACTGTTCATCATTTTCCCCTGTCACTTTCCACATGAATCAGCAATTCATCACAGACAAAGTAAGAAAGTGGTAAACCAACCTTTAGAAAAAGCCTCTTTTTAATTGTTCTTGATATACAAAAAAAATATATTATAATGTTATACTTTTATTTAAAATTAAGGGGGAATTTCATATATCCCCCTCAAAAACTTCAATATTACGTATTTCCTCCTCTAAACTTTAAAATTACATATTTCTCCTTCTAAACTTTCCAAATTCACAAATTTACCCATTTAATCAATAAAATATATTTAATATATTTAAAAATACTTAAATAATATTATTTCGGATTCTAATTTTTTTTTCAGATCATTATACCCCTTCCTTCTTCCAATCTAGTTCTTTCTCTTCAATTCATGAGCGTCTCACACCGTCCCCACCTATGGATTGAAGCAGCTGCGTGACATCTTTCGCCGATTGGACATGGATGGTGCGGCAGCCTGACGCAGCTGGAGCTCGCCGCATTGCTCCGATCCATAGGTGGGGACGGTGTGAGACGCACATTAATTGAAGAGAAAGAACGAGATTGGAAGGAGGAAGTGGTATAATGGTATGAAAAAAATTTAGAATCCGAAATAATATTATTTAAGTATTTTTAAATATATTAAATATATTTTATTGATTAAATGGGTAAATTTGTGAGTTTGGAAAGTTTAGAAGGGGAAATATGTAATTTCAAATTTTAGAGGGGGAAATACGTAATATTGAAGTTTTTGAGGGGGATACATGAAATTGCCCCTAAAATTAATATAATTCAGCATAAACAAAGTAAGTGGTAAAGCAACCTTGCCCCCTTCTAATGATTTTTTTTTAAAACCATAATTAAAAAAAAATACAATTTAGGGAACAACTTGATTTTTTTTTTTTACAAAAACCACAAGTACCGAGTAGGCTATTTGGTACCTCTCATTTACGTTTAAGCGGTACCGAATAACCTATTCGATACCACTCAATTTTACCATTTTACTTGGCAGAAACTATGAAAAAATTGTGAAACTGGGAGGCACCGAATAGGCTATTCAGTACCGTTTAAACGTAAATGAGATGTACAGAATAGCCTATTTGATACTTATGGATTTTGTAAAAAAAAAAAATCAATCAAGTTGGTTCCCTAAATTTACTTTTAATAATTATGGTTTAAAAAAAATTCCTTCTAATTGTTTTGACAGGGAAAATATATTATGATCTGTTTATCTTCTAACACTAATATCATAAAGTATTAGAATAAAAATAAAATCATATGTTAAGTTGTTTTTGTCATTTCATATGAGAAAATTCCTGAAGAATTTGTTACCTAAATTAATATCTGATAAGTGAAAAACATACAACATGTAATTTCAATGCTCATTAATTACAAAAAGGTTTCATTCAAGTCAGCAAAATGCTTTCTCATAATAGCAATGTATTATGGCTCTTTTATTGAACTTTTAAGGCAGGATAATTTGATATCCACAAAGGTGGGCATGTAGGGAGCCACAATTTAGGCAAACCTTTCAACTTTATTTAGCTTTAAATGGGGACTAGGGATAGGGGGTGCAACCTTTTAGTTGGATTGCAGATGTGAAAAAGGTTCTCTCCTGACTCCTGATTTTTGTACTTAGGAGTTCACTTCTCTCCATTTTGTTTAAAATGAAAAAGATTCCGACATTTTTATTAATACCCTAAAACAAAACAAAAATATCAAATATGCCCTCACTTTGAATTATTTTTTAAAAATGCCCTAACCGCCCAGGGGCTGGGCGGTCAGCTTTCCACCGAACCGTCCCCCGTCGGGCGGTCCAAAAAAAAAAAAAAAAAAAAAAAATCACCAAACCGCCCAACTGTGGGGCGGTCCACTATTTTTTTTTTTTTTTGTGATCAGATTCAAAATTCATTTTAGAGAAAATGGCTACATGGATTTCTGTGTTCTTTATATCAAAATAAAGGTATGAAAGTCTAGTTTCCAGATAATATAATTTGTCCATACAAAAATATTACAGATTGGTACAGTTTTAGCGATTAATTGACAGAGGTCAGAATTCAGAAAAGCTGAAATTGCAGTGAGCAGTCCTATAATTTTGATCAGATTCAAAATTCATTTTAGAGAAAATGGCTACATGAATTTTTGTGTTCTTTATATCAAAATAAAGGTATGAAAGTCTAGTTTCCAGATAATATAATTTCTCTATACAAAAATATTACAGATTGGTACAGTTTTAGCGATTAATTGACAGAGGTCAGAATTCAGAAAAGCTGAAATTTCAGTGAGCAGTCCAATAATTCTGACCTTTGTCAATTAATCGCTAAAACTGTACTAATCTGTAATATTTTTGATATTTAAGATCAATTGATGAATACTTTATTTATTAGATATTAATTAATCACTTCAAAATTATTGGAAACATGGTTCAATTTAACATCACTTCGTAAACTCGACCTCAGTCCTAATAATATAAACAACAGCAACGGTAACAAAATTCAATTAATTAATGCTTTATTCAAGTGATTGAAATATCAAAATTACAAGGGTGTAAATGACCAAAAAGGAAACTAGATGAGTACATAAATAATATCTTATAGAAATGCCAACTTGATTATAGAGAATATCTTATATAACATTGATTTTTCAATTTATTGGCCCATATGAAAATAAATTCAAAAAATGAAAGAGGAGGTTGTAAATTGTACATGGTCCATTGAATTCTAATAATTTGCTTATCTTTTGTTAGGTAAAGTCTTTTTATTGGAAAAGAAAATACTAAGTACTGGATTTTCATATTAATTTTAATATGTCTAAATTAATTACTATATTGTTTTCTAAATTATATTTAAAGGTTTGTTACTATCCGTAACTCTAGAGATATTCTGCTTCTTAAATTCATTTTCTAGAATATCACGCGATTGAATTTTGAATCTGATCAAAATTATTGACCACTTTTCGGAAAGCTTTTCGGAAAGCTTGTCAGAATTATTGGACTGCTCACTGAAATTTCAGCTTTTCTGAATTCTGACCTCTGTCAATTAATCGCTAAAACTGTACCAATCTGTAATATTTTTGTATAGAGAAATTATATTATCTGGAAACTAGACTTTCATACCTTTATTTTGATATAAAGAACACAAAAATCCATGTAGCCATTTTCTCTAAAATGAATTTTGAATCTGATCAAAATTATAGGACTGCTCACTGGAATTTCAGCTTTTCTGAATTCTGACCTCTGTCAATTAATCGCTAAAACTGTACCAATCTGTAATATTTTTGTATAGAGAAATTATATTATCTGGAAACTAGACTTTCATACCTTTATTTTGATATAAAGAACACAAAAATCCATGTAGCCATTTTCTCTAAAATGAATTTTGAATCTGATCAAAAAAAAAAAAAAAAAATAGTGGACCGCCCCACAGTTGGGCGGTTTGGTGATTATTATTTTTTTTTTTTTGGACCGCCCGACGGGGGGGGCGGTTCGGTGGAAAGCTGACCGCCCAGCCCCTGGGCGGTTAGGGCATTTTTAAAAAAAATTTCAAAGTGAGGGCATATTTGATATTTTTGTTTTGTTTTAGGGTATTAATAAAAATGTCGGAAAAAGATCGCACTAGGCACAATACATTTTTTTTTTTGACATGAATTAACCATTAATATGTAGTTTTGTTAAACAAACCTTTTTTAAAATGAAAAAGGTATACTAACTAAAGCCATCCTATTCATATTAAATAATTAATTACTACAACTAATTTATGCTTATAGGTTTCTTTTTGGCTCAGTTGAAATAAAATATAAAATAACAAGAAATTATCATCCCTATGGTTTAATAGTGTCAAATATATTAACCACAACAACTGAGTATTTGCCAAAATATATTTATCTGGATTATTATACTTATTATCAAGTCCTGAAGTCCCTAAATATACCTTATTTATTCAAGCATAAACTGTTAAGTGTCTACCTCAGTTCAAGTACATATTCTAGTTGAAATGAGTGTGCATTTTAATTGAAGATGAAGAAAGTGCACAATTTTTTAAATTTCAAAATAGTTGACGATACTTTTGAAATTATTAATTTTATGTTAATTCAAACGAGTGAGTGTTTAAGAAGCTACTGAGTGTTTATTTCAATTAAAAAAATGTGTATTTTACATGAAAGAAATGTCTATTCTAACTTAAAAAATATGTTCATTTTAAAATTTTAAAAAGTTTGGTAAGAAATCATGTGAAGTATACCTTAGAGTATTGGGCTAAATAATTAGGAAAAAAAATGTAACAAAATAAAAATTGTAACAATAATTTGTGACAAAAAAATTGATGTAGAAAAATTCAGATGCATCTCAATTTAGTCCCCCAACTGGTGAAGAACACTAGCGCTTTTGAGTTTGGTGTGGACTGGATTTAAGACAAAAGAAAGTTTTGTGTGGGGTTGGGGTATGAATATGATTTGAAGAAAGTGGGCATCTTAAAAGATAAGGAGAAAAGTGGAAAATTTTAGGTGACCTTTTGATATGTTTTCAAAGCAAAAGTATAAAGATGTTTTTATTTGTTAATGATTCCTGCTCTGCCTTTTTAAAGGGGTTTCTTGCTAAAGGGAAAAAAGAAAAGAAAAAAAAGCTAAACAAAAGAAACCACATGGATAAACAACCGATATTTTTATTAATAACCTCGAAAAAAACAAATATCACATATAATTTCGATTTGAAATTATTTTTAAATATGCCCTAACCGCTCCTTTGGGGGGGCGGTTCACTCTTCTCACCAAACCGCCCCCCTATGGGGCGGTTAGCCAGTGTATACTGAACCGCCCCACAGGGAGGCGGTCCAGTTTTTTTTTTTTTTAGATTTGAGAGACAATATGAATGAAATTTAACAATAAAAATGTGAATTTTGTTTTTAGTATTTGTTAGATTACTTCTTTTTGTCAAATAGCTAAAATGATTACTTCTTTTTAATATTTGTTAGATTACTTTTTTTTTTAAATTCGAATTTTGTTTTTAATATATATATTTAGAGAGAAATAGCTAAAATAATGGAATATAACACTAAAAAATCAAATTTTTTCTCTCTTTGTCAAATTACTTTTTTGATAGCATATTTATACTAAAATACGCTAAATAACTTGAAATTATGTTAATTTATGCTGAATTACACTAAATTACTTGAAATTACAATAATTAAGTAGAATTATGCTAAAATACGGTAAATTACGCTAAATAACGTATGCTAAAATACGGTAAAATACAATAATTATTTTAATTTTCATATTTTATATTTCATGAGGAAAAAAATCGTTCATAATTAATTTTTTGTTGGATCACTCGTCTTTTCAGTCAGTTTGATCTAACCAATTTAAAAAAAAATTAAATCGAACCATACCAAATAATTAAACCGGTTTTAAAAAATGAACCAAAACGATTCATTTAATTGGAAAAACCGAACTGTTTAATTTGAACTCTCTCGGTTCGGTTAAAACTTAATTAAACCGGACTCAATAAACACCCCTATACTGAAGTACACCATGTTTATATTGTTTAATGGCAGAAGAGCAGATTAAATTTGGTATGCAACATCCAATTAGATCATCATATGTAGATTTCAATAGGCACAAGAATTATCAAATTATTTTTCTAATTTTTAATAGAGATGATAGTTTTACGTATACGAGCATCATTAATCTGTAGCAGTTGTTGTAGCAACTTTTCATACATCACCATCTGTTTTATGTCCATTATCTCTATTTAAGATGTAAGTTTTTTTTTTTTTTCATCCGGGACGCCATTATCTCGGATTCATATCAGCTGAAATCCGAAATTTATGAATAGTAACTCTAAAATTTCTGAAATACGAGATTCTGCCGTCCAACTTTTTCTGTGCACGCATCTCGAAACAGCTAGTTTTTCTGTATACGGATTTCGAAATAATTCAATGACTGGATTCAGAATTTCAGGAATTTTAGAGTTATCGTTGATGATCTCGGATTTCAGCAAATTTGAATCCATCATCTCGAGTTCATCCATCGATAAAACATCCTAACATGAGCGAATTTTATAAAAAAGTTTAAAAAATGTGAACCGTGTTCAATTTTTTTTTTTTTTGAACATCGGTACAATTTTGTTTCAGACGATTGCTAAAAGGCCTCTTAATATAAAGAAACAATTTTTTAGGATGATGGTAAGAATATTTATCTGCTAAAACTGGGTTAAGATTAGGGGTGCAAACGGATTGGATAATATCTGACCGTATCCGAACCCGTATCCGAAAATTAAATACGGATATCCGATATCCGAATATCCGTGCGGATACAGATACGGATATGGTTTTGAATTTAAATTATTCGTATCCGAATAAGTAGATATATAGTATATAATTTAATATATATTATGAAAATATTTATGTATATATCTATGGATATCCGATATCTGATCCGTATCTGTATATATCCGTCAAATATTCGATCCGTATCCGTATCCGTATCCGAAAAATAAAAGCGGATACGGATATGGTTTTACATCTATCCGATCCGTATCCGATCCGTTTACACCCCTAGTTAAGATGGGTAATTTAGTTGGTTTTGCTAAGTGAAATTGATTTGGGCTTGAGCGCATTCTATGATCCTTAAATTGATGTTATAATCATTTATGAAGCATATATACAATTACTTGTTGGAAAGCAATTTTTTTAGTTGTATGATAATATGATCAATCTGTTGTGTTTACTTTGTGAGTTTTTCTAATTACTTTAAACCCTAACTAAGATCTACTCCTTTGTAAGAAATTAAACTTAATGCACAACGGAACTTATTTTCCATCTTCAAAGGCCTTCGTATGCTATCAATCAGACAGCTTCCAAGGCTCTGGGTTGATACGCTCCTGGTCTTGACTTGAGTTGTTGGCTCTCGAGTCCTTCCAAGAACTTGCAATCCTTTTCTCTGGCTACCCTAAATATTATGACAGAGTATCTTGTCTTCAATGGAGCAGACAATTGTCATGAATTGATTGCAAGCCTTGGAGACTCAGCCCTTTTATAGCAGTGCAAAACCCTAATCCTAGGGCAGCCGAAAATTGGCTAATACTTGGAAAACAAGTTTGCCAAGAATCTTGATTTCGGATTTCAAGGATCTGGAAAATCAGGAACCTCCAGAAAAACCGAATTAAATCAGAATAAATTCTGATTTCCTTATTTAGCCTATATTTATTACTGCTATTATTTTAATCAACTATAATCGGTCCATTAACAATTATATTGATTAACATTGTTCTATATGTATTCGTATCCAAAACCTTATATATATAAATACGTATAATGCCATGGCTTAATTTATCACATTATTTGGCATATTTTAATCATTACATAAATGTAATCTTGCGACAGTATTTGATATCATAATCATAATGCACGCATGTCCAACTTTATTATTGTAATTAGACGTCTCTAAATCCAACACAATCTAGCCAGACACAAAAAATATTAATTCTTCAAACATTTGGCTAATACAATATGTTCATGCAAACTTGTAGATTAATTTACAAAAAAAGGATTATAGTTACAAGTGATCAAAGGCAGCATTGGCTAATACAAACTTGTTCACTTAACTATTTCTAGGAGTCATTAAAATTTTCTTGTTTTTTTGTCCAAGAAACAAATGATATTTCTTTCAATGTATGGATTTAGATCAGTTGAAATCCGAGATCCATAAACAGTAACCCTGAAATTCCTGAAATCCGATATCCAGCCGTCCAACTTTTTCTGTGCACGCATCTCGAAACAGCTAATTTTTCTGTGTACGAATCTCGAAACAATTCAATGGCTGAATTTGAAATTTCAGAAATTTCAAGTTACTGTTGATGATATCGGATTTCAGCAGATTTGGATCCTCATATGTATCCAGTGAAATCTAACGCGGCATCAAATTTTGTGATTGGGCTACAACCTACAAGGCTGCTGCCTGCTGATCATAAGCCATGGTGACTTTAGTACCAGTAAATTTGTTAATATGGGTTTCTAGAGCTTCCTTTTCAGATTTCATACTTCCTAAGCCTTACAAATGCAACCTAAGGGGCTTATTCTTTTGGGCCCAAAAAAGAAGAGTAATCTCTCTTAGAAGATATGTTGGGCCTTTATTACAGTACCTGAAAAGACCGAGATTTTTATTTTTACCCCAAAAAAAAAATATTTTAATATAATTATCCAAATTTTTGAAAAATTTAAATTTTTACCCAAACCGTAAGAAATTCTTACGGTTTGAATTCGGAATTCAAACCGTAAGAAATTCTTATGGTTTGAAACTCTTTTTTTTTTTTTTTTTTTTTTTTTTTTTTAAGAGAAAAATAGCTAAAATGCTGAAATGAAATATAACACAAATTTTTTTAAAATATTTGTTAGAAAATACGCTACGAACAGAGCCGATTTTGTGCTAAAATACGGTAAATTACAATAATTATGCTAAAATACGGTAAATTTACTAAAATGCTGAAATTACAATAATTATGTAGAATTATGCTAAAATACGGTAAATTACGCTAAATTACGTATGAATTGGGCCGATTTTCTGGCATCTTTCATAAATTTACTAAAAGGAGCGTAACTTTTGATCCGTCCGTCGGATCGGGCTGAAATTTTGACAGGAACTCCACAACCCAAAACCCGATCCGAAACCTATCTATGATTAGTTTCGCCCATTTGCGGGCTCAGATTCGCGATCCGAGTCTTCCTTCATGGACTTTTGAACATTTATTTATAATTTTAGAGTTTTTAGGGTCTTTGATGTATCTTTTATATATATTTTCTGTTTTAGGGTTTGTATTTAAACAGACGTCATGTCTTTTGGCATAATTATTGTAATTTACCGTATTTTAGCACAAAATCGGCTCTGTTCGTAGCGTATTTTCTAACAAATATTTTAAAAAACAATTCGATTTTTTTGTGTTATATTTCATTTCAGCATTTTAGCTATTTTTCTCTTAAAAAAAAAAAAAAAAAAAAAAAAGAGTTTCAAACCGTAAGAATTTCTTACGGTTTGGGTAAAAATTTAAATTTTTCAAAAATTTGGATAATTATATTAAAATATATTTTTTTTGGGGTAAAAATAAAAATCTCGGCTGAAAAGATCGGATTTTTTTTAAAAACCATAATTAAAAAAATTAAAATTAGGGAACCAACATGATTACCCGCAGATTTCGAAAAACCATAAGAACCGAATAGCCTATTCGGTCCCCAAAATTTTTTTCCCCTGGGACCGAATAGGCATTTCGGTCCCCCCCCATTTCACAGTTTTTTCGAAAAAAAACTGTGCAGCCTTCCGTGTAACACCCTAGAACCGAGATCCCAATTCGGTCCAGGGTATTTTCAGTGGGGACCGAATTGGCATTTCGGTCCCCAATTTTTTTTTTTTTTTTTTTTTTTAAGATACAAAAAATCGAATTTTTTTTTAAAGACAAAATGATAAAATATAACACTAAAAAAATCGAATTTTTTTTTAAAGACAAAATAATAAAATATAACACTAAAAAAATCGAATTTTTTTCCATTTGTCAAATTACTTTTTTTATATCATATTTATATGAAAATACGCTAAATTACTTGAAATTATGTTAATTTATGCTGATTTACACTAAATTACTTGAAATTATGTTAATTTATTTTTAAGAGATAAATAGGTAAAATGCTGATTAACAGAGCCGATTTTGTGCTAAAATACGGTAAATTACAATAATTATGCTAAAATACGGTAAATTTACTAAAATGCTGAAATTACAATAATTATGTAGAATTATGCTAAAATACGGTAAATTATGCTAAAATACGGTAAATTACGCTAAATTACGCTAAATTACGTATAAATTTACTAAAAGGAGCATAACTTTTGATCCGTCCGTCGGATCGAGCTGAAATTTTGACAGGAACTCCACAACCCAAAACCCGATCCGAAACCCATCTACGATCCGTTTCGCCCATTTGCGGGCTCAGATTTGCGATCCGAGTCTTCCTTCATGGACTTTTGAACATTTCTTTATAATTTTAGAGCTTTTAGGGTCTTTGATGTATCTTTTATATATATTTTCTGTTTTAGGGTTTGTATTTTCTGTTTTAGGGTTTGTATTTAAACAGACGTCATGTCTTTTGGCATAATTATTGTAATTTACCGTATTTTAGCACAAAATCGGCTCTGTTCGTAGCGTATTTTCTAACAAATATTTTAAAAAACAATTCGATTTTTTTGTGTTATATTTCATTTCAGCATTTTAGCTATTTTTCTCTTAAAAAAAAAAAGAGTTTCAAACCGTAAGAAAAATTTACGGTTTGGGTATAAATTTAAATTTTTCAAAAACTTGGATAATTATATTAAAATATATTTTTTTTTGGGTAAAAATAAAAATCTCGGGCTATTTGTCTCTAAAAAAAAAAAAAAAAAAAAAAAAAAAAAATGGGGACCGAAATCCCATTTCGGGTCCCCATCCCATTTCGATTTTCTGTGGCGGCTCTGCCAAAAAAAATGTGAAATGGGGGGGGGGGACCGAAATGCCTATTCGGTCCCAGGGGAAAAAAATTTTGGGGACCGAATAGGCTGTTCGGTTCTTATGGTTTTTCGAAATCTGCGGGTAATCATGTTGGTTCCCTAATTTTAATTTTTTTAATTATGGTTTTTAAAAAAAAATCCGAAAAGATCCTTGTAATGGTTCTTGATTTAAAATATGATTGAATGCCCATTAAAAGATCTATTTTATACCAATTGATGATGCTGATGAAACTACATATAAGCCACAGAGTCATTTGAGCAAACAAGATCACATTTTCTTCATTTTTAGGATAAGATAAATTATTGAGGAAAGTTCAAATACTTTTATCATGTCTCTAATTTTAGAATTGAAATAACTTAAAAAATTTAAAGGAGAATTTCATTTATACCCTTCAAAAACTTCAAACTTATGTATTCTCCCCTCTAAAGTTCATAATGACATATTTATCCTTCTAAACTTCAAAAACTCACAAATTTACCTATCTTAATGTCTTTTCTATTAAAACTCATTTTAAATTTATGAAATTCCCATTTTATTCTTCATTAAAACAAACAAAAAATAGGTAGCATGTTTTTAAAAAATGTCAGTTTTCTAATTGGACGATTTTGCGAGGGCAAATGAGTCATTTCTCTACTTTGGACATTTGCACAGTGACATTTAGGTATATGCTCGTGTAAGCGTCAAAAGTAGAGAAATAACCCATTTGCCCTTGGAAACTGATCAATTAGAAGATTGACATTTTTTCTAAAATATGCTATTAGTTTTTATTTTTTAATGAAGAGTAAAATGGGTACTTTATAAATTTAAAATGAGTTTTAATAGAAAATATATTAAAATGGGTAAATTTGTGAGTTTTTGAAGTTTAGAAGGGTAAATATGATATTATGAATTTAGAGGGAGGAAGTGTAATTACAAAGTTCTTGAGGGGTATACGTGAAATTCCCCTAAGATTTAAAACTTAAATGTCAGAATAAAACCTTTAGATAAATGATCGATATCATTTTCTCTGTGAACATGCAAAAGATCATAACATTTTGATTTTGTTTTGATGAGTACCAAGAGCTTGCAAAAATACATCGACATGGATAAATTCCGGACGTTAGTTTTTCAACTTATTGATTCATATAAAATCAAAATAAAAAAAAGTGATAGTTTTTTATGTGCATGTAGAAATAATAATATAGACCACATATAATGGTTTTATTTTAATATTTAAGTTTTAAATTTTTATTATTAAAAAAATAATAAGTGGATGTATGATGGAAGCACAAAAAATGGAGGTACTCGTGAACCCTCCTCTATATTATTGTCGCTTGTTTTGTTTTCGAGAAAAATGACTATTTGAAGGTAGTAAAACAAATCCCACGTATTCTGTCACTGGTTAAATTTTATAAGTGTTCTTCTGTAAATAATATAAAATCTTAAATCATAATTTTTTTTATTAGGACAATAACAAATGTCAAATAAAATATATAGACCACATATAATGATTTTATTTTAATATTTAAGTTTTAAAATTTTTATTATTAAAAAAATAATAAGTGAATATATGATGGAAGTACAAAGATTGGAGGTACTCGTAAACCCTCATCTGTATTATTATTGTTCTGTCACTGGTTAAATTTTATAAGTATTCTTTTGTAAATAATATAAAATATATCTTAAATAATAATTTTTTTATTAGGACAATATAAAAAATACCAAATAAATGTATGTTCGAATTTTTTTTCCATTATAATTTTCATCAAGTTATTCTAAAGTAATTTGAGAATCAATCTTTAATCTAGTGACACAAACAATGTCTTTCAGATGGGATCAAATGGGAGGTCGCGTACTCGAATTCGGTTGAGGAATTTTTGCGAATATTTAAATTGAATGACTTGATCCCTATATTTATCTAAAAAATGTACACTTATATTTAATTTTGAGAAACCTATCAATAAATAATTAAAAAAATAATATAAACAACCACATTTTTTCTTAAGATTACGACTATATTCAATTAAGCTTAAAAATATTCAATAAAAATTAATATAAACAATAATTTTGTTAGATCTAATGTCCAATTCCAAATTAATTGTTGAACCTTGGTATCAGTGTTGTTAAATGCGGCCGCATATGCTTATGCAGTCGGAAACTGCATGAAGATTTTCATGCACTCCCATATATGCGGTTTTGCATATACAGTCACATATGCAGTCCATACAGACTGCATACATATCGCATTATACTATACAGTCCATACAAATGTTTAGTTTAATTAATTAAAAAAAATCAAGTTATGATCAAACATTTATTAATAAAAAAAGGATCGGATATGCAGTAAAACCCAGACCCAATTCTTTATACTCATCCGGACACAAGTCCAGTTAAGTGAAGCTTCCTATAGTCCATGCGCTTCTTTTATAGGCTCTTAAAAAGTTTTTTTCTTTTGTTTTTAGGAGTTGAGACTAAAGAAGTGCTATTATACCAGTTACTCCAGACGGACCAGTTGAAACAAATGATATATATATATTTTTTATATATCATTTAAAGAATGTTATTTTTCATTTGATATGTTATATTATATGATATTTTTTATGAAAATATGTCAAAAAGATAAAAAAAACATATATGTCATTTAAAGAATGTTATTTGTCATTTAATCAATTTTTTTCTTCTAAAAATATGTCATTTTGTATGAGATTTTTTTTGTTTTCTTATAATATGTTCTTGTTGCAACGCTTGGGCATGATACTAATTAGGATAAACATTAATAAAATATATACCAAAACTAAGCTCTTATTCTGAAAAAGAAAATGAGTACAATTTATTAATCTTGTGCTACTTTCAGATTTTCAATTAACATATATACTCTTGTGTCAACCTTACTAAACTACAAATTAATTAATAGCCTGATAAGTAGGATTAAAGTTCATATATTAGAAGATTCAGGAGCAACAATCTCAATCTATATCCGAGTACCCCACTTAGTGCTGTAAAGGTACTTTCCAATTAGCCAAGTAAATAAAGAATGGCTCCAAAGTATTATTAGCTAGTTCGACAAGTATACAATATACAAGTCATAAGATCCCAAAGTTATAGGATAATTAAGTTATTTATAGAGTCCCACGTGCATGCATGTGAGGGTCAAGAGGTATCTTCTATTATTGCATGAGAGGAGTCCACTTTAAGTGTCTATCTTGTATCTATTTTTGAACGCATTTTAATAAAAATTGAAGGTCAAGTCATTTAACTATTTAATATCTACAAATAATTATTTTTTTCGGATTTCGAACCTGCAACCTCTCACACGGAGAGCATTGCCTTTGTCACTAGACCAAATGCTGGTTCTCACTTTTGAACGTATTTAGTTCAATTTTTTTTTTTAAACAAATACGTTGTATTTTTAAACACTTAGATAATTAGTTTAACACTAGTTGCTTGTAACATATAATCTTGTGACCGTGTGACCAAGGCGGAGCCAGACTTTCGTACTATGAGAGTCAATCATATAAAATTTTCGTGCGGAAAATGAGAATTAATTTTACAGTTTCTTAACATTTTACTCTAAATTATATAAAAAATCATACATAAATATTAATATTTTAAAAAATTGGAGGTCAATTGACCCCATATATAACTCCTCTTTACCTCCGCCCCTGCGTGTGACTATATATTTTAAAAAATATTAAACAAGTTACTTTTAATGAAAATATTGTTATTGAAACTCTTAACTAATTGCTTTTAATATTTTCTATTTTCTTTTAATACATATAATTATAATTCTAAGGCAAGTCTGATGATGGCAAATAAGTCACATAAGTGGTCATTATTGCACTTTCGTACCATCATCAAACTTGACTCGAGAATTGTAAATATACAAGTGAAATAAAAATATATTGAAATAATAATATATATGCTAGAAGTAACTAATTTAATGTTCATAATATACAATCTTTCGTATATATATATATATATATATATTCGTATATATATATAGTGCTGGGCTTAGCTACTTCATGGAGTAAAACGACTTGGTGCTCCACGCCTCATTATTTCCATTTTGAAAATCCAAATGACCGATCCGAACCGCTCAAGTTGTTCTCCATATTGATATGTGCTTGGAGACCAAATTTTACATTTTTTGGAATTTTTTTACTATTTATTAAGCCACTTTGAAAATCTGAAAATCCTTATGAACAGTAAAAAACAGTAAAAATTTCTGGACCGCCGGATCAGTGATTTTCAAAGTGGCTTAATAAATAGTAAAAAAATTCCAAAAAATGTAAAATTTGGTCTCCAAGCACATATCAATATGGAGAACAACTTGAACGGTTCGGATCGGTCGTTTGGATTTTCAAAATGAAAATAATGAGGCGTGGAGCACCAAGTCGTTTTACTCCATGAAGTAGCTAAGCCCAGCACTATATATAGAGTGAGGCTATGGTGCTATGCATAGCACGGATGGCTAGTGTACTACGGCTCAATATGGTACTTTTTAAAATCCTAACGGTCGATCCGACCGTTCAATGTGATAACCATATGAATATGTACTTGCAAACTAAATTTTATATTTTTTTGAATTTTTTTACTATTTTTTCAGATAGGTAGAATTTTGATGGTCCAGAATTTTCAAAAAACACTGATTTTTCTACCTATCTAAAAAAATAGTAAAAAAATTCGAAAAAATATAAAATTTAGTTTGCAAGTACATATTCATATTGATATCACATTGAACGGTAGGATCGACCGTTAGGATTTTAAAAAGTACCATATTGAGCCGTAGTACACTAGCCATTGGTGCTATGCATAGCACCATAGCCTCACTCATATATATATATAGGGATGGCCTATGGTGAGCTATAGAGTAAAACAAGTTTGTACTTCACGTCATATTTTCATTTTGAAAATCCAAACAGTCGATCCGAACCGTTCAAGTTGTTCTCCATATTGAAATGTGCTTGGAGACCAAATTTTACATTTTTTTGGAATTTTTTTACTATTTATTAAGTCACTTTGAAAATCACTGATATGGGTGAACAGTAGCAAAACAGTAAAAAATTCTGGACCAATGGATCACCGATTTTCAAAGTGGCTTAATAAATAGTAAAAAAATTCCAAAAAATGTAAAATTTGGTCTCCAAGCACATTTCAATATGGAGATCATGTTGAACGGTTCGGATCGGTTGTTTGGATTTTCAAAATAGAAATAATGAGGCGTGAAGTAAAAACTTGTTTTACTCCATAGCTCACCATAACCCATCCCTATATATATATATATTAAAAAAAACATCTAGTTTATTAATTGTTAAGACAACTAGCTAATAAGTGTTTATAAGTATAATATATTTGTTACAAGAAACTAATAAATACTGAAAGTATTCAAAATCAAAGAATGAAGTCACTACATTTTCCTTTTCTCCCATCCAAAAAGGTTTTGTTTTGTTTTAAAAAAGTTGGAAATTGAGGACAGTGGTTGCAGCACGAACCAACCACATAATCTTTGTCAGGCTTTTAACAAATGAGGCGCACTCAAAAGATGCCGACACCTACTGTTGCTAGTTTAAAAATCAAAATCAAATCAAGATTTGATCTTGCAACTATGATTTGTCAAAGTAAACATCATTGCGGCAATACATATGGTTAGCAGGGTTTTGAGTATGGGGTAGATAATTCTCTGTTGTTAACATCCAAGAAAATGGCTTTTCATCATATGTACTTGTCAAATTTAATGATGCAATAATTATACTGCACACACACATATATATTGCGGTTCACCTCTTTATGCCCGTCAAGTCATATACACTAACATTTGTTGCATCACTTGTTTTTATCAGAATAAATTACGCATATAGAGTATGTTTAGTTGTAAAACAAGAATAGTTAGAATAGTCAAATAAAAATAACTATTGTTTGTCTTATTAGAATAGCTAAATTTCAAAACTCTTAGAAATAGACTATTCTAATAAGACAAAAGTTTGGATTCACTATTCTAGCTATTCTAATCCAACCAAACACCAAATGGGCTATTCCGAATAGCCTAACCCTAAAAATAACCTATTCTCAATCCAACCAAGCATACCCATAATCTTTAAGGTCATGTTTGATTGTGGAGTAAAGTTAACAAGGATTAAATAGCCTACTCCATCTTACTCCACATATTTTACATCTCGTTTGGTAGTTTAATTTATATTTTAAATTAATTTGTCTAGAGGAGTAAAGTGATGAAAAATGAGCTTCTGCCAATAATAGTCAGCCCTACAGGTGAAGTAAGTTTGGAGTAAGTTACTCCACCTGAAGAGGTGGAGTAACTTACTCTGAATTAACTCACCTCTTACTCCACCTTGTTGTTGTAAGCAATCTTTTAATGACGCTGTTTGACTAATTTACAAAACATACAATTAATGGATTTAACAATTCTCATGTGTTGAGATATTTGCAGGTTCATAAGATTTAGAGTTGCAAACATAGACCGTTGAGATTCTTTCTTTGTTGTCGCAATTATGACTGTAATTATCCCGATGAATGCTATAAGTTCAAAACCAAAATCTTCTCCTCGCAAGCTTTTCGAAAAGTAGTCATACGCTGAAATCGGGTACTCGAGCGCCAAGATACGGCCGTTTGAAGATTGGAGGCTGATTTCTGAACTAACAGTTCTGAACAGAAATTAGCAGTTCGAACGGATAGTACATTTCGTTCTGAACGGAAAGTTCCATATTAAGTCGAGAAGTTTTAGAGATTGAATAGTTCCGAACGGAAGTCAACAGTTCGAACGGATAGTACGTTTATCAACAGTTTCGAACATAAATCTTTAGTTTAGAACGGATCTGGCCACTTACCTAGATCTGCTCATCTCCCTATAAATAGAGGATCCCCTTCATTTCAGAAAAATACCTAGCCGCCCCAACTACTAAAAAGACAGATTTTCTGTGGTTGAGTGTCTCCATTGTTGAGTGAGCTCAAAACTTCAAGATCTATTCAACAACCTCAAATCTACTTCACTAATCTCATTATAGATTATATTAGAGTGATTAGAGTAAGTGTTCTTTGTGAGAGAGCCATTTGAGTGCTCCATTTGTAATAGCTGTGTGACTTCCTGCTTGTTGTAAGGGCTCACTGACTTGAGCTCACTCCATTTGAGTGTTTGTTGTAAGGACTCACCATTACACGAGTTGGCCGTGTGACTTCCCGATTGTTATAAGGGCTCACCGGATCACGAGGTGTAATCTTTCTCATTGGATATTAAGAAAGG
Source organism: Carex kokanica (assembly GCA_025461125.1). Classification (NCBI taxonomy): domain Eukaryota; kingdom Viridiplantae; phylum Streptophyta; class Magnoliopsida; order Poales; family Cyperaceae; genus Carex; species Carex kokanica. Next base: position 1,617,029 of record JAJGRX010000865.1, on the reverse strand, counting down.
CGCACCGACGATGTTGTGTTGCCCCAGAGACGTAGGCATTTTATGCTGAACTTTGTTATCATCCCACGTGTCAATTTCTCTTACTCTTCACTATATATATTTCATTGATTGATTGATTACGGTTTGTTTGTTTGTTTTACTTACCATCACGAAAAACGTCTAAGGTTCTTTAAGTCATCATATTTACCCCCCTCTAGGTGTCGTTAGGGACAACACATCTTACTCCTATTCTTTTACTCCTTGTTTGACTACTTAAGTATGGAGTAAGAGTTTACTCCACCTCTTACTCCATAACCAAACATGATCTAAAATATATTGTTTTCAATTAAGAAATATTAAGTTTTCAATTAAACCTTTAAAACATATTAAAATAATTCTAAGATTTAGAAAGTCTAAAATAATAAACACCGATTCATACATATATTCATTTGAAAAAAGCAAGAATAGAGATGAAAAAACTCCCAAAATTTTATTTATAGAAATTAATTAAGAATATATAGAGAAATAGATGAATGACAGTAGTATATTTTTTTAAAAAAAAAATTTGGCAGCAACTGCCAATTGGGATAGTAGTATATCGATGTTATAAAAAAAAAGAACCAAATCAATTGATTTGGTTCCTTTGGATACTTCTACACAAACAGAATCGATGATTCAATTTCTTTGGTGTATCACTCCTCCATGATGACTCAAATTGAGACTACTACTTTTAAAGATTTATAAATTATAATTTATACTTACATTCATATCACAAGCGTATAATCCTACCGTGTAGTATGATTGGGGTGTCGATCCACAGAGATAGTGTATTAGATTTTAAACAATTTTGACCAGTCTAGGTTATCGGGTTTTTTGTAGTTTGAGGTGGTGGTGATAAATGCAATCAAGGTATTATAGCTAGTAAAGGTAAACAGTAGATAGACAGCCTCCAAGGTTCATGTTTCCTGTCCTTCTTAATTATGCAAAGTACAAGTTCAGTGTTTTTCTATGTCGCATGCGGCACTGTCACTGTCGCATGCGGCATGGATTACCCCACAGCTACCCCGCATGCGACATTGTCACTACCCGCAGGGCGTGCTAGATGTTTGTTTATGCGATTTGAAAGGTTTTCCAATCTTGCGATCGACTTTTGGGCTACCAAGACTAAAGTATTTTAGGTACGCAATTATATTATTTCCCTATACTACCCCGTAGTTGAAATATCCCAAAGACCCTACTTAATCTAAGTGCTTTCTAATATTGTTTAAAGTACGATTTACGTTATTCTACCAAGGGAGCCCACTGGGTTCTAACCCTAGTCTTTGAACCGCTGCCAAGCCTCATTTAGCCGAAGTGTTAGTAGTATTTACATGTATTATCTTTCTCACAAGGATGCAATGACTTAATACCTATTGGTATGTGGAGATCATTAGCATACAGTAGACATAATTATATATGCAAGGATACAATAAAAAAGAATTTAAAGTGCAAAGGAAAACTCAAACCATAACATAAACAAAACATAAACATATATTAAAAATATAATTAAGAATTCAAGTACAACCCTCACCCTAGAGATGAGAAGTTTAGCTTCTCATGGCCATGACAAAATAAAATGAATAAAATAAAGAGAACCTCGGCCTCCTTAGATGACGCATTCTTCTCTAGCTTGGCTTCTAATGTCTATCATTATCTCTCTAAGTAACTCTCTAACCTAACATAACAATGAGGATTGTTAGCTACAATTCTGGACTTGACATAATTAAACACGCACACTAAATCCTATTACAAAAGGGGTATTTATAGCCTTCCTAAATGAGAGGTGGAGTACTGGAAGTAGTAGGGGACGTGCGGTTCGCCTGTGATCGGATAGATGAAGCCAAAAATAGCTTGGCTCTTAAGAAAAATGCGTCCTTCTAGAAGGCCCATCAGGAAAACACGTTCTTCTATAAAGCCCATCAGAGAAAGCCTATTTTAAGGACAGTCCACGGATCGTGCGGCCTCAGAGTATGCCACATGCAGCATAGAGGAGGCCGCAGGGATTCCTGACTTAGCGGATTTTCTTGTATTTTCATTATTTTGCATGTTGTGCACTTCGTGTGAGGTGTTGCATGCTCCATGTAGTGTCCCATTTTGACGCCTTATTTAGAAATCGCCTAAATACGACACTTTTGCTCGGTTTTTTTTCCTAAATACGCAACTTTCTCAAAAACTTGCTAAAAAGACCTAAAAACATGTTTGTGGTAAATAAATAGAGAAAATGACTACTTTGCATTCGCTTTTCGCTATTTTCTGAAAGAAAAAATAGTGATTTTCGCTATATATTTTGGTTTCATCACTCCACCCCACATTTCATGTCACAAAAAAATCCTCTCCACCCCAATACCCCATTTTGAAATTGTCTATGGGAGCAAAATTTTCAGATAATCCATCTATTTTTCTATATTTTTTTAATGAATTTCTATAAATATAAAATTCTGAAAAAACTCGGTTCTTTGTGGATAAGGGGGTCCTTAAAGAATAGGAACTTGCAAGAGTCTGATATATATTTGACTCATAAAGAAACAAAACTTTACAGTCATTACCTATCAACATTGAACACTAGTGCTCTCCTAGACGTTCTTTCTCAGGCGCACCAATACCATCCATTTGTTTGTGGTAGGTCCAACACCATACAAAATGTCTCAGTTGCTCTTGTCTATTTCTCAAAGGGAAGAAAACAAACGGTGGCTTTTGCAATAATGCCCCTTTTAACTTGAGATATATAATCTACACATATGAATTAATTAATATTGTTTATTTGGAAAGTCACTTTGTTAGATTTCTAAAGAAATCAAATAAAAATATTTTAGAAATAATTTTGTTTGTCCGGTGGATTTTCACTTTCGGTAGTTAATTGTCCATCTAAATATCTAATATATCACAAGTGTTATTTCTGTACAAATTTAAATTTGTGAAGTTTTTACACTTAACAGAATATATTTGCATTGACGTTTAATTTGTTACGTTCGAAATCTATAGATAGTGGCTAATATCAAAACGTTTGCACCAAGGTCCTTGTGCAACCAAGTTGTTTTCGGATTTTAAAAGTCCAAATAGTCGATCCAAACCGTTAGATGTTCAATCTATATTAAAATCTACTTGGAGACAAAATTTTACATTTTTTGGAATTTTTTTACTATTTATTAAGCCACTTTGAAAATTGCTGATCCGGGTGAACAGTAAAAACAATGCAACCAAATTCAAATTTGGTCTCCAAGCATATTTTAATATAGAGATCACATCTAACGGTTTAGATCGACCGTTTGAACTTTGAAAATCCGAAAACGACTTGGTTACACGAGGACCTTAGTGCAAACGTTTTGATATTAATCACTCTTATATCTATATATAGAACATAAAAATTTATTCTTTTTGTTACGTACGTATAGATGATGATACAGTATGGATGACATGGTGAATCTTCTGGTAAAATAAATATAGCAAACTTTTGTATGTATTATGGTGATAATGATTTATCAAGATATTTTCAGATTAGAAATTTCATATCAAGCAAAAATTGTGCTGTAAAAACGTTTTCTCACTGTGAGTTATATGATATATATATTCTTAAGCAGTGGACAATGTTTTATTTCGTTAAAGCTTCCGAACTGAAAAATAACTATCTTTATATGTAATTCTTTTGTTTATTTAGTATAATAATTTAAAGGGGCGCATGTGCATATTTCTGAGAATTTTATTTATAAACCATAATTAAAAAAAAATCTTTACGAAATCAACATACTACTTTTTTTTTTTACAAAAATCATAAGAATCGAAATGCCATTTCGGTCCGTTATTTTTTTTAATTCCGGATCGAAATGGCATTTCGGTCGGGTCTCTTTTTTGGATTTTCTGTGGCGGCTTATATGAAAACTTGTGAAACCAGTACCACAGAAAATGCAAAAAGGAGACCGGACCGAAATGATGTCATTTCGGTCCAGAATAAAAAAAAAATAACGGACCGAAATGACATTTCGGTTCTTATGATTTTTGTAAAAAAAAAAGTAATCATGTTGGTTTCGAAAAAAAAAGAAAATTAATTATGATTTATAAAAAAAATTCTATTTCTGAGCTAGTCCATTGCTGAATTTATCTCATGGCTAGCTGCACTATTCGGTTGTCAACTTTCACAAATAGAAAGATTTGGGTCTCTGATTTTTTGCAATAGAAAGGATCTCTTAGCCGTACATTAGTCTGTGCAAAACAGTATCCTTCCACTATTCTCCTTGAAGACATTAGAACTTCTAATTTTTGTTTTTTGTTTTTCCGAAACCATGACACATGCATGACCTTGATTTCTTAATAAAAAGCATCCAAATGTTGTGACACTTTGGATTCTTGTGCTAATTCAAGCTTGAACGAGGCTATGGTAATTACCATATGTATATTACGAATCAACACACGCTATGAATTCAGATCTTTATTTTTAAAGTTCAAACCGTCAGCCTGAACCGTTAAACAAGATCTCCTTGTGAAAATGTATTTGGAGACCAATTTTTTTCATTTTTTTAGAATTTGCTTACTATGCTTTTAAATAGATAGAAAATCACTCCTTTCGGATGGTTCATAATTTTTAGATCCATAGTACAGATCGATCCGTAATATGCATATTACCAAAGTCCCATAGCTTTATCCACATGTCATTACCTTTTTTTTTTTTGACTTTCAATGTATGATAGTTTGAAATTTTGGAGTAAACACCTAACAGCACAATTGATGGAACTAAACAGAGCACTCACAATAAAAGGAGATCTCAGACTGTTAAAAACAAGTGCTGATGAGAACTTAGATATTCAGTGAGCGATTGAGAACTTTGATCTTTATATTATAGCAGAGGAGGGTTCAAATGCCTTCATTTTAAAAAACTTTAATAACTCAAAATTTAAACTTAAAAGTCAAAATAAAACCGTTGGATATGATCTATATCATTTTATCTATGTGCTCATAAAAAATTATCACATTTTGATTTTGTTTTTATGTGAATCAATAAGTTGAAAAATCAACGTCTAGAAATTATCCACATTAGTACGTTTTTTAAAGCTCTTGATGACAACCAAAACAAAATTAAAATGTCATAATTTTTTACACGTGCGTAGATAAAATGATGTAGATCATATTTAATAGTTTTATTTTGACTTTTAAGTTTTGAGTTATTAAAGTTTTTAAAAATAGAGACACGGTGGAGACAAAAAAAATAAAGGCATTTAAACCCTCCTCGTTATAGTATTATACTAAATAAAATAACAAAAAGTTGACAAGACAGGTTGGTATTTTTAGACTTAAGTTCTAACTAACATAAATCCTTGATTGTTTTGCATTCCTATTTAAGAAAATGCTTTGACAAGAACATTTATGAAAATTCATATTGATGGCATGAATTTGAAATGGAAATTAAAAGTAGGCCTCCGAATATAGTATTTATATATATAAATAATACACAGAGTACTTGAGTAGCATCTAATCACTCTCAAGTTAAACTCCCAGAACAAAAATATTCTTAATTCAAAAGTAGGCATGGTACAAAAGTTGTAAGAGAATTAATGGAAAGCTACCAAAAAGAGGGAGACAACACATGGTAATGCAACAATATAATGGAAGGTTGACCACGTGATATGACATTATGACATATGTCATTTTCATTTTCCCCCTATATATACACACAAATACTTCCCTTACCCTTCTAACTCAAACCTCAAACCCAAAATAACATACGCAAGTTGGGTCTTAAGAGCTAGAGATCAGGAGATGATGGATCAGAAGAAGTCTTTTGTTCATCTATTGATGCTATTGCTTTTCTTATCGTTTCTTCTTTCTATAGGTGTGTTGCTAGCTACCTCTTCATATATAAATTAATGATATTAATTAATTAGTCTGGTTAATCACACTTTATTTAATTCTGTTTTCTTCATTGAATGTTTAATTAATTTGTTTTAGCGAGACCTGAGTTGACGAGAGCAAGGGTGGTTGGTGAGGCCAAATATCAGGTTCTCTATTTTCCCTCAGATATTATTATTTTTTGAAGGAAATTCAACATTATGTAATTCTTTTTTGAAGGAAATTTTAATCTGATGTGCACATTTTATTCTTGATAATCTTTAGGCTTTGAGCCGCAAAGCGATCATGCCGAAGCGGAGCTTGGCTCATACAAACGAGCGAATGGATATAGAAGTAAACGACTACCCGGGTTCAGGAGCTAACAGTCGCCATGATCCAAGAAACCCTGGAAAACCATAACACATGCAGTATCTATAAATGAACTAGATTTTGTATACATATATTAATTAGTTTGCTGGCACCAAGTAGTATTAGTGTTTAAGCTACTACTGAAACTGAAGGTAGGTTTTACTGAAGTAATCTAGCTATATGGTTTATTTTAATATAGTATGGACTATGGTAGACACTAGAATGTGCAACTTGGTATTTTGTATGATATATGTAATTTTGGCATCTATGTCAAATTGTCAATCATATACTAATTAAATTCTATTAAGAATTTTTTTTTTTTTCAAGAACTATATATATTTCTGATTGAGAAATTATATGATTCATTAATTTGATGTATATTCTTTCCTCATATTGTACATGAATTTTTTACTGGTCAACAATTTTAAAAGAAAAAAAAGAAAAAAAAAGGAGAAATAATATGACTCACCCACCATAAAGGAGGTGCATCACATGCGCATGAGAAATGTTAAAAAGAAAGCGCCATCTAGAGTTGATAAAACAGTGACTGTCAACTTTTACTTATCTAATTGTCAAACAATTAAAAAACAAGTTGTCCTGTACTCTTTTTTATATTACTATTTGTTAGGAGGGTTAAAATACCTCTTTTTTTTTTTATTATTATGTGTCATTGTGCCTTAAGGTGAAATATATAGTTGATATGATATTTATATTTGAAAAAAATGTGCTTGGAGATTAAATTTTATATTTTTTTTTAATTTTTTTACTATTTTTTAAATAGGTACAATATTACTTTTTTTTTGAACCGAAAACAATAATATTGCAACTACTAAAAAAAGTGAAAAATGTTAAAATGTTTAGTCTCCAAGCATATTTTAATATGGAGATCCTCATTGTGCCTCACATCCTTTATCACTGTTTGAATTTAAAATAAAATAAAATGTGAGGCATAATGAAGCATTTGAATCCTCTTCTTTTAAAATATAATATTCAAACTATAAATTTGAGAAGTTGCTAATCTTGTTTTTCTACAAGAGATTAACACAAGAGCTATATTTTGAATGTCTCATGCAAAATTAATAACTTAAAATTATGATAAATTGAGTGGACATATCTTTTAGAAGAGCATGGCTCAAATGCTCCATTGCTTTAATGTTCCAATCACATGCCATATCTTTATTTCTAATTTCAAAGTCCAAACACACGATTCAAACCGCTCAACATGATATTCACATTAAAATGAGCCAGGAGACAAAATATCACACCTTTTAAAACATTTACTTCCGCTTCTAAATTTCATAATATCATATTTATTCTTCTAAATTTAAAATAACCACAACTTACCCAATTCTTTATTTTTTATCAAAACATATTTTAAATTTATTAAGTTCCCACATTACTCTTTATTAATAAAATAAAAAAATATAGTATGTATAAGAGAATAATCGTTATTTTTTTATTAAAACATATTTTAAATTTATAAAGTTCCCACATTACTCTTTATTAAAAAAAATATATATAGTATGTATAAGAGAATAATCTTCTAATTGGCTAGTTTGTGAAGAAAAATGATTCATTTATCTACTTGTGACAGTGACACACACGCAACCATATACCTAATTGTCACTGTATATGCGTTAATTGTAGAGAAATAAATTATTTTCACTTAAATACCGACCAACTAGAAGCTGAACATTTATATTACACATGTTATATATTTTTATTTTTTTAATAAAGGGCAAAATGAGAATGTTTTAAATTTAAAAAAAGTTTTAATAGAAAAACAATAAATTAGGTAAATTCGATGAGGTTTTGAAATTTAGAAGAAAAGTTTTAAATTTAAAATGAGTTTTATTAGAAAAATAATAAATTAGGTAAATTCGATGAGGTTTTGAAATTTAGAAGAAAAGTTATATAATTTGGGAAAATGTGAAGGATGTACATTAAATTTCTCCGAAATTATATTACTGAGATTGCGGTTTGGATCCAAAGAAATAGATGAAGATCAGTGTAACATTTGAACGTGCGGATCCACTTCAGTGGCCGTCTTTCATTTTTCCAGATGGGCTTGAAGGCCTACTTGGAAAAAAAGTTTGGCAATCAGGTCCAAAATGAAATATTAAGATCCGGCCCAAAATGAAGAAAAGATTATCCCATTTCCAATTTATCAGACCTACTATTCGTCTATTCCCCAATTTTTAGAGTTTCCATTTTCCAATCGGCTAATCCCCTTCTCTGGAAACAAAATTTCTCATTGTTCCCCCCATCCCCACTTTTGTATACAGACTGAGAGAAAGCAGCGTCTTTCTGATATCTCTGCTCTCCAACTCCGCCACCATTTCCACCTGGTAAGATCACTTCCTTCCTCCTTTGCAACCGTAGTCCGATCAAGCCAAATTCCAGTCTGATGTTTGTCATGCCGTTTAGTAACCCTAACGCTCAATCTAATCCTAACCCTAACCTGAACTCTGAATCTAACTCTAATCCTGGCGTGAACCCTAGTTTCGGTATCGAGGAGAGTAATAGGGTGGAAGGGGCTGGAGTGGAGGTCACAGAGCAGCCTTTGCCTCGACTGGACAGAGATTACGGTAATGGTTAGGTCTAATGCTGCATAATCTACAAAATTTGAAGGATATCATTTGGCTGGAGTTTACCATGATTAGATTGAAAACTTGATAATTTGTTCTGATGGAACTCAGAAGTTGCTAGGTCAAATCTGAGTCCGACTATTCTTATCACCCAATTACCTTTTCTACTGAGATGTCTTGAATTAAAGGACAAAAATAACAAAGGAATTTTGGATGAATCGTTGAGAAAAAAGTTGAAAAGAGAACTACCGGGTGCATTTGTCAGTACGGTCCTACGTGAACGTTGTCTATTTAATTAAAGATGGATAGCAAATAAAAATATTGTAAAAAATTAATTTATCTTAGGTTGTTATGTATATGAATAAAAATTACTTTGGTTCCTTAGTTTCACTAACAGAAAAATCATATTCAAGTAGAAAAATAGAAAAATGTAAAATATAAACCTGAATAAACAGTCCCAAAATTTTACACTTTTCTTATGACTATAATCAACTCAAACAAATGCAGAAAAGTATTTACACATCGAAATGTACTTTGGTCTGTAGGTCTGAGCATGGGAAGGCGAAAGAAATACTCACCATTGAATCCAAACTCCAATGGGAAGACAGAATTTTGCTGCTGGACAACAGCTATGGATGATGTGTTGATCGATGCCTTTGTGCGCCAGGAGAGCCTCGGGAACCGTGCTAGCACCGGCACCTTCACAAGCCAGGCATACGACAACATCATGAGGGAGCTGCGTGACAAATTCAGGGACAGGCCTCTCGACAAGGAGAGGATCAAGAACCGCATCAAGTACATCAAGAAGAACTTTGCTCCATGCTATGATATTTTTAAGAACGGGCTCGAGGGCTTCTCTTGGAACCCCGCCACTAAGTTATGGACTGCTGAGCCTGACGACTGGGATAGGTTGATTGAGGTTTGTAATCAACTAATTTGAAGTAGTGAAATTATCTGACTATGTGCTTATAACCACTCCTGGAGCCTAACTGGACCATTATTTGTTAGGGGGGATTGTAATGGGTCTGGTCCTATCCTCTGCTTTTTACACTTTGGTCCCTCCTCTATTCCTGTGTGAATCAGTTCTTTATTCCATGGGGATGATGGAATAGAGGAATTGACTTTTTTCAAGAGATGGAATTGGCTCATTTACCAATACTCTTCCACTATTCCACTCTTCTACTATCAACTGAACACGACCGGAATAGTACAAAATAGAAGCCTACTCCAAATTCCACTTTTCCTCTGTACTTCACTATTCCACATGTTGTTGAACAGGCCCATATGGAATAGCTATGCATATCATTTATTCTTTTTTGGCTCGACTACAATTATATTTTCAAGTGTTTGGGATTAGGAGCGTAGTTTTGGTTTCATTTGAATAAATTGAGGGTAGGCACAATTGAGGACATTGCAATCTTTCCTGTCATTTACAGGGGTTAGTAGGTTATTATCTTGTTTTGCAGTGCATGTCTATTTGGAGATTTTACATTGATGCTTTTGAATCTTTGCTTTTATACAGTTGTGGGTCTCCATCTTTGGTTCTGCCATTATGTGTTATAATAGTATGCTGGTAAACCTAGACTGGTCTTATATTAGTTAGTTAATTACCAATCAAATTTTACTCTCTATTTCCTAGGTTCATCCAGAAGCAATTGAATGGATGAGCAAGCCGGTTCCACACTATGACAAATTATCCCTGCTCTACCGGCCAGACAGAGAAGCAGAGTATCTAGAGAAAAGAAGAAGGGACAATTCCATTGGAGAGAACCAAACTGAGGGAGCTGAAGTAATGGAAGGAGTCACTTTTGAGGGCCATGATGGCCTCAACCAATTGGAAGGCGAATCATGCTCTTCTAAAAAGAGAGCCCGAAAAGTCAACAAAGACGAGGCGAATGCCATGATATTGAGGGAGGGACTTGATAAGATTGCTGAGGCAATCGCAAAATCAACTGCTGAATTGGTCAAATCGAGACAACGACTTCCAATTCCAGAAGGTCAGATGTGGGACCTACTGGTTGAATTAGGGTTTGAGGAGAGTATCATTTCTACAGTTTATATATTTCTGATTGAAAGGCCCCACATGGTTGGGGCCCTACTTGGCTGCCCACCACACAGGCGCAAGGACGTGCTAATACAGATGGCATTTGGTGCATCTACTTCCATACCACCGCCAAAGTAATTGATGGAGTTGTTCCATTTTGTTTAATTGTTAGATTGGGGTTGCTCTGAGCCTCTAAAGTTGTTGTTAATATGCTAATGTGTGAATCTTGTTATCCGATTTTGGGTCGTAGGATTTTTTTTTTTTTTTTTTTTTGTCGTAGAAGTGAATGGAAGTTCATAAAGATAGGTTTGTTAGCTGCTGGATATATGTTTATTCTAGTAGGATTGTTGACCAAATCAGGAGATGGGATTCATGATTCATCTCTCAACTATGAAGTAAATAAAGTTATTATTGTGCTTAGTTATCTTCTGATGTCCTAAAGTCCAGAAAGGAGAGAAAAGGGTTTGATGTTACTAACAGTTGTATTGGAAGTATACTATGTGATGTTATCAAATAGGCAACGAAAAAGACGGGCATTGATTTGTTAAGTAGATTTTAAAATTATGTTCTTCTATCATAAAATTGTTGGGAGGTAACAGGACATCTTTATATCAAATTAATAGAAGTTAGCAAGTTCCTACTACAAAACGGGAAACAGAACCCAAAGGAAGTCATTTCAATACTTGTAGGCCGCAATCTGTTGTTGGAGCGAGCTAAGGCCCACTATCATAGTGGGCTAAGCCCATTATAATCACATTCGATTCTCTTCGATTCTATAACCACAATTGGAGAGATAAAAATAATCACGACCTTTCGATTTATATCGGACATCGAGGATTGCTCGTCGGTCTTTGGCTACAAGGAACGTCCGATTTAAATCTAACAATCTGTGATTCGCATTGTCATTCGAATTATACTTTACAAATGGATATGATCCGGCCCATTATTTTCCTTCGTTCTTCTCTCCGCTTCACCGCAATAACACAAAGGCGAAACAAGGTGTTTTCCGACTGTCACAACCGCACTGCCCTTTCTTATCGAACGAATCAATGGAAACAAATCTCCGATTCAGCCTTCTGATCTCGCTTCTTTGCCTGATTGCAATCACTTCTCTCGCTTCCATCCCCTTGCGTGATTCGCTTGGGATTTCCCCTCAAGGTTAGAGCTCAGTATTTGCTCATTTAGCTATATTTTTAATCGATAATTGCGACATTTCTGGGTAACTTTGGTTGATCTGGACAGATGAGAGTTATTACAAGGCTGGAGTGATAAAATGCAAGGATGGATCAAAGAAATTCAGCAGAGACCAGCTCAATGATGAGTTTTGTGACTGTCCTGATGGAACTGATGAACCTGGTATGTGTAAATCTATGTTTTGAATTACTTACTAACATATCTGAAATACATGGACTTGTACTTGTACGTCTGTGCCTTCTAAATATATATGGGAATTTACATTTTATTCGATTAGTAAATTGATGGAGTTATTTGAACTGCTTTCATGGTTATTTAGGGACATCTGCTTGCCCAGAAGGTAAATTCTATTGCCAAAATTCAGGTCATGCTCCACTTGTGGTCTTCTCTTCTCGAGTCAATGATGGCATATGCGGTAAGAGAGTATTCAATTTTGCCTCAGAAACTGTTCTGTGTTTTCTGTCATATTGTAATCAATGACAAAGTGAAGTACCATAATGCTAATATTTTTGGGCCAATTTCACATATACCCTGCAAAATGTTTAAGTATCATGAGTAGTCCTGCAAATCTAGAAGCACCATGCATTTTCCAAGTACATTAATTGACTTACATGGATGCTCCTATAACCCATCGATATCCTCTGTACACCCTCCCTGGTTTATTTTTTTAAAAGATGCCACACTATACTACGAGAGAAGTGAACTATTTTATATATTCCATGCTTAAGAGACTTCTCTTTTCTTGCTGGATGTATATTTTGATGTTGTAGGATAATAGAGGGAACTAACTCTTTTATCTTTCCTGGGAAATTCCTATTTTGAGTCTTGTAGATTGTTGTGATGGAAGTGATGAGTATGATGGCAAGGTCAACTGCTCTAATACATGCTGGGAGGCTGGTAAAGTCGCCAGGGACAAGTTGAAGAAAAAAATTGTGACATATCAAGATGGCTTGATTATTAGAAATAAGGAGGTTGAAAAGGCAAAATTGGCAATTGTTAAGGATGAGGAAGAGCTTTCTAAGCTGACAAATGAAGAGAAGTCACTCAGAGAACTGGTTGACAAGCTTAAAGGTACGGATATTATGTATCATTCTAAAACTATAGTTTCATTTTTGTAAAAGTTCTATGTAATTCTAAAATTGGCTATAGTAAAAGCTTGAGATTTCATTTACGTTGCATTCGTTTTAATTTTGGATAATTATACTACTGTAGAATTGAGGATAAACTATGATTCTTCTTTTCATTATTAAATAAAAGAAAGATGCTTCTTAGTATCAGTATGTCTTGGTATAGAACTGTATTGCTGTACACACTAGCATGCTATCTGTACTAGAGTTGGCAACCACATTTCATCTTTTGCATTCGATTTGTTTTCAAACCATATATTGAAACCTCGGTTAAGTTAAGAACTTGGCCTATGAACAATCAGCAGAACTATGCCCCTGAAATATTGCATTTGGTTCATGTTCATAAGTTTTTTTTTTTTTTTCTCTCTTTCTGTTTTTTTGGGGTGTTATGTAGAGCAAAAAGAAAGAATAGAAAAGGCAGAAAATGAAGAGAAGTTGAAGAAAGAGCTCGAGGAAAAGAGGCTGAAAGAGGAAGCCGAGAAGCAAGCAGCCAAAGAAAAGGAATCAATTGAAGCCTCTCTGCAGGTTGAATCAAAGGATGCTAATGAGAAAGTTCCAGAAGCTTCAACTGAGGTTTTCATTACTCTTTTCTTTTTTGGATATTTTGTTATTATTATTTCTTTAATTTAAGAATTGAGGTGGTTATATTGTGGATCTGACAGGTAGAAGAAAATGGTAAGAAGACTGAAGTGCAACATGAAGGTGCTTCATATGATGAACATAATGAAGTATTATCTAGGGAGTCACCAGCTCAGAAATTTGCCAAGGTAATTCAAAATTAAGTTGTTTTTTTAGTTTTGTTCTTATAATTATTTTGCAGAGACCCTTTTTAGGTTAAAATTGTGCAAACAGAATACGGGAGACATAGGGTTTGAGAGACACGAGGGAACTTTTAGTTATACTGAAAAACAAAAAATCCTTAAGACTATACAATTGCACTTGGTTCAATTGGGCAGCTGAACTTTTTTTTAGTGTTCAGTTAGCTATGTGGACTATTGAACTTGGGTGTGGTGTTGCCCCTACTTTGGTTAGATTATGATGTGCCAACCACCACCTAAGTGGTACATCAATGTCACATCATCTTATTATGCAACATCATCACCATGTCAGCACTAGGCCATCACGTACGAACAACAACAGCACCTAATAGGTGGCGATATTCATCTTAGCGTTAACAAAAAAGAGTGGCTTGATTGAACCAAATTCATCATTTCAACATGCTCAGGTTTATTTTAAGATTGTCTATTCTTTAAATTGATATTACGATCTAACCTGTGGTGGGGAGGGGTATACCTAATTGAGAAATATAGCAGAGATTTATTGTGATATTCTTATTTTGGCGAAGCAGATGACCAGAAATGAAGATGAAGAAACTAAGCCTGGAAATGAAGACAAATTGGAACATGCACAAATGCCTGAACGGGTAAGAGTATATTAATTATATTTGCTATACCCTCCATAAATGGTTAGTTTTGTCAAATCCCTTAACAATTGGTTGATTCACAGAAAGCTAATATAAGATTTTCTTGCAGACAAATTGAGTTTTATTGGCTTCAAGTAGCAAACATTGTCTGTGCAAAAGCTGACTTTTTACCCTGATTGCCTGCTAATTGTTTAGTTGTTGGTTTATGATTATCAATAATTAATTATGATGATTACTTAAATATGTTGGAAACAGGTTTCTGATGATTCTTCAGCTAATGCTGCTGATGCCATACATTCAGAAGGACAGGTTTTTGCTAGCCTTACTTTTGACATCTAATTCTTCCAATTCCCGTTGAAACTTCTTACTACATTTCTGAAGAAACTTTAATAAAAGTGTCAAGAGTACCATTTCAAGTTGTTGAAACCACACTTCTTACGCATTTCTGAAGTAATTTCTTACACACATCACCGATGTTGAAACCACACAATTTGGTTAAGTAACTAATCAATTGGCAATGTTAGATTTACCTGAATTTGTACTTTTTGACAACTGGTGTCTGTTTCAAGTTTAATGCGGATTTATATAGTTATTTCTTGATTTTCCTTTTCCTCTAATTTTTGTGTGTTGTATACTTCTATTCCAACTGCTTATTTGAAAAAAGTATACATGTCTAGAATATGTTGTTTATATGAAAACAATCTTTTTCTTTGTTTACATTTATTATGTATCATACTTTGATTATTTAACATCATTCAAATTAATTTCAAAACCCTTTTCATGGATCACACGATTTAAATTAGATCTCAATTCATGAAGAAGAATTTTTATTCATGATACAAGTCTCAATTCAGAAGTGAGTCATATGTTTCATTAAGTGGCTTGAATTATTTTCATGGCTTGAAATTGAACACTGATGATACAGGAGTATGGATCAGCTTCTACTGGCGGTCTCTCAAAAGAAGAACTTGGCCGTTTGGTGGCCTCGCGCTGGACAGGTGAGAAATCTGCTGAAAAAGATGCAAGTCCAAAAGACGAAAGCCAGAAAGTGCACACTGATGATGTTGCTGAGCCGGCCGAAGAGGAAGAAAACTACGACAGCTATAATTCTGACACGGAGGATGATCGGTACAAGTACAAGGACCTTGAGGACGAGCACAAGTATGATGATGAGTATGATGGTGATTCTGATGAGGAATATTCCAATGACCATGCTGACACAGCTGATGCGGCCGACTCGTACAAGTCGGATGATGAGTACAAAAGTGATCATTCAGGTTAGATATTCATTTATGAGTATGAGTTTGCTTCTTCCCCCCCCCCCTTATTTTTTGGTATCTTGCCCATTGTTAACTGTTATTTCCAAATACCATCAGTTAGACAAAAGTTGACAGAGTAGCTATTTTTTTTAGCGTGAACTCATACAAAGTATTAAGGTTATACGTACTGAATTGACTTCTAATTCACTTGGTTTGACTGTTGTTCAATTTGGGATTAAATGTAAAGGATGCAAGGAGAAACTTCTCACCGTCCTTTACATTTAATTAATAATAAAATCTTATTTGCAAATGTCTCAACTCTCAAGAAATGCCGGTGCCTGGAAGGTAGTTAAATATGAGAAATGTTGGCATTGGCCATGGTTTTGCAAATGCAGTGAAATTCTTGGTGTAGTTTGAAAAACCCATGGAATTTATATGAAGCTTGGAATCCTTTGTGTCAAAAAATTGTTCTGAGCATCATTTTATATTATCTAATAGTAAGGTCTTACTAACAAATATACCAAGAAGTATTGGTGGTTAGATAAATTTGAGAAATGTTGGCCTTGGCCCCATGGTTCACAATTCAGCAGATGTGTTGAAATTCTGGGTGTAATTTGATAACCCGTGGAAATTATATGAGACTTGAAGGAATCCTGTGTGTCACATTTTATTCTTGAATAAAATTTAGAAAACTATTAATTATTTGTTTTCTGTATTTGTTTCAGAAGATACTTCTACCCATGGGGGTTTGTCGTGGATTGATAAGATTCAGCAAACGGTTCAACGTGTTTTGCAGTCTTTCAATTTCTTCAAGACCCCCGTGGATCTTTCTGGTACACTTTTTGTTGTTATGCATGGTAATTGACAAGAAATATAGGACATGGTAGTAGTAGCTGATGATTTTTCTAAAACTTTTGTCAGACGCATCACGGATTAAAAAGGAATATGATGACTTGAACTCTAAGCTGTCCAAGATTCAGTCACGAATTCACCAACTGAAAGAAAAAAATAAGCATGATTTTGGTAAGCTATATATGCCAGATAAGTGACTTCTGATATTCTATTTTGATTGCTATGCTTTGTTCTGATACATTTATTCTGACTAGTAGAATCAGAACTCTTAAGCTCCAGAACATTTCTCTAAATTTCCTATGATATTACCAACTCCTTTTTTTTTTGTTAGGCAACGACAAACAATTTTATTCCTTCTACGACCAGTGCTTCGAGTACAAGGAGAATAAGTATGTACAATACCCTACATATTTTCTGCTTAATCATCCTCTATTTCTTTTTATTTCATTGTTATTATTTTCTCAGTTCTGTTATTGCTCTGCTTTGATTTTTATTCTAATTTTGATGCAGATATGTGTACAAGGTCTGTCCATTTAAAAAGGCTACTCAAAATGAAGGCCACAGCTCTACTCAATTGGGGTAACTTATTCAAGAATGTAATATTGTAAATTATTTTGAGTGAGGCTATGGCACTATGCATAGCGCACATTGGTCTGTACTTTGGATGAATATCTCCATTTAAAGTTCAAATAGTCGATCTGAACCGTTCAACATAATTATCATATGAAATGTACTTGTAGATTAAATTTTACATTTTTTAGAATTTTTTTACTATTTTTTTAGGTAGGTTGAAAATCACTTGATCTAAAAATTGTAGACCATTCAAAAGTAGTGATTTTCTACCTATCTTAAAAAATAGTAGAAAAAATACTAAAAAATGTAAAATTTAGTTTGCAAGTATATATTCATATTGAGATCATGTTGAGCAGTTCAGTCGACTGGTTACACTTAAAAATAAAAAATATTGATCCAAAGTACGGACCAATGTGCACTATGCATAGTTTCATAGCCTCACTCAATTATTTTTGTATTCATTTTATGTTTCTGGCTGAATTCTGGGGTCGAAGATTGCTTAAAATTGAATTTTTTTTTTCTTCAGGCGGTGGGACAAGTTTGAGGATTCGTACAGAACAATGGTATTTGCAAATGGAGATCATTGCTGGAATGGCCCTGACCGAAGTCTGAAGGTAGAGTATATCAAAATGCCTTATCTCATAGTACATAATATAGTATATTAACGTGGCAATGATTATTTAATTTTTTTTTTTTTTTTTATAGTTTTTTAGACTAACAGTGCTAACATTGTGAACTTTTGGCATTTCTTTTTTATTGCAGGTTAGGCTTCGATGTGGCTTGAAGAATGAAGTAGCCGATGTAGATGAACCAAGCAGATGCGAGTAAGCATAATTTATTTTTGTTGTTATTCTTTATTTATTTCAGAATTTAACTTGGTCAGACACCAAAAAATTGGGAACGATCTGATATAGTATTTCTTATGAGATATACCATTTATATTTTATATACCTTTGTTTCTGTAACACTACTGCATGAGATGCAACTTTGTATATGTTAGTTGGGGGATTTTGGCTAGTTGTTTTGGTGAGTGATAGTTGTATTGACTCTTCTTTTTGTTTCTATTTCTTTTCAAGTTGCATTCCTCTCTCTTAACAGTTTGTATTTTGGTATCATTTCAGATATGTTGCAGTACTGTCAACTCCAGCAATGTGTGTGGAAGAAAAGCTGAAGGTGGGATCCAACCCTTTGCAAAATATATATGCTTTTCTATTCCGTTTTTTTTTTTTTATCTCGAACCTAATAAGCTATTTCATAAATAAAACAGGAACTGAAGCAAAAGCTTGCTGACATGAATTCAAGTCAACAAGCAAGCCATGACGAGCTTTAAATTATATTTTAAAAAATTCACAAAATGAATTTTGGAGAAATCACAACGAAGTTAGAGTGCTTAGAAAGCTATTTTGATGTGATTTGGGATGTGTCATGAAGCTGGTCTCTGCCTAGTTAATTTTTTTTTTCGGGCTGACTTCATGCTGAGGCTGCAATTTCTTTTTTCTTACCAGACAAGCTGGGTTATTAGAGTGCTTATTTAAATGTTAAACGTTATTTAGATTCTGTGATATATCGAGGATTTTCATTTTTTAGTAACCCATTAGTGGGATTTTTCATTTTTAGTTATCTATTAGTGATAAATTTCTTGTACGTTGCGTGCTTTAATAGATTCTATTAATAATATGTAGATAATTCAAGCTTAATAAAGGTGAAACACTCATGAACATTGTTGACATAATTTGCTTCTCTTTACATGCTACAAGAGGAAAAAAAAAAATGCAGTGTAGTATTTCAAGCTTGATCTTTTATTCGAGATAGAAATGAGACAATTTCAGAATAACATGAACCAAAACAAAGAGTAATTATACAGTATATTTTTTACATTGAAAAACTTGATAAATTTTTTGTTGCGTAATGTAAAAACATATATCCGATATATATGTTGTTTAATTGAAATATTTATTTCCTGTGTAAAAAAATTGTTGCCTACTTAAAAAACATATATCCGATATATATATTGTCTATTGAAATATTTGTTTCATTTGTGTAAAAAGTTTGTTGCCTGAATTTGTATGCGGATACTAAGTATTTTGTTGAGTAATTATACAGCCCTAACGGAAATTTGAGGCTTATCATCGATCAGGATAGTGGTACTCCACTATCCGGAAACATACGACCGGTCCCCGATACCGCCAGAGACCCCTCTGCTCCAATGTCAGCCGGCAGAGGAGGTTATTCTCGTAGAACGCACGATATGGGTACCAGTTGACGTTTGCATCGTGAAGCATTTCGAGCTGATTGCGGAAATAAGAAATCCCCACAGTCTTTCCCTTGTCCATCTTAAACACTCTAATACCTTATTCCTCATCCCTCTCCACGACCGGATCCGCTTTCGTCTGATAACCACCGCGCTCCGATGGCAGGATCAACTCACCACCGTGCTAAGACGGCCGGATTAACACACCGTCGTGCTCTGACTGACAGATCTACTCACTGTCTCGCTCCGATCGAGATGGGTAAAGACTCTACATTCCGAGCTCTGACGATACTAAGCTTTCGACTTGGCTCCCTCTCCTCTCTCATTCTCTTCTCCACTCGAGAAAGGTAGAGACGAGAGAGGGGGGGGAATATCAGTGTGTCGGGTTGAGATCTAGAAGAGGCGGGAGGGATGGAATGGAGGGGAGCGGCTAGGGTTGCTGGGATCGCTTTTTTTTTTTTTTTTTTCCAGATAACAGCAAATGTTGAGTGACGCTTCTATGAATGTTTATACATGGTAAACTAATGCATATACACAGAACGTTGGTTCAGAATATACTAATGAATCCAAGTTTTCCCTAGATTAAACATGAGCAATTGTTGCTAAGATTTATACAGATTTTTTTTAAGCATGAGATTTAAATTAGAGCTCTCAAATCATAGCAGTGTGGATGGAGGGCAATATCTTAACCAAGTTAGGGATAATAAATCACAACAATATGAATTAAAAATCTATATCTTTTGACAAGCAATACTAAATGGATAGGATAATAAATCACAACTAACAACTCTTAAAATGATATTAGAAGAACTAAAGAACAGAGGAACTAGCTAGCTAGAACATAAAATGTAAGGAACTATGTTTTATTTTGCTCTCCAACTTAACGACCAATTTTTTGGTATAAAAGATTAGAAAGGCATAAATTCAGAAATTTTTAGTTATTCTAATGCTATTTGTACCAATACTTTGTACACATAAAGTGAGCGGTATATAATCATAATAATATACTGCTGTATTTTAGCTGGAATTCACTAACACTAAAGAGCATACTTTCTAGGGAAAAACATATAATAACACTATTAATAGTGTTAACATTAGCAAACGCTATTTTAGTACTAATCTCATTCTTTTTTTTTCCTTGTATATCCTCAAATTAGTTAATCAATATCTTAAGTCCTTCTGTTCCGGTGAGTTATTTTAGCAGGAGATGAAGGAGGAGAGTTTCTTGCAATGATCCTACTACTGAACGTGGGCCACCGAAAACACGCCCAAAATCGCCTCCAATAATCCTTTCCAGCACCACCCCTACTTGATCTCTCCTTACGCACATTATACGTACAAACAGGGCACCATTTTTCTCTGTGCCACCAGAAATGGCTTTCAATGCATTTTTTATGAAACTGATGTTTACACTGCATTTCATTCACCTGCTGTCCCGGAAAAAAGTTGTCCAAACAAATTGAACATCTTGGATGAATAGCCGGTTGACTGACATTAATTTCTGGTACCACCTCCTCCTCTTTTGATCTCTTACCTAGCGGTTGTACTGATGGGTCCCGGCAGATATTGCCTGCCTTGATATCTAAATACTCAAATAGTCGAGCTAAAGCCGGGTCTGAATAAGAACTTAGCGAAGGCATGTCGTTCTCGGACATAAATTCAAGTAAACGACTCATATTAGGTGAAACCGGGTCTTGCTTCTTGTGTTCTCTACGGCTTGAATTGAATGGTCTACGCCTAGATATTTTTATCTCTTCTATTTCATGGCGGAGGCCGAAGATTGCCTGCTTATGGCTTGCAGAGGCGTTATTGCTTAAGGTGCTGAGGTATCTGTCCCATCTGGGGAGAAAATTTTCAGATCTATCCATGCTAAAATCATCACTTGAATCTGTCTCATATTCATTTGATATTGCATTTGCATAATCTTTGTCATCAAGGCTGGAGGAGCATGTGGGGCATTTAGTAAAGCACCTGGAGCAACTTGCATATTGTAGCTTGTTATTGGATGAGGATGCATGGTACCGACTTGGGTCTTGCATACTATTACTTCTTATTGAAAAAGGACCACTCATTCTTTGTATTTTTATTCAGAAAAGAAAATGTAAACACAAAAATCTAAAGTAAGAGAATTTAAAAGAAAAGAACAAGGAGATACTGCCTTTATTTAGCTTGTAGAGCACACAACTATCTCATAGTGAAAATCAATCTATCTGAAAGACTAATAATAGGTTCGGTAGAAATGGGCAAAATTGTAAGAAATAGAGTCAGAGTATATGCTAATTATAAGTAGATATATATTTTAGAATATGGAATCCAGATAAGTTTGAAATTAAACTAATATAATAGACTGAATTGTAGATTCCATTCAATTTTTGTTATCTGTTTGTAGCATTTTGATGATATATATATATAGTTTTGACTGTAAGAGACTAATTTTTTTGTTGCTTATTGGTTTAAGGTTTCAACTCTATTGGGACCGGACTTTTATGTTGAATTGTGGCATGGCCACTTCATATAAAAATACTAATACAAAGCAGGCAATTTGGTTGGAATGATCTAAGTCGTTCGATAGGTCCTCATCTGTCTCAGAAGATCCATACTAACAGAAAATGGAGATCCCCTACTTCAAACCTTAATCCTAAATTACTTTAAAGGCATAATGATCAGTGGACACTCAACTTGTTAAATTTAAAAAATGACAATGTAACTTTGTTTCGCTTCATTCTCTCATCTTTTTTTTTTCTATATAAAGTATATATACAGATAAATATGCATGGTGGTGTGACCGTTGAGTTTTGAAGTTTTTTGAGAAATTAAATGGGGTCTAGCCCTCATTTTCATTAACCATGATCGGTTACAGTGGTTGGGTTTCTGAGAAGAAACCCTGTGAGTTGAGTTTTGAAGTTGTTCTAGTTTTATATGTTTCTAAAACAAGCTTAGTGAACCAATAAGATATAAGAGTCACCACTCACCACCTTCCTCCTACTCCAAATCAATTCCATTTTTTTTATTTAATTTTCTTTTTTCTCTCTCTTTTTGTTAGCAATTTGCTTTCTGTTTATAGAAGAGATGGACAACCAAGTCAAATTTCAAGGCTGAAAAATTAGTACTTGCATTAAAAATAATCCTGTAAAGTTGAATTCAAGTGACATAACAAGATAGACTCATCATCCAAGCAAATCCGCACCATTTGAGTCTAATTCCGGACCGTCCGATCAGAATCCGATCCACACCTGTAATTCACAGGGGCCTTTAAGATTCATGCTAATATGTAAGGAACGGATCGGATTTAAACACAAACGGTGCATTAATGCAGATGATATGAATTCAATATGGAATTAAAGAGGTGCTTTCTTAGGTTGGTCTGTGTTGTTCTTTCAAATTCCTAGCAATTAGATTTTCTAATTTGAGGTAAGTGTTTGCATCGGTTTGCTTTATTTTTTACTTTATTAGCAAAGACAGTGCATGCACAAAGGATTGGTTCAGTTTAGTTTTCTAGCTAGCGGGTCCAAATTGGTATTGGTTCTGTACTACATTTAATTCTGGTTAATTAGTTACTAAGTATAATAAGTAAAGAAAACAACAGGTGTTAGAAATAATTAACCCAACTATTAGGAAAAGAAAATTGAACCAGAGTACGAACAAGTGGAGAACTCAACCATAAATTTGACATCTATCAAGTAATTGACCTTTTTGGTAAATTAAAATAACCAATAAATTTTATTTTTCCAATTATGATCCTGGTTTCAGTTTTGTCATCATTCAAGCTCTGCTCTTGCAGTATTACGCCATCCTATGGATCAGTTGGGTCAGTAATCATAGGCATTTTTTTTTTTTCATTTAATATACATTTGATCATTTCTTTTACCCGTGAAGCCAAAGCAAGAAAAAATGTAGTACAGAAGAGAATATGCCATAGAGAGATCATACATTACAATTGATCATAAATTCATAATAAATAAGATGCCTTGGTGCAAAATATTATCTGTAAAAGCAAATGAATTCATCTGGTATTGAGCATTGACATGGTTGCAGAGAAAAATTGCATTTACAAATAACTGAAGGACATGAGGTAACAAACATGCTTGCAATGTTATTTATATCACACGAGTTAATAGCTAGCATCAAAAGGATGTAACAAGTAACATACATTTCCTACAAGTTACAACCAAAAAAAAAAAGGAGCACAAAAAAGGGGGTAAAGGTAAAATGTCTAAGAAGGCTTTTTAATAATCGCCAAACTCAAACATTTGCCACTCAATATGGTAAAATTACTTACCGTCTAATACCTATATATGCAGTATGCATTCCCTTAAATGTGATGCTCAAAATTAAAAAATTAAGCACCATTAGAAGTTTAGAACCCTAAACAGCTACTGTTTTCTATACCTAACAGAACTAGAAAATCAACTCTTTCAATTTTCACCATTTTGTACCTTTACCTGGTGCCAAGAGGAGAAGTTGTAGCAGAAGATTGGCCTTGTCCACTGCAACGACCCATGCAAAACAGCCACCGAGAATGCACCCAAAATCGCCTCCCCCTCCTTGGACTTCTCCTGCCACTATTAGCATCTCCAGTTGTACACCTCAAAACTTCCCCTGGCAGCTCAAATCTGCAAACCGGGTATGAGTTCTGCATCTCTAGCCAAGTCTTGATGCACTTGCAATGAAACATGTGTTTACATGGTATCTTACTGGCCTCCTGACCCACAACAAACTCATCCAAGCAAATTGCGCATTTCTCGCCACTTGCCGATCGATCAATCCTGACCGTCAATACCCCTTTGTTTGTACAATTGCAGTCGTCTATAAACCGCAAAAGTGCATTCAGCTTTGGCATCAATAGGTCGTCAGTGTGATACCGGCTTGGCGGGTTCTCTGAGAGGTACTCAAGTATGCGATCCAACTGTGGCCCGAAAGAGAGAGAGCTCTCTATACCTTTGTGCCGGTTTATGACAACTATAGCATCAAGAAGTTTTTCTATCACTGCTTCTCTGTGGAGTTTCTTTTGCAAGATGTCATAGTCATCATCAGATTGTGATTCATTGTAGCGCTCAACTCCCAGCCTAAGCAAAGAGTTTTGTAGACTTCGAAGGACTGGTATCCACTCGTAGAGTGCTAAGTCGGGGCCCACAGTCGAACTTTCGTCAGTAGAATTGATGTTGATTTCTTCTACAAAGCTAGACAAGCAAAAGGGGCAAACCAGATCAATGTCTTCCTCTTCCATGAGGCTAATTATGTGCGAGCATGAGTGGCACCAAAATTCTGTGATCAGTGGCTCGTGTTGACTGCCCATTCTTTACTGCATATAAAAGAAAAGGGTTAAGTATGAAAATATTCACCTAATAGTTAATTGCGTGTAACAGTAAAATGATACAAGTTGTATGTGTACGAGTAATTTAGACTAGAGGCATGCAAAATAAGTATTCTTGGTTCAGATAGAGACATGAGAGAGAAAGAACATCTCTTTGGTCGAACAGAGTGCATTTCTCAATGCAGAAGCGTATCTTTTCTCTAATTGGGAACACAAACCCACAAGATCTTGGAATTTCTTGAATCAAAACTCACCAAGTAACAAAGGTGAATAATTCGAGTTGAAGGAAAATAAGCAGAAAGAGGGACCGAAATCACACCTGAAGAAACTTCAATTCACCGAGTGGTTACCCCAGAAAGAAAAAACTAGGCGACTGATGAATTTGGCGAGAGCGAGAGAGAATTGAAATAATGTAAGAGAGAAGAAAAGCGAGAGGGCCAGAGAGAACTTGAAAGCAAAGAGAGAGAAGAAAGGAGAGAAATGCACCCGGTTCCAAGCATTTAACGGACTCTAATTAGCGACAACAGGTAACTAACCTTGTTTTGTCTGCTGACGTCACATTACTTTTGGGGTTAAAAAGTTTTAACAGAGCAATTATGGCTTCATACAGCGCACAAACCATATGTAGCTAGAGGTGCTATCGGGTCGGGTCGGGTCCGGATACTATTATATTTGGACCCGTACCCTAAAAGTGTTCGGGTCCAAATTTCGATCCATACACTTATTTGTTTCAAATCGGGTCGGGTCCGGATCCGGATATCTATCTACCCGTAGATATTTCGGGTCCAGTCTTTCGGTTCCGGGTAGATAGATACCCATAACTTGTTTGTGGATTATCGGGTCCGGTTCGGATATGGGGCGGTTCCGGATCCAGAGCGGGTATATGTCACAACTCCCATACTACAGATGTTTTTCTTTTTTTCTCATTAAGTGCCTTCAATAATATTTTGTGAAACTTGGGTAGTATTTTCAGGATTTGATTGTTGATTGTTTGGAGTACTCATGGTGTAACAAAAAGTATTCGAAAGTTTTTTATTTTTTGTTAATAGCTTTTGAATTCAGGAGGCTTGAGATAAATAACTTTTGAAAATCAAAATATTGAAGAATAGATATAATTTTTAGAAAGTAAAATATTGGAGATGGTGATTTCCTTTTCTATGATTCAAAAAATCCATGAATGGAATATTAATACTAATTTATTTGAATAGAGAATTAAATTTATGACAAATATTTGATTTCAATGAGATTTATTGCGAATGGCATATCAACGAGAGCAATAAATTTTCATGATAATGAGGAGGATATATAAGGCAGATATTGAAGGATATATTCAAAACAATAAATTTTATTCAAAAAATTAATATGCAAAATGTGATTACTGGCGTGACATTTGTTGATTTGATTATATGTAAAATTGCATTTTCATAGTTATTCATATATGTTTTATCAAGTATTTATATGGGTATCGGGTCGGGTTCGGTTATGGGTCGGATAACTAAATCAAACCCATATCCTATCCATTACAATATCGGTTCCGGTTCGGATCCGGATCGGATATTAAATTATTAATTTTGTAACCGTACCCATAATTTAACCGGTTATATTTTTTAAACCATACCCTACCCAAATTAACCGGATCCGGGTCGGTTCTGGATCGGATCCGGTTCGGTTCCAGATCGGATCCGGGTAATCGGATAAAAGTAGCACCTCTATATGTAGCACTCTTTATGTTCTATAATCCATGCGCTGCATGAAGTCAAACTGCTATGATAAACAATTATTCGGATTTGTCTACCACTACCGGTACCAGGCGAGATAATCGGCGTTTAATTTCTCAATATAGGAACTATTCATTTAATATGTACATTATTATAGTTAAATCTTTACTTGCTTTGTACATGGTACCACTGGTACCAGTAAGCTTTGTAATGGTTTCTTATAATGGAAATCGGTGGCATAGTCAACTTCTTTAAAAAAAAATATATGTACATTATTATTGGAAACAAACGATTTTTACTTGTAATTCGCATTTATACCGAAGGGGTGGGTTAGTAGAAATAACGACTAATTCAAAGATGAAAACTAGTTACTAAATCAATATTTTTTCCATGTAAAGATTATCAGTTTATTGATATGAGCAAAAATAACATCTTGGTTCGTTATTAGCAATGAATTGTTGTTTCATGCACGTGCAGAAGCTCCCCTTGTCCAACAAAATCAAGGGTACGTATGGACATCAAAATTTCGATAAAAGCATAGCACCTCTACATGACTATCGAAATGAAAGCTTGAAAGCTGAAGGGGAAACAGTTTATACTCATTATGACCAGCCTTTTTAAAAAAGAAAAAAAAAAAAAACTACAATTTTGAAAACCAAATTAACTAGCTCCTCAAAGCTTTGATCCAATCAATCTCCAGTCGAAAGTCACCAGCTCCGGTCTTGGCACCAGGGACCCCACCTTCAGCATTTACTGAGAGAGACATCCCCACTATACGTGAAGGGTTCATCTCCAAATTTGCATTAATTACATTTCCTCGCCATGTAGGCAAATATAGATCTAGAGGGATCTGCCATAAGGAAATTTGAAAAAAAAAAATAAATGAAGATATTGAATTTTTTAAACTGACCAATGACCAATGACTCAACACCAAATAAACTCCAATTCCAGCTTCAGCCCATGAAGTTTCAATGTTTCCATTTTGGTACCTCACATTTAACATTTTGACAGTTACTGTCCCTGCCATTACATATTCATAGCCATTAAATTCTTCTCCTCAAAGGTGCCGACATAGAACTATGTACAATTAATTGACCAAGTGGGTAATTTACACCGAAAATGGCAAAAAGGCAAAACGAGTAGGCATGAAAAAAATACTCCTGCATTGGTGCACATGCAAATGCCATGCAGCTATTATTAAAAGTAAAATTAAAGGTATACCTTAATAATGTGCCAGGTGTCCTTTGGTACATATACAAAAGCTTGCCATGAGTTATCTTCCAGTTGGCCAGGTGAATTGACCCAGTTCTCTGTATATATCTGAATTTAAGATCAATAAAAGGCATAAGATTATCAAACCTAATGGAAATTATCAATACTTCGTTCAATATAACTTACAGTAGATATGTAGCATCTCCCATCGCCACAAAGCCTCATAGCTATTGTATCATATGAATCAAGATCGATAAAACCATCAAACTGCAACAAGTGATATTATCGTCACAATAGTTTAGCTCTTTTCATGTGTATGAAATATGAATGTGCTATAAAACGAGGGAAACAAATAATTTGAGATAATATAATGCTCACATGAAGCCTTATTCTGCTACTGTGTTCTAACTGCATCAATACTAGTTGAAAAATGAGCTTTACAATATATGGGCTTTAATTTCATTATCCCATCCAAATTCAAAACAACTGGTACTGAACCAATCATATATGTCATGACTGGACAGGTAAATGTGAATTAATTGATTTGTTTGTCAATTGGTTAAAATATCATGGTTGATAATTAATCGGGGAAAACTGGGTTTAAGGCCTAATTGAGGCGACTTGATGGTGCAAAAAGGCTTAATTTGGCTATGTTTCTAACTTGAGGAAAGTCGTAGTTAGCCTGCCATAATTGGTATTGGTGTAAATCCTCAAGATTAGTGCAAATACCCTTTTCGACCTCATTCCACAAAATCCACTGCGTTTCATTCTCCATGTTGAAGCTTCGTCTAAATCCAAGGAGAGATTGCCGGAAAATACCCCTTCAATAAACAATAAGAGGAACAACTCAATTGTTGACCAAATTGCATAACTTTTGGTAAAATGGACAGCCAAGCATATAGTTTAATTACGTGTATTTATGAGAACCTAAGACCAGATAAGAAACACCTACAATCATTCTGATAGCTTTTCAGAGAATGGGGTTTTAGCAGATTAATACAGATATATTTAGTGTATCACCAGATAACACCTGGCAATACTAACATTTATAACATACGACTGCCTTTTGTCCATTTTTAGCAAATGATCTCCAGATGTAATCTTTCTAAAGTATATAATAACCAAATTATGCCAAAAAAAATTGGGTTCAGACAGCTAAAAGACGTGATTTTATCCAACTAATTCTTGATAGAAAAACACAGCATGATACCAGTGAGTGGAGCACCAGAATCAGTATCCGGAATCTCTAAAGAAGCCGACGACATACCTGGTAAAGAAGAAGAAAGATGTCAGATAAGACCTTCATTACTTTGGATGAACTTAAACTCAATTCACTGAGAAACGAAAGTACCTCCCAACTCGGAATCAGAGTACAGATGCCACCTCTTTATCTGATCCTTGGAGTTGAAATGAAACACAACCTTTTCACTTGGCGGCATCAGATCTTCCCAACTCCCCTTCAGAGCTGAAAATGCACATGAAAAGGAAAAATTCATGTACATATCCTCGCCAATAAACAATTAATTCAATTGAACTTAATACTCTACTAACATTACTAAAACAAGGAAATTATAACAGTGAGCCTAAGCTAAGGAACCCATACCTCGTTTCGTTGCCTGGATCGATGTTTGCCATAGAGATCGAAACCTCGACATTGATGTAAACACGTCGGGATAGAGAAGAAGTGAATCTCCGAGCTTATGCGGCGCGCACTGAAGCAAGCGACAAAATGGAGTTGTGGGCTAAGATGAGGCCAGGAAAGAAATAGGAAGAAGCAGAGGGTGTTCACGGGAAAGAGAGGAGATTGCAGAGGTAGGTAATGAGCTTCTCGTCCGTGGTATAGGCGGTGAGCCTTGGCACTTGGAAGAGGTGGGGGAAGTGCTGGAGACGACAAGAACCGATGACTCGCGATCTTTTTACGGATCTGCTTAAATTAAGACCCGACTCCGCATTCCCTACTCGGAAAGCTCTATTCTATTAGATAGGAGTAGGTCCGATGGAATTCATATCCTCTGCTGCATTGACTGTCCGATCGATTTGTGCAAACTATATCTACACTATTAAAGGAGGGCTCGTATGTTATAGACACGAGCTGAATTGGCTCCATTTAAAATCAAATTGTTGAAATTCATTAACTCAAAAGATTCCCTTTTGAGTTAATACAGAGAGGATACAGATCCAGGTCCAATGAGCATCTTGATGCTGATCGGATGGTCACTACACCCATCGAACCAAAGTAGGTCCGATAGGCATCGGACCTATCTGAATTCCTATTTTATAGCTCTATAGCTCTATAGTACTAATAATATTTATTAATAATAATTATAATTTTAGCAAACGTCTAATCTTTATGGCACATTCAACTCATATGATAATATCTTTGAAACATACTATTCAAATTAAAAAATTTAAATGTGTTCTTGATTATTTAACGTAAGCGTTTAGTTATTTTGTGGCGATAAAACGATCAATAAACCATATATAATACTGACATATATCTTTCAAATCATTATTTTCATCTTTGAAGCACTATCAATTTTAAAACGACACGAACTATAGTAAATGACATAACATACCAATCATAGTAAAATCATAATATAAGAATGTTGTTGGCAATGAAAGAGATGCCTCAGGAAACCAGTTGAAAGTTTGCAACAAGGCTCTTAGCAATTATACTTCTCATGCAAACAAGATTTTCATACAAAATCACTCTTCTTTTTTTTTGCACCAATGACCCTCTCAATACCCAACT
Source organism: Carex kokanica (assembly GCA_025461125.1). NCBI lineage: Eukaryota > Viridiplantae > Streptophyta > Magnoliopsida > Poales > Cyperaceae > Carex > Carex kokanica. The sequence continues at coordinate 1,586,518 of JAJGRX010000865.1, read as the reverse complement.
AAACTGTAGGAATTGAGCGCGGCAAACTATTACCAAGTATATTCATCATTTCCAGAAACTATATATGGTCATCAAATTATCAAGCAAACTGACCTAAAATTAAGTTCTTGTACTTGTGATGTGTACAAACCATGTCAAGAAATAAAATTTGAAGAGAAGTAATGCAACATATACATTGGGTTCCTAAACTTCTACTCAGAACTTGAAAAGATTTTTATGCACTTTCAGTACTAAGCGACAAGTTAACGAGACTCTGGTGTTAGTTCTCTTATAGACATTATTTTGTTCAATGCCACATAATTCAAGTTCCTCTGGAGAAGTGTTTGTCTGCTTGAACTCGGGACACTTGGCAATATTTATAACCTAAAAAATCAAACGAAAACCAATAGGATAAGTTACAGAAATAAGACGAGCACAGATCAACTATACTGAAAGCAATTAATGAAGTAACATAAGATAGTCATACTAACCATGTCTAAACTGTGCAATTCTGAGTCTTGTATACCATGCAAATAATCTGAATTCACAAAACGAAATTAAGATATATTATTGCTTGATGAAATGCTATAGTAAACTCGAATAATGGAAGATGAATAACATAAGATTTTTACCCGAATAAGCTTGGTCTTTGAATATTACCATGCTACATGGCATTAGGAGTAAAGAGCAATCCTTCTGACCATCGTTTTTCTCATTTGCCTCAGATTCTTTCGTTATTACCTCATCCAAATTCGGATCTCTCAACCTCTGATGAGGGGTGAAATCGATCACAAGTGGTGACATGAGGGAGATAATTGCAACAACTGGAAAATAGGCAGGACCATCTTGGTGGGGCTGAGAATACATGACATTTAATTATTATATACATTTGTGCATTAGGTCACATTAAAAGATGTAAATTTCACAACTGGTCCATAAATAACCATCCATTACAATTTTGGTCCCCAACTATTTAGAAATTGCTGTTTTGGTCAATGCTGAGTGCTGACCACATTTTGTTTAGAATAGGTCAGAAATTCAAGATGACTGGGATTCGGATTTGTAAAATTTGGTGGTATATTGTTCAGTAAAAACTAGAAAGTCCATAATCGCACTAAGTAGTAAATTTGCCAATTCCTTTTCAATTGAAACAGTACAATAGGACCAAAATGGTAGATGCTGACAATTTTAAGGACCCAATGAAAACTTCAAACCTTGAAAAAAATAAACAGCAAAGGGGACAGAAACTTCTTTTCAACAAAAAAATATAAGATTTATTTTAGACACTAACCATGATCCCTTGATGAGGAAGATATTCGTTGATCAGTACATGGTTGATTGCTGAAGGAAACAAGCCCGTCTGCTGACAGATTCTGTGAGTGATCTTTTGCAGCCAAGGTGGCACTGCAAAATTTTAATTTTAAAATATGCAAAATTGAGGACAAAGTACAGAGATACTACTCAACAATAGATGTTATTCATATCATGTCTTTCTGTTTTGGACAAGAGTTGATTTATGCTTTAGAGTGAGGCTATGGTACTATGCATAGTGCACGTTGGATCAATATCTCCATTTACAAAGTTCAAATAGTCGATCTGAACCATTCAACATATCACCATATGACAATGTACTTGTAGATCAAATTTTTCATTTTTTAGAAGTTTTTACTATTTTTTTAGATAGGTAGAAAATCACTTGATCTAACCAAAAAAATAATAGAAAAATAAAAAAAGGGAAAATTTAGTCTAGAAGTACATTTTCATATGGAGATCATGTTGAACGGTTCAGATCGACTGTTTGGATTTTGAAAACAAAGATATTGATCCAAAGTATGGGCCAATGTGCGCTATGCATAGTACCATAGCTTCACTCTATCCTTTATATAATTCCTAGCTAATCAGATAATAGAAGAAAGTACTTTTTATTTTATTTTGTTTTTGAAGATCTAAAGATGTTTCTCGAGACATATATATGACATAACAACAAGATATTGCACAAAGAAGAATCAGGAAACTAGAATCAGATTTATGCTCAATATACTCACATTCCTGGGGAAGAAGCCCCTTTTCATGGACAACACCACCTAGATAAAGAAAAAAAGGATAGATGAAACAAAGCATATAAAATTGGCCAAAATTACATAAATTAAGAGGGAAACAACAAAAGAAAGACTAGGAATATACCCCAATTTTGTAACCTCCTGTTTTTCAATGATTTCCATCTCAAAGCTGGGACTTGATTTATCTGTTGTGCAGCATTTTATATAATCAGAACTCAGAAGCAATTTAAAAAAAAAATCTGTAGTGCAGTATCAAATACATTGTATAATACACTGCTAAATGTAATCAGAAGCAAATTATACATTTTTCAAAGGGAAACTAGCAGCATTCTTTTTGTACAAAAAGCCCACAGTAGTTTGTGTTATTTACAGATGACATTGAATATTGTCACCTTTACATCTAGCATGCAAATATTTGAGACATTTAACAAGCAATTATTAGATAATAAGTCATATATGGTGGCTTGGCTTCCAATAAATATTGAAGATTGTGCCCCTAATTTTATAGGATTTTTTTCTCTTATGTTAATGAATCAGAACCAAGCTGAACAGTCACACCCCAGTGATTTACTAGATAATTACTTATGATTATTTTACATAATCTAATCTCAGTTGATTGTCAATTTATCTCAAATAACAGAATAAGAATTATTGCTGATTACAGATACTATGGGGTTCAGTACGCAAAATCAAACCCAAAGTTCATTACTTTTCATAAGGGAAGCCATGATGATTGATGAGGTACTTACATGGTGAAGCAGCTCTGCCTGCTCAGAATCTGAGATGAAATTGGGGATGTAAATCACAGTTGGAAGAGATCCCACGACGAATTCGTCGAGATTAAGTTGTTTTTCCTCCTGCGGCTCTTCCATTTTGCGCTTCAACTCTTGGTTTCAGATTTCCCACTAGAGAAAACCAGAGGCGACGCAACGCAAGACTGTTGATTGGGCTATTACAGGCCTCGTCTGGGTTTTATAAAAAAATTACACTATTATTGTTGGTGTTGTTGTCATCGATTCTTAAAAATAATTAAAATTATGGCCCAATTAAGATTTCAATTTGGGCCTTTGGGATATCTCTTTTCTACCCTTGGAAAAGTAATAACTGATGTAACATTAATTGAATTAATGGCCTAAACGATGTGTAACATCATTCTGAATTCAAACTTATGAGACAGGGACCACATAACACTGAATTAAATTCTCTTCTCGATGGATTAGCATCAAATGAGAACAAAAGGATCTGTTTAATTATGAGTGAGTTGTTAACATAATAATGTACTTTGAGTAGAACTAGGGTGTTCCTAAGCTCATCAAGCCCTTCGTGAGCTCGACTCTAAAACCTATCGAATTGACTTCAAACAACATTTTCAAACCGTTAGATGTTCAATCTATATTAAAATGTGCTTGGAGACCAAATTTTTTATTTTTTGGAATTTGTTTACTATTTATTAAGATGGTTTGAAATCGCTGTTTTTCAATGGTGCAAAATTTTAATAAAAACAACGATTTTCAAACCATCTTAATAAATAGTAAAAAAATTCCAAAAAATGAAAAATTTGGTCTCCAAGCACATTTTAATATACATTGAACATCTAATGGTTTGAAAATGTCATTTGAAGTCAATTCGATAGGTTTTAGAGTCGAGCTCACGGAAAGGCTTGGTGAGCTTAGGAACACCCTAGTTCTACTCATGTACTTTTCACATCATCATGAGAGGGGGAATTTTTTGAAACAGAAACAGTATGTCAATAATACATGAGAGAGGGAAATTTTTTTATTAAATTAAATACACATTTATTACATTCATTCACCGCAAGCAAGCACACGCCAAAAGCATGTTTCTGGTATGAAAACGATAACTCTCCTAGAGAAGATACCCAGAATCCCATGATTTTAATCTTAATTTTGATAGATTCTTCCTAAAATAGACCTCAGTTAACTCTTTCACTAAAGCAAATTATATATGATGTCAATATCACTTCTGGTTCATCTTGCCACAGCCACCAAGTTGCCTGAATGCACGAAAGAATTCAACCGTCTTTTCACGGGCCGGCAGATTCTCTTTTATCACCGGTTCCTGTAGAAAATCTTTGATCCACCGAGCAAAATGCGGGAACTTAGCCTCATGATTTGCTTTGAAGTCTGCTGCCTCCTCTGCCACCCCAAGCCAAAATGCCATCCATCCTACGGCTAAATCGGTGTATCCGATATGATCACCATAGAAAAACTTCTTTCCTTCAAGTTGTTCGTCTAGAGCTTTGAGTTGCACTTGTAGATTCTCTATTGAGTTCTCCTTTTCTTCTCCTTCCATGTAAAAGGCCTTCCTCGCCTCTTCACGGCACTAGGTAAAAATAAACATCGAATTCATTATGAAAAACAAAAATAAACAACAACCATTACTATCAAGAAGCAATATTATTTCTGTATTATACAAAATAAATAAATTTGTCACCTTGACATCAACAAAAGTGGCCCAAAATCTTGCCATGGCGCGCTCATGCGGATCCACGGGCAATATCGGCTTATCCTTCCATGTCTCATCGATATACTCCAAAATGACAAGCGACTCAACAATGGGTTTTCCGTCATGTACCAAAACCGGTACTTGTTTATTGATAGGATTGTACTCAAGTAGAGAAGAACTTTTATTAGAGAGATCTTCTTCTATATATTCATACTCAATTCCCTTCAATTGGAGAGCCCATTCGACTCGTCGAACCGCCGGGCTAGCCCACATGCCAAATAGTCTCACCTCATAACTAGTCACCATTTTTTCTATGTTATTTCGGAGTCTTTATGAAATGAGAGGTGCAAGTGTTTTTTTTTTTTTTTGTGTGTGTGTTAAGCTTCAAGAGGGTTGGTATTGGGATGTATATAGGGAAAAATATGAAGGGCATTTGAAATGGATATCGATGGGAGGGTGTTTTTTTTTGTGTGAAGTAGATGGATCATGGAGTGTATAATTTCAGATTCTTATTTATTACATGCATTTATATCGGAAAAGGAAGTTACATATGAGAGGTAATTAATGAAAAATAACGCCCAAAATAATGATAAAAATTGTTTTCTTGTTTGATTTGGTTGGGTGTCAAATGGTTTTACATAGAGGTGCTCCTTTTACCTGATTATCTGAATCCAATTAGGAACCGAACCAGATCCGATTAATTTGGATAAGATATGGTTTAAAAAATAACTGGTTAAATTATGAGTACAGTTACAAAATTAATAATTTAATATCCGACCTGGATCTGAACCGGAACCGATACTGTAATGGATAGGATATGAGTTTGATTTAGTTATCCGACCCATAACCGAACCCGACCTGATATCCGTATAAATGCCCGATAAAATGATAATACCATTTGTTTATAATTATTTAATATAAATACATATATTAATTACTATGAAAAGACAATCATTTGTTGTATTTTTTAATTTCTTAAATGAAATTTATTGCTCTTTTCGCACATATTATTGAAATAAAATGTCATAGTTCACCTTTTGCCTATAAATTTTCAGAACTAATTAATTCCTTTCTTGATCTCTTTATCTACCATGTATCTACCTTTCTGCACGAATTATTAAAATTTATTGCTCTCTTCGCTGATTGAAACAAATTAATATTAATATTCTATTCCTGGATTTCGCAACCATATAATGAAATAACCATCTCTAATATTTTACTTTATAAAATTATCTCACTTTCAATATTTTGGAGCATATTTTAATTTATATTATAATGATATATTATGTGAGATATTTAATAAATTATAATTATATTTAAACGTAAAGTGTTACTTAAATGCTTGTGAGTTGCGACATATACCCGCTCCGGATCCGAACCGAACCCGATAATCCATAAACAAGTTATGGGTTTATATCTACCCGGAACCGAAAGATTAGATCCGAAATATCTACGGGTAGATAGGTATCTGGATCCGGACCAGACCCGATTTGAAACAAATAAGTATATAGATCGAAATTCGGACCCGAACACTTTTAGAATATGAGTCCAAATATAATAGTATCCGGACCCTACCCGACCCGATAGCACCTCTAGTTTTACATCCTTTGATGTAGTTGCCTCTAATTAATAATACAATTAATTAAACCGATTAACTTATTAATTTTGTCTCCCTTATTTTATTCCTATCTCAATACGTCAACCAAAATGTCTCTTAGCGAGAGACGACGAGTATATCTTTTCCTCTCTTTTCTTTTCCCTGAGAAAAGTTGGAGGCTTGGAGTAACATATCTTAATCCATAGCACTATCCCCAGTAACTAAGATGCTGTAATAGCCATTTTAAAGATTTTGTCATGTGTGTAATAGTGCATTCTATTAATTAAGATTTGTTCTAAATTCTAATAGGCATTTTAAAGATTTATGTCATGTGTGTAGTAGTGCGCATACTATTAATTAAGATTTGTTCTAATAGGCATTTTAAGGATATATATGTAGAGTAGGGTTAAAATGCACCATTGATTTTGTGCTTCAATCATACTCCACATTCTTATCTTCGTTTTCAAAGTCCGAATAGTCGATCCGAACCACTTACCATCTTTGTATTAAAATGTATTTGGAGACCAAATTTTATATTTTTTGGAATTTTTTTACTATTTTTTTAGATAGGTACTAAATCACTGTTTTCAGAAGATTCTGAACTATCCAAAACAGTGATTTTGTACCTATCTAAAAAAATAGTAAAAAAATTCAAAAAAAAATATAAAATTTGGTCTCCAAGCACAAAACTAATTGTACATTTTAATCCTACTCATATATGTAGAGTGAGGCTATGGTGCTATGCATAGCACCAATGGCTAGTGTACTACGGCTCAATATGGTACTTTTTAAAATCCTAACGGTTGATCCGACCGTTCAATGTGATATCCATATGAATATGTACTTGCAAACTAAATTTTATATTTTTTCGAATTTTTTTACTATTTTTTCAGATAGGTAGAAAAATCAGTGTTTTTTGAAAATTCTGGACCATCAAAATTCTACCTATTTGAAAAAAATAGTAAAAAAATTCGAAAAAATATAAAATTTAGTTTGCAAGTACATATTCATATGGTTATTACATTGAACGGTCGGATCGACCGTTAGGATTTTAAAAAGTACCATATTGAGCCGTAGTACACTAGCCATCCGTGCTATGCATAGCACCATAGCCTCACTCCATATATGTATATATAAAACAGATTTTTTTTCAGATTTATGTCACTGTTTTTCAGATTTTTTATTTTTTTATTATTAAAACAATTATATTTAAAAGTCCTAAAATTAGTAATTTTTTTTAAATATGGAAAACACGTTGATAGAGGCTACCAAACTATTGTATTAAGAGAAAATAACGAGTGCAATATGAAGATGCTTTAATACTGAATACATGTGTTCAGGTTTAGATTGGTGGAAAAATAATATTTGTATAAGAAAGGAATCAGCCGGAATTGAACTCATTCATGTACCTTCTTGTTTTTAAAAAACAAAACAAAACAAATTCAATACCTTCATCTTTGTAACCAACCCATAAAAAAAATAAAAATTGGGTGACAAGGACGGAAACACTGTATCCTGCTTGTATCATTTTAGATTCGCACTTCCCCAGTTGAATTTTTTTAACCGTAGAAATTATTAAAATCAGTATGGAAATAGAAAGAGTATATTGTTTTTAATAAATATAGAAATATCTGACTCATTAAGTCCGATTCAAATATTATGGATTTGATTCAACGATTCATATTCATATTCTTTTTTTTTAGTTTGGATCTGGACCGTCCGATTAGAGGAGAATCAAGCTCTGGTCTACAGATAATTCCAAAAAAGTATAATATTTGGATCTGGACTATTGAGTCAGATCTATATATTTTGGATCGGACTCAATGAGTCAGATTTTTCTATATTTGTTAAAAACGAGACACTCTTTCTATTTTCATACGTCTGAATTTAATAATTTCTATGAATAAAACTTTCCTTTCCCCATCCCCACCTTACTTTCGAGTGATAACGACACCCCTAGCTTGGAGTAGGATCTCCTGTGGCGTTTCATAAAACTCTCATAGAGAAACGAGTCAAAAAAGGATCCTGACAGATGCCATAATAAATACAATTGTTGTATCTATAGCAGTGTTCTAAATAGCGCGCTATAGCGTTTTTGGACTCCAAACGCTACGCTATGACATCAAAATGCGCTATTTGCGCTACGGCCGCTATAGCGGCCGCTACAGCGCTATAGCGGTCCGCTATTTGCGCTATTTGCGCTATACAATATGGGTTTTTTTTTATTTTTTTTTTTTAAGAAATTTATATGGGTTTTAAATAAAGATTAAAAAAATCTCAAACCGAAATTGAATTTGTTGCTACTTGCTACAGATAAATCAATTTGAAATTGGGAATATAAATTGAAATTTGAATAGAAAAAAAGTCCAAACCGAAATTAAAATTTGAATAGAAAAAAAAAATAGATTATGTCATGAATCATGATGCATAATATATTTTTAATAGGAAAAATCGATAGTTTATGATATTACTATGGATATTTTGAACCGCAATTTGGACTTTGTACGGGTTCAATATGAATATTATAATTTCTTAATTACTTTGGTGTTATTTATTGTTCTATGAGACTTTAGATAATGTTGATATTTAGTACAAATATTGAATATATGAAATGTAAAAAAAAAACGCTATTTGGAATAGCTTCCGCTATAGCGACGCTATTCGCTATAGCTTTTTTTTTTGCTTTCCCGCTACGACGCTATAAACACTATTTAGAACCTTGATCTATAGTAAAAAGGGCACACTGGATGTCATTGCCCATCAAGTTGCAGGTCCGTATTCGCTATAATTTATACTAGTATCGTGCCCGTGCGTTGCAACGGAATATATGATAAGATAACAAAAATAAGCTTTCATACAAAATGACAAATTTTCATAAAAAAATAAAATTAGAAATATATTAGACATTTATCACATTAATATGTATAGAAATAAAGAGGTAGATGAATAAGGAAGTGAATAAAAAATTGATTTGCATTGTGATCCGCTGTCTAGAAAATTTCAATTGGAGAGGGAGAAATAAGGAAACAAAAAATTATATCGCTAAAATTTTAGAATTTGTTTAATTTTAATTGTAACGCATTGTGTGACGGTATGTGTGGCGAGTATGTTTGTAGCTAAATTTAAACTTCTACACATAAAACAGATGCATTTAATCAAAAGAAGATAGATTATGTAATTGGAGAGCTGAGATTAAATCTAAAAATTAATCTTTCAATTGTAGCCGTTAGCGGATCGGATAACCTACGTGCTTAATAATGGAATGGAGATATGACTAGGGTTGAAATGCAGTGTTGGTTTTGTGCTCCAATTATGCTTCACATCTTTATTTTTATTTTCAAAGTCCGAACAGTCGATCCGAACCATTCACCATGATCTTTGTATTAAAATGTGCTTGGAGATCAAATTGTATATATTTTTTGAATTTTTTTTTACAAATTTTTTAGATAGATACAAAATCATGTTTTCAGAAGATTTTGGACCATCCAAAACAGTGATTTTGTACCTATCTAAAAAAATAGTAAAACAATTTCAAAAAATATAAAATTTTGTCTCCAAACACATTTTAATGATCATACTGAGTGGTTCGGATTGATTGTTCGAACTTCGAAAATAAAGAAAAAGACGTGGAACATAATTGGAGTACAAAACCAAAGGTGCATTTTAACCCTACACGGGTGTGTGTATACGACTCTTACCATAATAATAAAATCCACGAATTGTTTATTGTCAGCGCCTTCTCAAAAACTAAATGAATTAAATTGATTCTAAATTTTTCTAAACTAGAAAATAGTTGCATGAAATTTATAAATTAATCATAAATAATGGAGTTAGCTGGCATGCTATGGGTAGTTAAGTGATATGTTTCAAACAACGAATTCAAATCGTTAAAATCAATCCACTTCATGAGTAATGTGTTTACATACTAAATATATAAATTTTTGAATTAATTCAGTACAAAGTCAAGCAATCATAAAATATGATCTGAACCACTCAATCATTTTAAAATGCCTAGTTATTTACATGCCTCAATCATGTCTCACATTCTTATCTCAATTTTTAAAGTCCAAAGAGTTGATTTTGAACCACTCGATATGATCTCCATCTCAATTTTTAAAGTCCAAACAGTTGATTTTGAACCACTCGATATGATCTTCATATTAAAATGTGTTTGAAGATCAAATTATTATTTTTTTAAATATCTTTTACAATCTTTTTTTAATAGTACATACTCTTTTGAAAACAATAATTTTGTATATATCTAATAAAATGGACATGATAACAGTTCCTCAACTACAATCCTCCAACAGTCTCCCAATTCTAACAGTCAAAGACTTTGACAGTTAGACAACTTCTGACGCCTATCGTATTTGAGAAAATCAGCACTGACAGGATTAATATAAATCAACACTGAGTGTTCCAGTCTTAATAGTGTTTGAACCAAGTCGTAATACTTCTTCTAACAAATCTTAACAATGATAATTGTTTTTTCTCCTAATTTGTCTCCAAGCCAAAAAGAAAATATTATTTACACCCACTCATTTTTTTCCTCCGATAATTCTCGTCAATTTTTCTAACGATATTTGAGAAATTTTGCGAATCTAAAACTACGAACGTCTTCTCTCGATTTTTTTTTCAAATGAAATTTATGATGAAGTATTTTTGAGTTATACTTGTGTTGTTGTTTCTTTTCATTTTCAAGACATTATACCTCACATTGTAAGTTTTAATAGTACTTCTCACAAGTCTTAATAGTGTTTTTAGTAAGCCTTAATGGTTATTTTAACAAGTCTTAATAGAGTTTCTAGAAAGACTCTTATTTCATCTTGTAAATCACCGAGCACGATGAAGTTGGAGGTAGAGATAGATGGTCGGCGATCGGAGAGGCATTTTGCGATAGGATCTGGGAAGAGAAAACCGACGAGATGGTGATCATGAGCCACGATTAAAATCTTTTACGAGAGGATATTGGGATTGGAGTGGGAGACGTTGGGAGACAAAAGGTCTGGTGACCATAAACTTTTCTGTTGATAAAATAGCAAAAAGTTCTAAAAAAATATAAAATTTGGTTATCAAGCACATTTTAATACGAATATCATATTGAAAGATTTTGTACATATTATTTGGACTTTGAAAATAAAGATAAAAAATTGTGAGACATGAGCTCTTTTTACTAGTGTTTTAAATAGCGCGCTATAGCGTTTTTGGACCCCAAACGCTAAGCTATGACATCAAAATGCGCTATTTACGTTACGGCCGCTATAGCGGTGATAGCGGTCCGCTATTTGTGCTACGGCCGCTATACAATATGATTTTTTTTTTAATAAAACCTATTTGGCAGCCAAATTTTTCAAAAAAAACAATATGGGTTTTTTAAAGTAATTTATATGGGCTTTAAATAAAGACCTAAAAAAGCTCAAACCGAAATTGAATTTGTTGCTACTTGCTACAGATAAATCAATTTGAAATTGAGAATAGAAATTGAAATTTGAATAGAAAAAAAAATATTATGTTATGAATCATGATGCTTAAGATATTTTTAATAGGAAAAATCGATAGTTTATGATATTACTATGGATATTTTGAACCGCAATTTGGACTGTGTACTGGTTCAATATGAATATTATAATTTCTTGATTACTTTGGTGTTATTTATTGTTTTATGAGACTTTAGATAGTGTTGATATTCAGTACAAATATTGAATATACGGAATGTAAAAAAAAAACGCTATGTGGCATAGCTTCCGCTATAGCGACGCTATTCGCTATAGCTTTTTTTATAGCCTTCCCGCTATGACGCTATAAATGCTATTTATAACCTTGCTTTTTACCTAGTCCTAAGCTTTTCACCAAGTAGAGAATATTACTTTTAAAAAATCACAATAAAAGTAACCTACTACAACTGTCGAATGTCATTCCTATAATATTCTTTGATTCTTTGAACAGTACTTGTCAATTATATGCAGATTCACTATGATTCTTTGAACATAACTGTGCATAACACCGGATTGTTTCAAACCAATAGAATCACCGGGATTCTCTATGATTCATTGAAGAGAACCTGTCAACAATAGTATATTCTCTACGATTCTTCGAATAAACCAATATAATTACTTGGATTTGATATGAACATTTACTCAAACAGCTGCAATCATCTATGTTAGTATTCTCACTATGATACGTTTGGATGCACTCTAGAATAGCTAGAATAATTACTATTTGAGAATAGTAAATAAGAATAGCACTAACCTTGATGGTAAGAGAATAGTGGTAACTCAAAGATATTCGGAATAGTAAAAGGTTGTTTGGAATGCATATTTAGAATAGAGTTTGGAGAGAATGAATAAATGATATTTTTTTATTCGGCTAAAGAGAGCAACAATTGCTATTCCAACTTTTTGTTGGAATAGCGAAATAACTCTATTCTTCTTGTTCCGAATAGCAACCGAGGTTGTTTGGATGAACCTAGAGGTGCTATCGGGTCGGGTCGGGTCCGGATACTATTATATTTGGACCCGTACCCTAAAAGTGTTCGGGTCCAAATTTCGATCCATACACTTATTTGTTTCAAATCGGGTCGGGTCCGGATCCGGATACCTATCTACCCGTAGATATTTCGGGTCTAGTCTTTCGGTTCCGGGTAGATAGATACCCATAACTTGTTTGTGGATTATCGGGTCCGGTTCGGATATGGGGCGGTTCCGGATCCGGAGCGGGTATATGTCACAACTCCCATACTATAGATGTTTTTCTTTTTTTCTCATTAAGTGCCTTCAATAATATTTTGTGAAACTTGGGTAGTATTTTCAGAATTTGATTGTTGATTGTTTGGAGTACTCATGGTGTAACAAAAAGTATTTGAAAGTTTTTTATTTTTTGTTAATAGCTTTTGAATTCAGGAGGCTTGAGATAAATAACTTTTGAAAATTAAAATATTGAAGAATAGATATAATTTTTAGAAAGTAAAATATTGGAGATGGTGATTTCCTTTTCTATGATTCAAAAAATCCATGAATGGAATATTAATACTAATTTGTTTGAATAGAGAATTAAATTTATGACAAATATTTGATTTCAATGAGATTTATTGCGAATGGCATATCAATGAGAGCAATAAATTTTCATGATAATGAGGAGGATATATAAGGCAGATATTGAAGGATATATTCAAAGCAATAAATTTTATTCAAAAAATTAATATGCAAAATGTGATTACTGGCGTGACATTTGTTGATTTGATTATATGTAAAATTGTATTTTCATAGTTATTCATATATGTTTTATCAGGTATTTATATGGGTATCGGGTCGGGTTTGGTTATGGGTCGGATAACTAAATCAAACCCATATCCTATCCATTACAATATCGGTTCCGGTTCGGATCCGGATCGGATATTAAATTATTAATTTTGTAACCGTACTCATAATTTAACCGGTTATATTTTTTAAACCATACCCTACCCAAATTAACCGGATTCGGGTCGGTTCCGGGTCGGATCCGGGTAATCGGATAAAAGTAGCACCTCTAGATGAACCTAATTTAGAATAGCAATGCTATTCTAAGAATAGTACTATTCTCAGATGATCCAAACATGGCAATGATAACTTGTATAGTAATGAAAATTTTCAAATATAGGAATTAGAATATTAATTTGTTAATTGTCAAGTTGAAAAAATTCAGAAAAAAAATATAGAATGAAGGTGCCCCTGAGTACTTGAGATTTATTTTTAGAAAGTTGCTTTTCTCTTTTCTTTTATAATTATAAGTTTTGTTAAAGAAGTTACATTAGTAATTTAGTATAAAACATTGATAAGTGCATTAATACTGAATTTTTTTCAAGCTAAAAAATGACTTGTGGCTCGTTCGTTTTCGGACCGAGTCAGATACGAGCGAGTTACGAACTGTGTGCTTTTTTACCACCTGACTGTCAATGAGTCGAGCTAGACGTAACTCATAGCTCGCTGGTTTCCAAAATGATCCATGAAAAGCCAATATTACAAAAAGGATTGATTACCCTGAAAATTACAAAAATAATTTATTTTTGGTTATCCATTGGAATAACTGAGAATAATAACCACTTATCCTCCGCTTCACTTTTCTCTCCTATCTTTGCCACAGAAGATCTGATACATGACCCACTCGGAATTTTTAACCGGTTACCTCTGTATTAGAATCCGAATTGGTGTTTAAAAAATGCTGAAAGGAGTTGAGGGTTTGACATCATGTGGCAGGAAAACAAGTTAGAAAAGTACTTCAAAAGATGTAAAAATAAAATCTATAGCTGTAGTTCTGATGCGTTGAGATGTCACTTTTATTCATCTTTATCATTTTAGGATCTCACGGTTTCAATTAAATTAACAGCTACAAATTTGTTTTTGGTACCTCCAAGTTCCAACATAGAATTCTTTTGAGGCTCACTGCTTACGTAAGCTAGCCCAATAAATCCATGGTCGCTTCGATTTATGTCTCTGCTGCTCCTCCATACCTGAATTTTTTTTATAAACCGTAATAAAAAAAATTGATTTTTAGGAAACCAACATAATTTTTTTTTTTTAACAAAAACCATAAGAACCGAAATGCCATTCCGGTCCCGGAATTTTTTTTTTTTTTTGGGACCGAAATGGCATTTCGGTCCGGTTCTATTTTTGGATTTTCTGTGGTACTTTTTCACAAGTTTTCATATGAGTCGCCGCAGAAAATCCAAAAAGGGGACCGGACCGAAATGACATTTCGGTACGGAACAAAAAAAAATTTCGGACTGAAATGCCATTTCGGTTCTTATGGTTTTTGTAAAAAAAAGTAATCATAAATTTTTTTTTTTTAATTATGGTTTAAAAAAAAGGGAGGGCCTAACCTTCCCCCGCCATCCATCCCCCACTTTTCCCCCAACTGAAAATAAGTAGGGGACCACAGTAAACTGTTAATAACCGTTGAAATAAGTAGGGGACCACAGTAAACCGTTAATTATTGGGAAATAGAAGGGGACCAAAAATGTCTCCACAGCATTACAGGCGCAGAAGTATTCACCCTTGTAAACTCAAGTATTCATCCATGTAAAGAAAAGTACTCATCTTTGAGAAATAACTATATAAGGAAACATTATCACCCATCTTTGACACGTTTTTAGAGTTGATTTTTTTTTTGTACGTTCACTCTAACTAATTTTTCCGACGATCTGTGAGGAATTTTTCAAATCTAAAACCACGAAAGTCTTCTACACAATTTTCTCTTTCAAATAAGATCCATGATGACATACTTTCGAGTTGTCCGTTACGCAAG
Organism: Carex kokanica; assembly: GCA_025461125.1. Lineage (NCBI taxonomy): Eukaryota > Viridiplantae > Streptophyta > Magnoliopsida > Poales > Cyperaceae > Carex > Carex kokanica. The sequence goes on along the minus strand of JAJGRX010000865.1, from coordinate 1,571,137 downwards.
TATTCACATCTCGTACGCAAGTATTCATCTCTCATTGAACAAGTATTCATTCTCGTCGTGTAAGTGTAAAGAGTACATGAAGGTATGGTGGGACCGCACAACCGTGACTTCAGATAAGTAGGGGACCACAGTAATATGCGGAGATAAGTGGTGGAATTAGTAGGGGACGATTTACGAAAAAGTATTGACACTTAACACGAGTTGTATTCATCCATATAAATAAAAGTACTCATCTTTGAGAAAGAATTATATATGGAAATATTACGACATTAAGAACATTAATTACGCGGAGATAATAGGGTACCACAACTGCCGTCCGCTAAAAACAAAAGAAAACGCGTAATTAAGTGGGGGGACCGCACAACCGCCATCACTAACTACCGTGGGGACCGCATAACCGTCACCGCAAGTGGAAACAACATCAAATATTCATCTATAATACATGAAGTATTCACATGTAATACATCAAGTATTCACCCTGATATATCAAGTATTTTTAAAAAAACTGGACATATCACACCCATATTTTACACGTTTTTAGAGGTGGTTTTTTTTTTTTCTCCGTTCAATCTAACTAATATTTCTAACGATCTGTGAGAAATTTTGCAAATCTAAAACCACGAACATCTTCTACATAATTTTCTCTTTAAAATGAGATCCATGATGATATACTTTCGAGTTATTCGTTGCACAAGTATTCACCCTCGTCATGCAAGTATTTATCTATCATTGAACAAGTATTCACATGTAATACATCAAGTATTCACCCTGATATATCAAGTATTTTTAAAAAAAACTGGACATATCACACCCATCTTTTACACGTTTTTAGAGGTGGTTTTTTTTTTCTCCGTTTAATCTAACTAATATTTCTAACGATCTGTGAGGAATTTTGCAAATCTAAAACCACGAACGTCTTCTACATAATTTTCTCTTTAAAATGAGATCCATGATGACATACTTTCAAGTTATTCGTTGCACAAGTATTCACCCTCGTCATGCAAGTATTCATCTATCATTGAACAAGTATTCACATGTAATACATCAAGTATTCACCCTGATATATCAAGTATTTTAAAAAAAAAAACTGGACATATCACACCCATCTTTTACACGTTTTTAGAGGTGGTTTTTTTTTCTCCGTTCAATCTAACTAATATTTCTAACGACCTGTGAGGAATTTTGCAAATCTAAAACCACGAACGTCTTCTACATAATTTTCTCTTTAAAATGAGATCCATGATGACGTACTTTCGAATTATTCGTTGCACAAGTATTCACCCTCGTCATGCAAGTATTCATCTATCATTGAACAAGTATTCACATGTAATACATCAAGTATTCACCCTGATATATCAAGTATTTTTAAAAAAAACTGGACATATCACACCCATCTTTTACACGTTTTTAGAGATGGTTTTTTTTTTCTTCGTTCAATCTAACTAATATTTCTAACGATCTGTGAGGAATTTTGCAAATCTAAAACCACGAACGTCTTCTACATAATTTTCTCTTTAAAATGAGATCCATGATGACATACTTTCGAGTTATTCGTTGCACAAGTATTCACCCTCGTCATGCAAGTATTCATCTATCATTGAACAAGTATTCACATGTAATACATCAAGTATTCACCCTGATATATCAAGTATTTAAAAAAAAAAAAACTGGACATATCACACCCATTTTTTACACGTTTTTAGATGTGGTTTTTTTTTCTCCGTTCAATCTAACTAATATTTCTAACGACCTGTGAGGAATTTTGCAAATCTAAAACCACGAACGTCTTCTACATAATTTTCTCTTTAAAATGAGATCCATGATGACATACTTTCGAATTATTCGTTGCACAAGTATTCACCCTCGTCATGCAAGTATTTATCTATCATTGAACAAGTATTCACATGTAATACATCAAGTATTCACCCTGATATATCAAGTATTTTTAAAAAAAACTGGACATATCACACCCATCTTTTACACGTTTTTAGAGGTGGTTTTTTTTTCTCCGTTCAATCTAACTAATATTTCTAACGATCTGTGAGAAATTTTGCAAATCTAAAACCACGAACGTCTTCTACATAATTTTCTCTTTAAAATGAGATCCATGATGACATACTTTCGAATTATTCGTTGCACAAGTATTCATCTATCATTGAACAAGTATTCATCCTAGTTGTGTGAGGCGGAGGCGGAGGCAGAGGCGGAGAAGGAGAGGCGGAGGCGGAGAGGGAGAGGCGAAGGTGGGAGAGGCGGGCGGAGGCAGAGATGGAAGAGGGATGCGGAGGTGGAAGAGGGAGAGGGAGGGAGAGAGGAAAGAAATAGAAGGAGAAAATCTACTAATTAATTTGTAGGGACCACTAGTTAGTTAAAATTGATTATTATAGTTAGAAAAGGAAGTTAGTTAGTTGGGAGAAAAATGGAGGAAGGAATCAAGGGGTAACATATAATTACCCTAAAAAAAAATATTCTTCATACCTTGCATTCAGCATTAATGACAAATTATTAATATGTGTTTTTCCTTTTACATTCTTTTGCCCAATTTTTCTTTCTTTATTTTGTTTTGCCCCCTTTGATCTCGTACTGTTTGACTATACTGGAAAGTGGAAAGTGAATATAATAAATACGAAGAAATCGCTCAATTCTAAGAAGAGGTAAAATGTAAAGTAATTTTATTTTTATGTTTTATTTGACATTTTCTTTGTATAAAAGTATTTATAAAGAACAAGATATCACTAATATCATTCTAAATAATTCCACTGTTTATAATTATTTTTACTTTGAAAAAAATCACTTTTTTTTTCCCTATAGGACAATTAATCATATTACCCTTGTTAGATGCCGTCAAAAAATAAAAATAGTATATCATTAAAATAACAGATTGATCATTCAATGGATAACAATTGATTTCTAAATTAATACCAATTTGATCCCCAATCTATCTAAAGTCTAAACTATACATAATACTTGTACAATTTAATCTTAGAATAATTATATTCATCCCCACACTCCAATCCCTCATCTGTCCCCGCAGCTACAGTAAAGGAAGGTTGTACTATAATTCCCACTAATTATATAGTTCCTCCTTTTCCAATTCATGTACTTGTTCCCGCGTCAACCTTTATAAGTATAAATACTTGAGAAATAACAGATTAATACTTGCAAAGTAAGATATTAATAGTTGCATGCGTAACTTGATATGATGATTCCTCTTTTCCAGTCCCCCAATGGTCCCGCGTCAACCTTCCTATAATGAAGTAGTGGGGACCTCGTATCCCCGCATCAACCTTCCTATAACAAAAATAGTTGATCTCATAGGTATAAATATTTCAATGCATAGGTATAAATACTTGTAAAATAAGATATTAATACTTGCAAAATAAGATATTAATAATTTAATGTGTAACTTAATATGATCAAATGCATGAAGATTAAACTTTTTACAATGTATATACATATAAATACTTCAGTGCATAGATATAAATACTTTCAATACTTGATATTAATACTTTCAGATGTCATCCAGCGTCATATGTAAAAAAAATATAAGTATTACGGTCCCCTATATAGTTATGGCAATATTGATATTTTAATAAATGTGTATGGTCCCCCTATTTAGTTTGAGTGATCCCCACAGATATTTATGGTGCGAGAACAGTTTGAGAGATTTGGTTGGAGAGATAATTATTTACGTTAAAATACTTTCGTTAATAGGTACAAATATTTTCATGCATAGGTATAAATACTTTCATTCATAGGTATTAATATTTTAGAAATTGTGCGGGGACGATACGGATTATATAAGGAAATTGTGCGGGAACGGTCCTCCCAAGTTAGTTATGAAAGTTATGTGTGGGGACAGTGCGGGAACAGAGGTGCGGAAACATTATTTACGTACTAAAATATAGTTCCATTCATATATATTAATACTTATATTATTCATGTTAAATACTTTGATGATTCCTGTTAAATAGTCTCATTTTATTAATATTTTAGTGGTGGTAGTTATGGAAATTAAGTGTAAGAATAATGCATTTTATTAATATTTTAGTGGTGGTAGTTATGGAAATTAAGTGCAAGAATAATGCATTTTATTAATATTTTAGTGGTGGTAGTTATGGAAATTAAGTGCAAGAATAATGCGAGAATAATACAGGGATAGAGATGTTGAGAAAATTATCAGGATCCTTTAATCTCATCGGTTGTCGTATTTATTATTTTATCTTAAAGGTCACTTTAGTTAAAATATTATGGCATAAGAATTTACCGCTACTTTAGTGGTGGTAGTTATGGAAATTAAGTGCAAGAATAATGCAGGAATAATACAGGGATAGAGATGTGGAGAAAATTATCAGGATCCTTTAATCTCATCGGTTGTCGTATTTATCATTTTACCTTAAAGGTCGCTTTAGTTAAAATATTATGGCATAAGAATTTACCGCTACTTTTTGTTAAAATATCTGTGTGATAGAGATTGTCATTATTTTGCTTTGGCCAATAGAATCAGAGGCAACATGGATCTAATATTTGATTTTATCTGAATATGTCTTTTCATATCATATAACATATACTGTTGTAATTGGAAATTTTTTATTGGTAGAAATTAATAAAAAAGAAGAGAGAGAAATAGAAAGAGTACATCAGTTTTTATATTTGTAGAAAGATCGGTAAAATTCTTACTGATCCAAAAAATTAAAAAATTTGGATCAGTAGGAATTCTACCGATCCAATCTTAGTTTTTTTTTTTAAAATCTGATGTATAGATGGAGGAAATTCTTATATTAGATTTATAGTAAAATATGAAAAGTTTTTTAAAAAATAGATAGAATGTTTCTATTATATCTAACTTTTAAGATACTCTATCTATTTTTGTAAAAAAATTGTATTTCACTAGAAAAATGAAAGAAAAAAAAAACAAACTGGTTTTTGGATCAGTAAGAATTTTACCGATCTTTCTACCAATATAATAACTGATGTACTCTTTCTATTTCTCTCTCTTCTTTTCTGTGAATTTCTACCAATAAAAAATTTTCGTTGTAATTTGTTCTAGCCCCACTCTAGACTCAAGACACATTTTTCATGCTTTGACGACAGCTGAAACGGACATGTCTAAATATTTTACTGTTATTAGAGATTTAGCACTTCTCAATTCCGTACTAAAATTGAGCTTCTTCTTCCTTGAGTTTATCTAAAAATGTGCCATGTATCAATGATTTTGGATAACAGCACATTTTTTTTAGGGAACAGGAATTAATTGGATTGGATTAGGCCTATAACAATTCTTGTTTTTCTTCTTCTACAACTTTTTTAATGCTCCCACTATTCCGAAACTGTATATATGATTGTTATTTTTGTTCTTGATTTTTTTTTTAAATTTGATTCGTCAAGAATTTGAGTTAGCAAGAACTAACATTTAATTTAGTGATAAAGACACATGATATCTGATATGGTAGGTCATGGGTTTGAAATTCGGATGGGAGAAATTATTTGTTGTAATAACAAGATATTAAATAGTTAGGTGGCTTGACTTCCAATCTTTACTCAAAAAAAAAAAAAAAAAATTTGAACTAGCTTATTTGGTTACTTAATACTTAATAATAGCCCATTTTATGTTAATTGACTGATCGTTATAAAATTATTTAGCTCGTCTACCTCATTTTTTTGGTCATGAACCCACAACAGGAAAACAAGAAAACATTCTATTATTATTCTCCTTTTCATTTGATGAAATATTCTATGAATGACTTATAAACTACTAACATTCTACATCAGCAGTTGCTATTGATCATAATATTACGAGAAATTTCGGTATGTTGTCTGAATGTTCATCGTATATCTTGGCTAGGGCTGTAAACGGATGCTCCGAATTCCGATTTAAACAGATACGGATATTTCGGATACGGATCCGGATAGTTATCAATTATTCACATAAGATCCGGATTCAGATACGGATACTAATATCTAAACGGAGCGGATATCCAAAACCCAATAAATATTATCGGACCCACTAGTATAAAAGAAATTGTTTTGTCTTCAACAGGATTCAAACCCATGTTATGTAGAAAAACAACCAAGCTACAAACCACTACACCACACTATCATTTGTTACTACTTCTTTATTTTGTTTATATCTTATATTAATGGAATATCTTATATCTCCCACCTTTCCAACATCAATATCTATATCACCTTGCAATTATTCATTTATTTTCATATTTAAATTTTATTAATTATTAATTATATTTTAAAGTTCATATAACTCAATTATCCGACAATTATTCATCTTGTACCTGTATTCGAATCCGTATTCGTAGATTATCCGTTTCGTATCCGTATTCGTATTCACTATTTGAAACATGGATATGGATATGATTTTACCACTATACGCTCCGTTTTCACCCCTAAATTCTTAGCTCGTCTCTCTTTTGGAATTATTTTTATCCTCAAAGTTGTATTTATTTCCTTTCATATCAAATTTCGTTATTTTCGGAAGGGAATGATTTTGCTTACCCAAACAATCTCTCTCTCCGACCTCAGCTCACCCACCAACCTCATTTGTGCGAGGGGTTAATCTTATTTAGCCAAGGGAAAAATTAAATGTGGTATATGTACAAATTTCTAAAAAAACATGAACCATGTAGAAATCAAAATTTATAAAGTTTTACACTAGTTATGAACGAACATTTAAAAATTAGGGAAAATTTCCGCCAATTTTTTCGTGAAAATTTAAAATTCTTTCTTTTATCTCCTTTTATTTATTTTTCTTTTTATTTAGTTATTTTAAAATTTAAGTTGACCAATATACCTCTGAATTTTAACTTGAGGTGTCCATTGTCTTTTTTTTTTTGTTTCTTCCTCCCTTCTCCTTTTCAGACCAAATATTTCTCCATTTCTTCATTATTCCCATCTAACGCATTGAATGTCGAAGCAATGTATTAAGCTCGTCTCTCTCGGCCCTCATGTGTGTCACTCTCTCTGCAAAACCGAGATTTTACTAGAGATCGCACGAGAAATTTGTATAGCCCTAGTTCTACCTCATGCGTGTCTCTCTTAGCAAAATCCAGAAAATTCAGAGCTAAAGCACTTGAGATTGAATTTGATCACGACATCTTTATTCTCCATGTTTTGTGATTTTATCTCGTTTGAACTAATCAAAGGTCCGACCAAACATTTGTCGAAATTAAATTTTGAGATATGATCAATTTCTAAGTCTAATGAGTTTTAATGCGAAAATCAATGGATAATGTAAGTTCATGCTAAAACAATTGGCATCCTTCATCTTTTTGAAGCAAGTCCATGTCCAATAATTTATTAAAAAAAGGTCAAGATTGTATTGAGTTCTACTGGATATTTTCAGAAGGTATAGGTAGAAAATGTGAAACAGTACTTATTGAGATTTGAATATCTATAATGCATCATGCTTATGTTATTTTTGTTTCATGTATCTTCTTTTTGTGTATATTTTTATGTGTTATGCACTCTGTCGAGGTTATTTAAGTATGTATAAAAATAATGTACCTAAATCCTGCTAAAGTGCCATTTTTATTAGATCGTTAGAAAAAATACATATACATTTCATATGTATTGTGCTTGATAAATGATGCAAGCTTTAATAGTATATAAAAATTACAATTGTTCCTTTTTATCTTTTTTAATTAATAATAGGTTGACAATGACAATGGAAGAGTTTCATCAAATGGCAGATGAGACAATTCATAATTTACAAGAAAAGCTTGAAGTGTTGTCTTTAAGTAATACCTCTTAGGTTATCAACTTCACTGCATACAGTTTCAAAATTGATTTCAAGTAAAGATTATCGATACATTTGACTTGTAAGATCTCTTTATATTGAAACATGATGTGATTTGTCAATTATGCAATTTTTATTTTCATTTTGTGTGCTCTTTAACTCAAGTATGTCATTGAAATGGATCTTTAGCTCAAACAATTGGACATAGTTCCTGAATCTTCAGGGGGATAATGGTTCGAATACATCAAGATCCTTACATGATACCTAATTTAAATTATGAAATTTTACAAACATATCTTCAGACTTTCTTTATACCAATAGATACAAAAAGTTGGTACCAACTGGTACAATAGTTAAAAGGGGATATAACATTGAACTTGACATGAGCATACAAAATAAGTTAGCATTCAAAGAAAATGCTCAAGAATGCATCAAAATTGAACTTAACAATTCAGAACACTAAAGATACTGACAAGATACTGTCATTTTTCCAAAAGTCCCATAACTATCATATACATAAATTGATGCACTTAATGTAAGAAACACCTATGACTACTCTAGTAATTAGAACTTACAACATATTTGATGCACTTAATGTAGGGTTTACAGCACAATTAAAGATGCAATTAAAAATAATAAAGCTAAAACTAAATTTGGGACCAAATACATAAATTAATGCACTTAATGTACGAAACACTTATGACTACTCCAGCAATTAGGCATTCATGTGAAAGCTCCATTGATGTGACAAGATAATATTATACAATTTCGTCATTGTCATCAGAACATTACCAGTAACTGATTTTTTTTCTGGTTTGGATTGTACCAGTTACCAGCAATCAGATACAAAAGTTCAATAAATACATATAAAAAATCTGTCAGTAAATACATAACAAAAGATATTGATACTGTTCACAATGTCATAGAACTTCTAATTAAAACACAAAATGAAATTGGATAAAGCAGAAAGTTAAATATTTTCTTCTTGAAGTAGCTTGAAGATACTAGGTGGACACGCTCTTTTCTTTGATCCAGCTTTCTCTTTACTTAAAACTCAACAAAAGAGCAAAAAATTAGGGCAATTGTATGATATCAATGAAAACAAATTTACATGCAAGGGGCTTATTGATAGCTTTATTTTAGTTTTTGTTTGATCCCGCCATGAGAGGTAGCTTTACTGTCTTGTGATGGAACTGCATTCTTGCATGTTTTTCTATAATGACCAAATTGGCCACAACACGTACATTTATTGGATCTCTTCTTTGGTTCATCACATGATTTTATACGATTTTTTCAAGGTCTCCTTGCAAGTCATTTTAGTATTGGTGGCAACCTTTTATAACCCAAATCCAAACTCAACCATTCATCCTTACTCGGCATGGTACCAATTCCATTAGCATAAGCTGTCCTCAACCGAGCAATCGTGAAGTACGAATCAACATAGTTTTCCCAACTTGCATTTCTAAGTGAAGCAATAAACACCACCGCATGAACACAAGGAACACCTTTCACTTGCCATGCCCTACAACTACACTCTTTCTCTTGTAAATTAACTTCCCATCTTTTTCCACTTTTTTGTACTTCCGCACAAAAGTCCGTACTTCTACGCAATCATACCCACCTAAATTCTAAAAAAAATATAAATATTGTATTTAGGAACAAAATCACAGAATCAATAACAAAATTAAGAGCTGCTATATTTCAATTAACAATTGAGTAAATATAGATGACATTACCCGTGAAAGTAGTTTTATGTCATCGGTCACCTTAGGAACTAACGGGCCTTTCAAGGATCTTGCAATTCTTCTTGTTTGTTCAAACTTCATCATCATCTTTTGCCTTATAGAATCAATCATATACACAACTGGTTGTTTCCTCTCTTTAGTTATCCAATTGTTAAATGTTTCTGCAATGTTGTTGGTAAGATTATTGCACTTTGCTATTTCCCCAAATTTGCTTCTACTCCACAATTTGTTATGCTCCTTCCTAAGATATTGAATCGCCGCAGGGCATTCTGCCTCGATCTCATTAATGAAAGCTATGAAATGAGTCAGAGGTTGGATTGTGCAATAATCTACTTGTCTGTTTGATTAGATTTGCAAAACATATATTTGTTGAATTTTACGGTTTCTTGTCTTGAGATATTGTGTAGGTTCGTGACGATATAGATTGCTATATATACATCAAAGATGAATGATCAGTTTTGACTAGATTTGCAAAACATATATTTGTTGAATTTTACGGTTTCCTGTCTTGAGATATTGTGCAGGTTCGTGACGATATAGATTGCTACATATATATCAAAGAGGAATGATCAGTCTGTGCCATATAGATTGTAATCTTCTCTGCATTCACATATATTATCAACTTTTTCTCCTCCTCATACATTGAAAGCATCAATCTGTAGCTTGTATCATCCTCAATTTTAATGAAGGACCGGGAACTTCTTCGAATAATTCTTCTACAAAAAGTAATGAGAGCTTCAAAGAGTCATCCTCTAGATAAAACTTGCTAACTTCTTCGAATAATTCTTCTACACTATAGCATGTCTCATCCAAATATATAGTCCTCCGCTTCCCTGAATAATATTTCTCTCTTGCCCCATTGTTGATTGGTTTAAAATATCTGTCATATTTCACTATTATCTTATAACGAGATTCATTCATGCTGAAAAATAAAATAAAAATCAGTTATTGCAAAACCGAGGTTAAGTTATTTATTTTTAAAAGACTAAATGTCCATTCCATTAACTGAAAAACCGAGGTTAAGTTACATAGACCAATTTTCTTTATTTAACCTAATTTATAACTTATTGGCTCAATGCTAGAAGTATTTGGAAATGAAGAAAAAAAAATACTACTTAATTTGAACTTCTATCAGCATGTTTATTCTCTTTTCTCCTTGTTTGCAACTTTGGATTCTCAATTTGATCTCCGTGGCTTGAGATTGTAGCTTCAATTGATGGCTTAGGGTCGAGATGGATTATAAAGGATGAGAACCGTTCTTCTGTTTCCATAGTAAATACTAGTTAGAAGAAAAGATAAATTAATTCTTTGATGAGAAATTTTGATAAGATAAAGAATTATGGCCAAATCATTAGGTATTCGTTTAAGCATCACTTAAATGAGAAATTTCTTATTTTCTCATTTCACACGTAAATCAAGAAAAAGAAGGAATCAATGAGAAATAGGGGTGTAAACGGAGCGGATTCGGAGCGGATAATGCCGATACCAAATCCGTATCCGTTTTTCAATGAGTGGATACGGATACGGATACGGATAGTAAACGGATATCAAAATTCAAAACCAAATCCGTCTTAAACGGATACGGATACGGAGCGGATAATTCACGGATAATTGTCGGATAATTGAGTCATATGAACTTTAAGTACAAATACTAAATTAAAAAAATTAAAAACAATTAAGAAAAACAAAAGTAAATTAAAAAAAAGGTAAAGAAATGGAGAAGATATAGGAATGGAGAGGAGTTAGGGAATATTAACCGCTGAAAGTCAAGTTACAGCGAAGCGGAGAAGTTGAAATTTCGGATCCGGATAGTGCGGATATCCGCTCCATTTATACTTTCAAAAAATTATCCGTATCCGTATCCGCATCAAATTTTCCTATGCAAAAATTATCCGTATCCGTATCCGTGATATCCGTATCCGTTTAAATCCGGATACGGATAATAAGCGGATTCGGAGCGGATATCCGTATTACACCCCTAATGAGAAAGGTCACCAGATTATTTGAATTACTAGTAACAAAAGAACTAACCTTCAAATTAGAAATTTCAGGTCAACCTAATTCTCAAAATCAGGCTCAACGTAATCTCATTTCACCGATTTAAACTAAATCCTCAAAATCAGATTTTATAGCGATGAAAGGAAGGGAAGATTACGATAGACAGAAGGAAATATTAGGCGGGAAAATTACGTCAGATTAAGAAGACGAAGCATCTTTCCTTTTCTTCTTCAATCCATTTGTAAATTCAATCCTGGTGAAACATTAATAGACATATCCATTTACAATCAGAGGGGTATAATTGTCAACTTAAATTTTAAAATAATTAAATAAAAATAAAAATAAATAAAAGGGGATAGAAAAAAGAATTTTAAATTTTGATGGGGAAATTACTATTTCAAATTTTAGATGGATACACTTGCAATTGTCCCTAAAAATTACATACCATATTGAGAGTGTGGTTAGCAAACCGGGATTTTTTTTTTAAATATAATTATTTAAAATTATTTCAACGGAACAAGCCTAGGTTGTTTTGAATTTTGAGAGTGTGGTTAGCACACCCCCTCGCTACAGAAAATCCCAATCTATACCTCCACCGATCCCTAGGACCGGTGGAGCCTTGGTTTCCAGATTTCGACGCTCCATCTCTGTCTCTCCCTTTCCTCTCCTTCAACATTTTTTCCTCTTCCGAACTCAACTGTTTTTTTTCTTTTTCTTTTATCCTCTCAATTTACTCAATTATTTCTCCATCTGTTCATATGGCAACTCCTCTATTGAATTTGAAAAAAACGAAATAATGAAAGAAATAAGAAAGAAGAAAGAAGAAAGAAGAAAGAAGAATGAAGGTTGGGAAGAGAAGAAGAGAGAAGAAGAATGGTGCGGCTGCGGATGGTAAAACCTAAACCTACACCGATCCACAGGACCGGTGGAGGCATTTTTGAAGCTCCACCGATCCACAGGATCGGTGTAGGGTTTTTGGTGTGGTCTTCCGTGTAAGGGGGTGTAGCTAGTGCAAAACAGACTCCACCGGTCCCTAGAACCGGTGTAGATTAGGTTTTTTTGCTCCACCGATCCTAGGAATCGGTGGAGGCTAGTTTTTGAAATTCAAAACAGCCTAGGCTTGTTCCGTTGAAATAATTTTAAGTAATTATATTTAAAAAAAAAATCGCAAACCGGTGACAAAATAATGGCAATCATTAGAACATCTCTATTCCAAGAAATAGTCAAGTGTAGATTTTCTTATGTAGAGAATATGTAACAATATAGCTGCAATTTTTTAGTCAGTATTTAATTTAATTTAATCGGGGGCCCAAATAAGGAATTCTGTTTCTAAGTCCTCTCTACATAGTTAGTATTATAAACAAATTTTATTATCAAAAAAGGAGCCCGGCAACCTAGCCCTCTGTTCATGTAGTGTTTTTGATATGGGAAAATATGCCATGCATACTGATTACTTTCATAACAGGCAAATGACTAAAAATACGAAAATAACATCAACGCGTGACCAGTTATATAATATATACAAACCAATAATTGAAGCTACTAATAACAGTTCAGAGTTGTCATTATTCTCAATTATGGAAATGCAACGCCATGCACACAAAATACAGGAGCAGCAGTGCAAAGATCCAAAGATCCTTTCCTTTGGACAGCAGAGCAGGCTAACAATTATGCTCTTTTCACAAAAATACAGAGGCAATGCTTTAAAATAGCATCTTATTACAACAGTTGCTTAGCTACTACCTCCGAACTATATAGATTACAGTCCCCCGATACAAACACTCCATACATGCATAGAAAAAAGAAAATATATATATATATCATGAATGAATAAAAATATCAAGCCTATCTATATATAGCTGCAAAACAAAAGAGAGGTCTAATTTTATTTTATTTAAAATAGATGCTCCTTGCAAAACAATGAAATTGTCAAGGAGACCATGATACAAATTTTCGTGGATTGATTAGTGTGCAGCATCTCGGCTATAGAACTGGTCTAGGGTTTTGGCAGGGATACGATGGAGTAGCTCACGAGGGAAGATACGTAGCAGCGTCCAAGCCAAATCAAGTGACTGGAAAATGTTACGGGTGTCATATGCACTCTGCGCCACAAATTTCCTTTCAAACTTGTCAAGGAACTCTAGATACAGCTGTATATATAAAAAATACAATTCAATACATGACTAAATGATCCAAAGAAAAGAGAAACAAGAGATGCCTGAAACAAAAAGTGTTAAAAAGGCAATGATTACTAGACTTTCACATAAAGCTGCATTTAATAGTTCAAATGATTGAAGACAAGGGCAATTTAATGTGAAGTCTTACAAAACCTCTCAAAAAATTTGTACACCTACCACATGAAAGATATCATACATAAACATGCTAATTCTCTGTACTCATATGGGATCAAGGAGGGTAAATAGGGTATTATTTGAAAAATAAAACAAGGTAAAGGTGATGGCTTTTGTGTTTTCCAGATTATGTGATATATTTCTCATTTCAAAGGGTATACATGATATATTTAGGTTCCACTGGCGCATAAAGAATACTTTAGTAAATAAAAGCTAATAGCGTCTAAATTCAATCCATTCAAATTGGACAGAAAAACTGTATTGGTCAGGTCCAGCACCAAAATTGTTGGTTTAAGACTGCTATTTAACTTTCATTTATTGGTCACACATGCATTTCTTGCATGCATGAGCGTGTGTGCATGTGCATGCGCTTCTCTGTGTGCATGGACGTGCGTGTGTGTGTGCGTGTGTGTGTGAGATAGTGAGAGTCAGAGAGAGGGAGAGAGAGAGAGAAAGAGAGGGATAGACCAGATCCTCAGATGAGAGAGCCTCCTCTCCTACCACAGCTTTCATGGCTTGAACATCCTTTCCAATAGCATAATTAGCATATAACTGCTTTGTTGAATCACCAAATGAATAAAAAGAGTTCTAAAAAAGAATATTTAAATTTAATAAAATTTAAAATAGTAAATAAATAATGATGAAACCTGATTGGACACGTCAGAATGGTCACGCCGAGTCATGCCCTCACCAATAGCACTCTACAAGCAGAAAAAAAAAAGTTTTGTTCAGTTAGATATTATTGATTCTTGAGGTCACTATAAAACATACTGAAAAGAAATTGAAATTATCTTAAGGTTCTTTACAAATTTAATCTCACCTTCATCAACCTGGAGAGAGATGGAAGGACATTGATGGGTGGGTATATCTGTGGATATATATGACCATAGTTATATATTAGTGACTATAAGGAGTTAAAAAAAAAAAAGGAATCTTACAGGATACTGCTGACTTCAAAGAGATAATTATGACAAATTAAGAGAATAGAACAATGAGGAAGAGTACCTGTCTGTTATGAAGCTGCCTATCAATGTAAATTTGTCCTTCAGTAATGTAGCCAGTCAAATCGGGGGTTGGATGTGTAATATCTATTCAATAAAATAGTTTGTCAGCACATGCCTAGTGTTCACCTAAAAGCTTTCTTCAAATTATAAAAAAAGAGCACATCCTATACAAATCTAGCAATTTAAATTCAAACTGCAAAACCATCTATTTTCTGTACGAGCAAGAACTGGTGTGTCCAATAAAAATTGACACGTGCTCATTTTAAGGTAACTTTCCACAATGATTCAATGATTAAAAAACTGATTGAAGGAAGCCTATCATGATACATAATAATTAATTAAGATTAACTCCAAAAGAAAATCTTCTGTATGAATCAAAACAAAGGGCAGACGTATAACTTATCCAAACAATAAAGCATGCTACTGATGGATGATAACTTGATGTTAGTGTTATCATCTAAAGCAAACTTTTTATAAGCCTAGCTTTGCGTGTAGTGTTTCACATAATATCGATAAAAAGAGTCTAATCAATTAATACTACAGAATAAAGAGCCACTACTGATCTTGCTACATTTGCAGGGGCGGGGCCAAGTACAGTCAGGGGGTGGCAAGTGCCACAGCATGGCTCAATTTTTTTTTTTTTTAAATGTGCCTCCTTTAGAATGATTTTTTTAGAAAGAATTGTAAAAAAATGTTTGTAGTTCAAATAATTGTAAAGTTAAGCCCCACTCTGAATTTTTGCCCCATCCTATGACATATCCTGGCTCTGCCCCTTGTGCATATGAAAAAATACAGCACATATATTTCCTTCCAAGATTTTATAAATAAGAAATAGGAAAATTATAGTGAGATGCTTTTATCATATCAATTTACATCACCCTGCCTAATTTTGAAAAATCTATATTTTTCTTATCTCTCATGAGAAGAAACAGAAAGATATGTACCATCATTAGGCATTGTAAGAATGGGGATCTGGGTAATGGAGCCTCTTCTTCCCTCAATACGACCAGCTCTCTCATATATGGTGGCCAGATCAGTGTACATATACCCAGGATATCCACGCCTACCTGGCACCTCTTCTCTTGCAGCAGAGACCTATATATAGTGGTTTAGATAAACATGCATTAGGGATAAAGGAAATCTGCTCTGGTCAAGCAACTAAAAGACTGAAAATATACTAATAGGAATTAGAAATCATTATGATAACAGAAGTTTTGTTTTATTAGTAACAGAAACCCAAAAGTTATGATGTTTCTTTTGCTTATATTGATATTGTCGATTTAATGCTGCACAAATTAGTTACCAATACATACTTGGCTGCCTCTTAGTCTAATAAATGTATCAGGGCTTAATTAAGGTACCGAAAGTTTAGTTACAGACTTAAATATGAACTCTCAATTAGAAAATATTGACAGCAGTACCATCCTGCACAGATACAGTACAAGTTAGGTCCAGTATCAGTATCAATAAGCTGGTATGGAAATGTGGTAATAGAGATCTTTCTTTTGGAGCTTACTGAATTTATATAGTCTAAAAGCAAGAACTAATGCATGTATGCATACAGAACCTAAGAATAATAAACAATAGGAACATAGCAAGCAATCCATCCTAAGCAATTGTGTCAATAAAAACTACATTCATGGGGATTTTAGACAGAATTATGCATCTAGTTACACACCTATAGATATATCAGGAGGAATTGAATGGATCAATAAAAACAACAGCTTGACAATTTAGTACCTCACGAAGAGCATCGGCATAAGAGCTCATGTCAGTCAAGATCACAAGAACGTGCTTCCCGCATTCATATGCTAGATACTCGGCCGTAGTCAGAGCAATACGAGGTGTGATGATACGCTCGATGGTAGGATCATTAGCCTAGAAATGATGCATCAAGACTTTATCTTGTAAAATTTCTCCAGTTTTGATCTTTCCCAGGTTATAACTTATATAAGCAGTTAACTTCAGTAGGGAAAGTGAGCTATAGTAACCCCATTCAAAATACTACTGGGTTCATCATCCTACCAATTTGTGGTACACACTCACACAATATCGGACTTGACTGGTAAGGTAATGGGGTTTCATTAAGACCTAAAGCTCCCATTTTACATCTTGAGAAACCCCAAGCTCCTAGTTTGCTTCTTCTTCTTTTTTCTCCTTTTTTTTCTTTTTTAAACCTTGGCAGAAGCTGCCAAGTGATAGTTTGCTTCTTAAATCCTATTTTTTTCTCAAAGCTTAAAGCTCAGTTACCAAAAAATTCAAAACAAGCAAACAAAACCTCTAAAAAGACTCACAAAAAATAATGGTACCATTCTGCTAAAATACCAGATTGGCACCAAGTCAGTATCAGGTATCCAAATTGGTGGTTTGTTTGTAAAAAATGGATTACCAGATTCAAGAACAGTGTGACTCTCTCCATGGATCCATTCTCCTCAAAGTCACGCTTAAAGAATTGAGCAGTTTCCATGTTAACCCCCATGGCCGCAAACACAATAGCAAAGTTGTCATCCTCTCCCGTCTGCTTATCCAAAACAAAGCACAAATAGATAATAAAAGATGAAAGCACAAAAAGTTAATCATAAAGAGGGTTTATTGTAAAGAAGTGCAAACTTCTCAAAACACCTGGAATTAATAAAAATTATGAGAATTTGGTGATACTTAGTAAATTACCTCAGCGCTGGTGCTGGATTTATCGAGCCTTTTGACGAGACCAGCCTGGCGGCAGATTTGAGCAGCAATATCATTATGGGGAAGCCCAGAAGCAGAGAAGAGAGGAATTTTCTGGCCTCTAGCAATGGAGTTCATCACATCTATGGTTGAAATTCCTGTCTGGATCATTTCTTCTGGGTAAGTTCTCTCACTAGGGTTGATTGAACTCCCTATAATCCAAAATATAGCTTGGCAATGAGACTGTCTCTTAAGCAAAGATAATAACAATGCTTGCAACCTAATCTCATTTTTTTAAATACATCAATTTTGACATAGCCATATACAGTATAGACCTGTGCCTACACCAGTACAGATTGTGTAACTTGGTTTCCACTTTCCCTTTTTAAACAAACAACATATGCACCTTAGGCAATTTGCATATTCAGAATTTTGAAACATAGAATAGAGTTCAGTGGTGCTTCTCAGTAGTCAGCACATTGCTGGACATCAATAAGAAAACCATTAATCTCAAGTATCAGTTGACTAGAAAAGTTACCAGAAATATCCAAGTAAGCCTCGGGTAGAATTGGAGGACCGTTATCAATGGGCTTTCCAGATCCATTAAAAATGCGTCCAAGCATGTCAAGTGAAACAGGTGTTTTCAACACCTAAAAGATAAAAGAAAACATAAATTAAAAAAATGTCAGTTCCAAATTAGCATAACATTTATCAAACAAGATACTCGTACTCATAGCAAAAGGAAGGACAGAAAACCTCGCCGGTGAATTGAACAGTGGTATACTTGTTGTCAATTCCAGAAGTGCCCTCGAACACCTATAAGCATAAAAAAAGCTCAATAATTATATAACTCATGCTTATACGAAATTGAACCTCAGGCAGCCAACACATTTTTCTTATATAGCAGACCTGAACAACAGCTCTTTCTCCATCTACTTCCAGCACTTGACCACGTCTGGTGGAGCCATCACCGAGCCTGATATTTACAATTTCCTGATATTTTGGGCCCTGAAGCAAGAATTACACATTTAAAAGAATGTTATAACAGATAGCTGTTTATGCAATCTTTTCTGCAATTATTAAAGTTAAAGTGATAACTGTACTGAAATTAAAATTTTCCTTCTAGCAAAGTCAGATGGTTATGTACCTTGACTTTTTCCAAAATAACTAGGGGTCCAGCAACACCAGAAACAGTCCTGTACTCTAAAACAAAAACAAAGAAGGAATAATTAGACAAATTTCTGCATAAGGCATCTCTTAGCAAAAAAGAACATTGATTAGAAAATAGAAAAAGGTCAAATCAAATTCAGAACTTACCCATGCCAATCTCCAAGGTTCCTTCCCCCATGTCAGCACCACTCTTGGCAAAACCCATTTTTTAACGATAACCTAATATGTAATTTAACCACTTTGTGTTAGTTCTTAGGTAAAAAATATCAAACTCTAGCTGAGTAAATGAGTTTGTCAGTTAGAACTTAGAACTAACAGACATCGAGTTGGGAACAACAAGTTTTGCAAACTTTATATGGTGCCTAGCTGGTACTAATACTAGAAATCATTGCAAGACATTTTAAATCATCAAACATGTCTTTTTACCGTTTGGAAATATCACCAGCTTTGAAATAGCACCAGTAACCATTATTTTGTAAAATTTGGCCAAAATCGAATAATCCCAATTTATTTATGACAGTCAAAACTGTGTTAGAAGTCACATTGAAATTGTTTAGCAAAGCCACATAAATTAACAAAAATTTATATCAATATTATTTTGGAACCATATTCACCCGATATGGGAAAATTTGGTCATAAATGCA
Source organism: Carex kokanica (assembly GCA_025461125.1). Taxonomy (NCBI): domain Eukaryota; kingdom Viridiplantae; phylum Streptophyta; class Magnoliopsida; order Poales; family Cyperaceae; genus Carex; species Carex kokanica. The sequence continues at coordinate 1,551,808 of JAJGRX010000865.1, read as the reverse complement.
AAATTTCAATTTTATGCAGAATTTCCAAAATTGAGATAGACTCAGTCGGGAAGGGTTCAAGGATCATGATAATCCCATCAGAACAGAAGTTAGGCAATAATAGCAATATAAACCACAAGAGGGGTGGGTTCAGCCAAGACAAACACCCACCAAAATTAAATCAAGTTTCAAGGGAAAAATACCATAAGCTCCTTCGACTCCCCCAATATACTTAACCATACCCCCAACAAGGTTCAATTCAGCCATTAATGGTGGATTCAAAGGAAATTGGAACAAAGAAGGGGATAAAAAAAAAAAAAAAAATAGAGATCATATACCACGATACAAGGAATCAAGCAAGAGGCCTCAGGTCTCGTCGCCGGACACCACCAATGGACCAGCCTTCTCCTCCGTTTACCTTCGTTCAAAAGCTTCTTAGTACCCAGGAGAAAAAAAAGAAGAAAAAGAAAAGGGGTTCTGATGAGTGCGCTAAAGGGAGATGATATATGGTGAGAGACTTGAGCACCACTAGATGGTATAACCAGAGGGAAGAGAACAGCTGGTGGTCAAAAGGGAGAAGAGATGGCGAAGAGGGTTGCAGCGACAGGAACGAAAGAGTGTGTGTGAGAGAGATGCTACCAAAATTCCAAAGACTTCAAATAGAAATAAGCAAATTTTGAGAAATCCATGTCCGATCAAAGATGGAACTTGGAACTTACCTCAGATTCAAGGCAGACAGCAATCTGGAGATGTGTGTGTGTGTGAGAGAGAGAGAGAGAGAGACAGATGTCACAGATGAGATCGTGGTCCTCGTGGACAACAAAAATTAGCACTGCAATTTAAAAATAATCAGAAGATATTTTCCCAGGAAAGTAATAGTGTCGCAATTATATTTGTCAAAAGTATCACAACTTAATTTCTTATATTTATCTTAAGAATACAACTAAGGTGTTCTTAAGCTCAACAAGTCCGAGCTTAACTCAAAAATCTATCGGATTGACTTCAAGATACTCATCCAAACCGTTGAAACTGATCTACTTCATGAGTGATGAGTTTACATGTCAAATTTTTAAATTTTTGAACTAATTTAATATGAAGTCAAGCCATCAATAAAATATGATTTATAAGTTAATTTTAATGAGTTTATTTTTTATCATTTTTTGACTGCTTGACTTTATACTAAATTAGGTCGAAAAAGTATAAATTTGACATGTAAATGCATCACTTGTGAAGTAGAACGGTTTCAACGGTTTGGATGTGTCGTTTGAAGTCAATCCGATAAGTTTTTAAGTTAAGCTCACAAATGGACTTGGTGAAATTAATAACACCTTAGTTCTACTCTTATCGTAAATTCAAATGTGCAAGTTCCTTTTGTTAATGAGAAAGTTTCAAATACCTCATACCTTCCGCGCATTATTATGCTTTATGCTTTTAATATTCAAATTATTAATTTGAACTGCTTAATATAATATATTTAGAGATCAAATTTTATAGTTTTTGAAACTTTTACTATTTTTTAGATAGATACAAAATAATTATTTTTGAATAATCGAGTAACATTGATTTTGTTCCATTTTAAAAAATTATAAAAAAATTCAAAAAATATAAAATTTGATTTCCAAGCAAATGTTAATATGAAGATCATGTTGAGCGGTTAGAATTTGACAGTTTGGACTTTGAAACGGAGATCTAGAATGTGAGGCACAATGAAGTATGAAATACACGAAGTATTTGAACTCTCTTCTTTGTTAATTATCTACACAAAAATGTGTTAATGCAACATTTTATAATTTTTACATTCCGTTATTTATACTACATTAAGATATGAAATGTTTAGTATTAAATTGACTTGGAAAATCATAAAATTATATGTGAATATATTTATGAGAAAAATAAATAAGATGAACGATTTGAATTTGATACTGGATGCAAGCTGAGAATTTTAATGCTTGAATATCTTCGTGGAAGTGGCCTAAGTAACTAATATCAGAATGACACACCCATTAATTTGGATTTTGGAATAACAAATATTTCATACGTAATTTAGTGTAATTTACCGTATTTTAGCATAATTTAACATAATTATTGTAATTTAGCGTAATTTAGTGTAATTCAGCATAATTTAACATAATTTAAAGTAATTTAGCATATTTTAGTATAAATATGCTAATTATATACAAAAAATGTAATCTAACAAATATTTAAAAAAAAAATCAATTTTTAGTGTTAGATTTCAGTATTTTTTCTATTTCTCTAAAAAAATTAAAAAATATTTAGTACCGGCCATTTTCTGGCCAGTACCCTATTTAAATAGAAACCGGCTATTTTCTGATCGGTATGGACATTTTTAATAATTCCCAGCGACTTTGGATATTAATAAAAATCACGGCATTAATTTGGATTTTGGAATAACAAATATTTTATATGTTCACATACTTATCTTATTTCTTCAGAATAGTATTTTTAGGTAAGATCCATTCCTTTGCATCATTATTATTTCCACACAATACGTGCAAAGAAATGAAATGAAATTAATAAAAATGATTGTTATAATTAATCACATCAAGTTCAACTCTAATAACTCAAATTATAACCCATGTTAAGTACATATCACTTGTCAAAAAAGAAAGACACTCACCAAACTGAATCAATGTGCTTGGTTACAAACTTACAATCATAAAACAGTTGAGAATTTTTCCTTTTTTTACATAGAGAGAAATTAAGTTTTGATCATACACCAGCTCACTGTTGTAAACAGTATGCGCTTGTCGGACGGATAGAGTACCATCAAGCGATTATTCGAAAATAATCAGAAATAATCAGACACCCCTATTTATTCAGGGTAATTTATTGTAACGGTTTCTTAATTAATTTTATTGTATAAAGGATTTGCATGTGTAGAATAGCTGAAATTTTTAAATATAGCACAGTTCAAAAAAAAATATACCAAAACGGCACCGTTTGCCAGGAATTTCAAATTTAGCACGGCCGCAGATCAGCTGAGCGGCCCCATTTACTGGGGACCGCAGATCAGCTGAGCGGATCTGCGGCCCCTTTTTTTTTTTTTTTTTTTTTTTTTTTAGATCTGAGAAATAAAAATTCGAATTTTACGAAACTTTAAACGGCCATAAAACGGCGCTCGAGTGTCCGATTTCAGCAAATGACCACTTTTCGGAAAGCTTGTGAAAATGCGCATGCGTCCGAACTAGCTTTGCTAGATTTCCAAATTCAGAATCGCAAAAAAAAAAAGGGAAGAGCCTCAAAACTTCAGTTGAAGTTTCTGATTAAAATTTTCATTTCTATTCTCAAATCTACGTAGCTCAGTAAATTAGTTATCTAATGAACTTGTAGAATAGAAATGAAAATGAAAATCTTAATCGGAAACTTCAACTGATTTACTGAGCTAATTTCATTAGATAACTAATTTACTGAGCTACGTAGATTTGAGAATAGAAATGAAAATCTTAATCGGAAACTTCAACTGAAGTTTTGAGGCTCTTCCCTTTGTTTTTTTGCGATTCTGAATTTGGAAATCTAGCAAAGCTAGTTCGGACGCATGCGCATTTTCACAAGCTTTCCGAAAAGTGGTCATTTGCTGAAATCGGACACTCGAGCGCCGTTTTATGGCCGTTTAAAGTTTCGTAAAATTCGAATTTTTATTTCTCAGATCTAAAAAAAAAAAAAAAAAAAAATGGGGCCGCTCAGCTGATCTGCGGCCCCCAGGTCTAAAAAAAAAAAAAAAAAAAAAAAAAAAAAAAGGGCCGCTCAGCTGATCTGCGGCCGTGCTAAATTTGAAATTCCTGCCAAACGGTGCCGTTTTGGTATATATTTTTTTTAACTGTGCTATATTTAAAAATTTCGGGTAGAATAGTTATTGCATGCATGAATGGAAAACTTTTTTCTCAAATTGCTCTCTCTTTAATCTTTCTCTTCCTTTATCTAGATATTATCCCTTATATGGTATCAGAGCATTTAAAAGCAAACACTTCAATTTTCATTATAATTGTGCTTGGAACAAGGGCCACGCTTAAGGCTGTGCTCCAGAAACCTCCACGTAGAGGGAAGGAACGGAAGGAAAAGGGAGGAATCAGTGCTAATTTTAACTCCCTCTACACCCCATTTCAGGGTGACAAATCTCAGAGCTTTTGTACAGCAAACTCAACTTCTCTTTCCTCCGCTCCCCTCCGTTTTCTCTTCGATTGTTCTCTTCTGAAGCAAGGGAACAACTAGGTCAGGTCCGGACTACTGAGATTCCACCTCCGCTCCCTTCCCTTCCATTTAATGAACGATATTTCACCTCCTCTGAAGCACAGCCTAAGAAAAAAGAGAGAGGGTAGTTTCCAATACTGAACCTCCTCCGGTTAGAAGTGACTCCTAGATCTTCGGTTCCTTTTCATTGATCATATTTGTTTAATTTATTGTATGATCTTTTGATATTGGTCAGGGCAAAAACAGCTTAAAATAATCCAATGGCCCCATGTATCTCCTTATAATTTACATCTCTAGAATAATTTAAAACAAACTTGATATAATTTGCTTGAATTCTTCAGAATCAAATTATTTATATAATTTAAATTAATATTTCTAGCACATGTTTTGTATATATTTTTTTTGAGAGGTATAAAATTATAACCTGCGAACTATTAAAATTCACATAATATGGATGTCATGAACACAATAAATTAATTATTTGTGCATATAGTTTGTACTATTTCATGAGTATTTGTCTTTCTTTTTAATTGTATGGCTATGACGACTGAACTGATTGGAAGTACCAACAGATACACAGATACACTGATACACAAAACATACTATCAGTGCATTTTGGTAATAAGTTTACAATGAGTTTGATCTTGTCTGTATGAACTAACATGTTCCAAAAAAATACTTCAGTGATATTTGTTTTAAACCATAATATGGAGATAAATAAAAATGTCCTGCTGAACCCAAACTTGAATATTTCAACTTTAATCATAAACGGGAGCTTTGGTGGCAAAAATCTTCTCCTTCTTGGATGCAAAATGGGCAACCAGGAAGTTTCTATCAGGCAAAGATTCCGACACGGCTCTGACACTGCAGTAATCCTCAGCCCAACGGCACAAGACGGGATAATCTTCTTCATTCAACAAATTTATTCCTGCCACCTCCTGGAGTACAGCAAACCAAAATGCTATCATGCAGCCAGCTAAATCGACCAACCCGATCGAGTCGCCTCCAAAGAACTTTTTCCCCTCGAGCTGGTGTTGGAGTGTGGTTAGAGTCTCCTTCGACTGGGCTATGAAGCCCTTCTGAATTTCTCCGTCGGTCCAGCATGACATCCAAAATGCTGGTATAACCTAATAAACAAAGAATAATTTGATCAGATGATGATGATAGACAGTGATAATAATGAGAGACACTATAGAACTATGCATAGTACAGATTGGATCATATTACAGATTAATATTTTTATTTTCAAATAATCGATCTCAATCGCTCAATGTGATAGCTATACAGAACAGTGTAGTAAAATTCGGTTCTATTCAGTGAATATTCGGCCGTATATTCTTATTCAGTGTCCGGCCGAATAGAAAATAGTTATTCGGACCGAATATTGAATCCATGCTTTAAAAAAAATAAAAAAATATTCAAAACCCATTAAAAGAGTTCCGGACCCGAATCTATAACCCATTAATGAGTTTCAGACCTGCCAAATAAGTGTTTTCTTCAAGCGTCCCACTCAGAAGTCTTTTATAACCTCTCTACATATACTCAGAAGTATTTTATAACCTCTCTACATGCTGTCTTATTGTATTTAAGTATTGTGGGATTAAATATTTAATAAAAAATCCGCATATATATATATCCGAATAAGAATCCGTATATTCGGCCGCATACTGTATATGCGGTATGCGGCGGCCTTCCGAATACCGCATGAGAACCGAATATTAATACACTGATACAAAATGTACTTACAGACTAAATTTTATATTTATTTTATTATGTTTTAGATAAGTAGAAAATCACTAGTTTACCTTAGAAACCAATAATATTCTACCTATCTAAAAAAATAGTAATTTTTGTAAAAAAATATAAAATTTGATCTACAAATATATTTTAATATGAAGATTATGTTGAATAATTCAAATTAAATGTTTGACATTAAAATACGGACTCTTGTAAGCTATGCATATTACCATAACCTCACTCAATAATAATAATAAAATAATAACCTTGTCGTCGATGAAGCGAGCCCAGAAACGAGCCATTGCCCTCTCGTATGGATCACTTGGCAGTATATTATCGCCCTCAAATGCTTCGTCGACATATTCAATTACAATTAGCGACTCAGCAATAGGCTTTTCTCCATGTACCAGCACTGGTACCTTCTTATGGATTGGATTGTTCCTGTGCAATCAAATATAAAATGAGAGTCAAAAAGTACCTTACTCTTACATCTCTATGATTTAAACAATGTACCATAATGAATTAATGATTCATTATCTCCATTTCATTATTAAGCACGTTGGGTGTCCGATCCGCCAACGGCTACGATTGAAATATTAATTTTTGGATTTAATCTCAGCTCTCCAATCACATATCTATTTTTTTTTTATTAAATACATCAGTTTTATGTGTAGAAGTTTAAATTTAGCTATAAACATACTCACCACACATACTGCCACACGATGCGTTACAATTAAAATTACAGACTCTAAAATTTAGCTATATAATTTTTCGTTTCATTATTTATTTGTTTCCTTATTTCTCCTTCTCCAATTAAAATTTTATATACGACGGATCACAATACAAATCAATTTTTTGTTCGCTTCCTTATTTATCTACTTTCTTATTTCTATACATATTACTGTGACAAATCTAGAATATATTTCTAATTTTGTTTTTTTATGAAAATTTGTTATTTTGTATGAAAATTTATTTTTGTTATCTTATCATATATTCCGTTGCAACGCACGGGCACGATACTAGTATATAATTAAGAAGTAAGAACGTACCGTAATAACATGTCACTCTTGTGAGCCAGGTCTTCATGTAAAAATTCAAATTTCACATCTTTAAGCCGTAGAGCCACTTCGGCACGGTGGCTGAAGGGGCTTCCTTTGGTACCTAATAGCTTCACAGTCGTATCTTCCATGTTTCCCTCTCTGTATCTTTCTTGATGCATTAACGGTGATACCTCTCGGTATTTATACAATTATACATGTTCATTGGTTAGAAAACAAATAGGTCAATTACTTAGCTACGAAGGTGGGATATATTGTACAAGTCAACTACTTAGCTGTTTTGTTAGAAGAACAAGTCAACTACTTAGCTACGAAGGAGGGATTGTTTTAATTGCTTCTGGTATGGCTACGAAAACATATACACTTGCACAGAATTTTTATCAATATCCTAAATTAAAAAAAATTACACAATTGTCCTCAACCTTTTTTTTTTTAAATGCCCCAAGGCCCAACCTCTTGGCTGTTCATTCAGAAAAGGACCGCTAGTATTTTTTTACACAAATGTCCTCAATTTTTTTTAAAAAAATGTCCCAACCTCTTGATGGTTAATTCATGACAGCTTTTTAGAAAGTAAACTGTCAGAATTCATTCTTGGTAGGGCTGCTAATGAGCCGAGCCAACTCATGAACTGATGAATCGAACAACTCAATAAATTATATTGAGTCAGGCTCTAAATTAAATAAAGTCCGACCTCAACTCGGCTCATATTTTATCACTCAAACAGGACTCAGCTCGAGCTGAGCCGAGTCGGCTCATGAACCCACCATTAAGTGGTCAAGGAGTAGATTTTGAAATTTTGCATTAAATGTAAGTTAATCCTGTACCATTTTCCACATCGTTATCCGAGCGAAACAAGTACCGGAAAAATCAAACAACGAAATATCAAAGTGAAATATCAAACAGCGTTATCCTGTACCATTTTTTGGAAAACAAGATAGGGTCAAAGTGACCATATTTGCAAGCCCAAATATCAAACAGTGAAATATCAAACAGCGAAATATCAAAGTGATCATATTTGCAAGCCCAAATACGGTTTGAACCGGGCCGAGCCGAGTCAAGTATTTACATGAACCGAGCCGAGTTTAGCTTTTTCTTTTAAAATCGAGCCGAGTCCGAGCCGGGCCGTTATGCTTCTCTCATTGAGTTCAAGCCGAGTCTGAGCCGAGTCAAGCTCATTAGCAGCCCTAATTTTTGGTGGTTCTGATTTTTTTTTTTATTATTGAAAAACTGAGTAAAATTGTTTATCAAATAATTTTTTTAATAATTAATATCAATCACACAATAGAAAATCCTAACTAAATGAATGAATAACAGAAACACTATATTAGTTCAATTAAAAAAATAACGAGCATCCTTCTTTCGAACGGGCATATATGAATGCTTTAACAATTGTACAGGATTTTACTATATGATCTGTGTGATATAAAAGAAATACAAATTTTTCCACATCATCAATCTGTGCATTCCTGTTATAATGCATATCTATTTAATTTTTTAAATCATTTTCTTCTTTTTTTAAAGCACTTGTAGGTTGCACATGTATTTCTCTGATACATCTCTCGTAAACAGATGAGGCTAGGGCGAGAAATAAGGCAAGAAAGACGATATCTTCATCAAGAAGGCGATCTCTGATGAAGAAACTTCAAACGGACGTATTTCAGCATATGACCATTTTTCGAAAAGCATGCGGGGTTATCTACAAAGGAAAGGACCTAAAAAACAATGAACATGTCGTACTAATTGAAAAAATTACATCAATAAGTAAGAAAAACATATGTTATATAATAATAGAAGAATTAATAAATTTCAAAATAAGTAAGAAGAAAGAACATATATAAAAAAGATTGGATGTATATCCAAGTACAAATAAAACTACAATACATAATTTACGAAACTTATTATCACACACAGTCACAAAAAAAAAAAACAATGTGAAAATAAATATTCACTGGAATAAATGGAAATAAACGGACGATTAAACGGAAATAAACAAAATAATCGGCCGATTAATCGGAAAAATTCATTAATATACCTCCAATTAGTGTATTTGTAATAGTTTGGCCACCGTTAACGATTAAACGGGCGTTTAATCGACCGTTAAGGCCTTTTTTTACAACACTGATTTTGTCAATCTAAATTCCAATTAATTCTGAGGAATATTTCATCTCGGATGTTGTTCTTTACCACTAGATTAAAAACTGACTCTCCTACTTTTTTTATTTATATTATTTATTGTATAACTTGGACCTATATCATAATTGAGCAATTAATTCATCGCATAGTTGCCATCTCTACAGGACCACTTTGACAGTTTGCCTACTTTAGTAATCCTTATTTTCTGTCAGATATAAACAGTGCTTTTGCGTACAAGAAAAGAGAGATAAAGAAAGAAAAAATAAATTAATAACATACAGCTGAATGGTGTCCCCGGAAGTAATGAATGCATGAAAAATACTCTGTATAAAACTTATAAAAAAAAAAAAAAATTAGAATGTGTCATTTTTATGGTACTTTCAGTGCAGCAAGTTTGAAATAGGAAGAATTTGTTTTGAATTTACCATTAATGTTTCAAATTGATTAGTTCAAACAATATTAATTGATGCAATTAGGAGTTGAATGCACCAACTTATGTTCTTAGTGAACAGTATAAAGAGTGTATATTTAAGTGGTAAAAAAACTTATGTTCTTAATTATGTCCTAATGATTTAAACCCATTTGCATGTATAGATGTTATTAAATATTTATGGAGTGCGGCTACGGTACTATGCATAGTGCACAATAGTCCTATTATGGATCCATATTTTCATTTTCAAAGTCCAAACAGTTAATCTAGACCGCTCAATATGATCTATAAGTGAAAATGTACATAAAGGCCAAATTTTATAGTTTTTTCAAATTTTTTTACTATTTATTTAGATAGGTAGAAAATCAGTACTTATGGATGGTCCAGAATCTTTAGATCAAGTATTTTTCTACATATCTAGACAAACAGTAAAAAGAAATCTAAAAAATGTCAAATTTGACCACCAAGTACATTTTTATATGGAGATTACTTTAAGCGGTGAGCGGTTCGGATTGACTGTTTGGCCAGACTGATGTGCTCTATGCATAGTAATATAGTATACCGTAGCCTCACTCATATTAATTAATTTGAGGATGTATATCTACCACTAAATGTAGACCTGAAATTCCTCTTCAATTCATACCACCACAGGAGGTTGAAGAAATAGGAGGGATAGGGAACAGTGTAGTACTGGTACTGCGTACCAGCTTGAGAAATTCCTGAATTGAATCTGATCAAGGACAGATGTTTAGTTATATTTGTTGCTGCTCATTCTTGTAATAATAGGGAGTTCTCAAAAGTTGGTTGTTTGTGCTTTCAATTGCTGTGAGACAGTCGAAATTCTGATTTTGGTCGATTTTTCTCTTTAGGGATGAAGGGTAATTGTGTTTGATGTCTGGTTGATGATGTTAATTGTGTGTTGAAACCTTGTTACAGCTCAGCTGATGGGTCAGTCAGCAGGGTTCAGTAATTAGTTAAGGATGCCGGGTGCGTCTTACTGAGACATGGAAGGACTATAAGCCTCAACCTAAAACATTTCAGTTATCTGATCTAGGAGCAAAACAAATAAATGAAATTATGCTTGTGCATTTTGTTCTTAGCTCCAACCGAAGAATGTGAGTTCTCTTCATTTCATATATCAATGGTAGCCCCCCAAAAAGGATTGTTATTGCACTAATTGAACCTATATATTTTTAACAGTACATACTTTGAATAACAATTTTATCATATATATCCGCTGCATTCATGCAAGTCCAGCTAGAAATGAGCTAATTAAGGTGCGGAGTTTGCCGAATTGGACATCTCCATTAGCCCCTCAACTGAACCTGAGCTTTCTTCTAACAACCACTTCTCCAGATAAGAGAAAGGAGGCTGTTCCTCGTGAACCATGCTCAGCTTCCTCTCATCACCTACCAAATTTTCATACAAGAGAAGTGAATCGAGCTCATCTTGATTCAACAAACCACTTTGCATATCCCTTGTAAATTCAGTAGATTTTGACGAGGACCTCATCCAACCTTCTAGAAGTTTGGAGAGATTCTCTGCGCTCGATGCATAGGTGGATGGGTTATGACATGAGCCTGGCAATGGGTGATTCTCTGTGACTGGTTCTTGTATGGTGTTGTGTGTAGAGAATGTCAAGTTTAATGGAGTCGTGTAGTTATGACTGATTGATGGTTGGAATTTCTTGAGCTTCTTCTTGAGATGAGTGTTCCAGTAGTTCTTTATGTCATTATCGGTTCTCTGAGGAAGATAGGAAGCTATAGCTGCCCATCTGCATGGAAATAAGCAATGCCAAAAATGATAAGATAAAAAAATACTTTTAAAATTCTGGCTAGCTATAGAGTAGGATTGATGTTTTTATCCTTCTTATATGAGAAAATTTTGGCTTCTTTTGCAATCTTTGCTTGTGGTGACCATCTTCTAATGTTTCTTCTCTTTTTTTTAGTTTACATAATCAATAATTTACTCTAGTCAGTCCCCATTTCAATGTACATGTACAAGTTGCTTTTCATTCTCTTTGTTTCATGTACAAAAGCATGTTTCAAGATCTTCCACTTAATGATAAAATTATATGCTGGTATTAGAAATAACACTGAGAAGTGAGAATTAAACTTAAAGGTTAAAGCTAGGTAATGCGAGCATCAATTGAACGTGTAGTTGAATAGCCGTATCTGATTATACTTATTGATCATGACATGGTTGGAAATGGCTGTGTATATGAGCAACTGATAACCGTGCTCCAGGCATGGTAAAGAACTGATCAAGCAACTTAATTAACAGTAATACAGATCTATACTTAGCTATTTTCATAAAAGCTAATGTGACAAATTGCTTCTATGCTTTTCTTTGTGCTTCTAGTGAATTACATGTGGCTGTGTTCCTGTGTTTATCTGTTTGTTAATTTGTGTGGATGCACACAAATGCATGCGTGTGTGTCAGAGAGAGAGAGATGCTCACTTGTTTCCAAGCATGGCTTGAAGATGGACGATGATACCCTCTTCACGGGGAGTAAAATTGCCACGCTTGATCCCAGGCCGAAGGTAATTAGTCCACCTCAATCTGCAACTCTTACTACACCTCATCAACCCTTTTGAAGTAAAACAAATTAAAACAAAAGAAACCTATCAGGAAAAATAAAAGAATCAAAAGGGCCAACAGAAGAGAAAGTAAATTTAAGTTTAAAGAAAGAAAGTTCAAAGAAAAAAGGATCTATCTGGGACTTAACCAGTATTAGTAGGTACTGATCGCCAGTTTCCAGGTCCATGCTCTTGTATGTAAGAAACCAATATGATATCCTCTTCAGGTGTCCATGGCCCTTTCTTCACACCATCTTTATCACAGCATGGTGGCCTCACCATGCCTAGCTACAATAGCTTAAGAGTTGAGACTCTTTGTCTCTCTGTCAAACCTAGTTACAGGTGCTCCTCACAATTAATGTGAGTGCTTTATATACTGCGTCTGCATGACTGGATGAGCAGTTCAGAGTAGGTCCGATGCCCATCGGACCTACTTTGGTTCGATGGGTGTGATGACCATCCGATCAGCATCAAGATTCGTGTAATCCGCATCAAAAGCTGTGCGAGTCTGTATCAATTTCCGTGTGCACAAATTTAATGCTAATCGTACGGTGCTAGAGTTCATTGAATCTAAAAGTAGGTCCGATGGGCATCGGACCTACTCCTATCTCCTGGATGAGGCTGTGCTGTTGATCTCTACCTTCACTTTTAACAAAGTAAAGTCAACAGAGTTTAATTGAGTGGTTTTCTCTTTTTGTTATATGCTCACATGAATTATCTTCCTCTGCCAAAAAGAGAAACGCTAGTGTCCCAATTGTGGACTCTCATTTAATGTGCTTACTTTTGGAAATGGAGTTTAATGCTCACTTCTGGATTTGTCATTACAATTTGTTTGGTTTTGGGATGGAGGCAAATAAAACCAAATAAATATAAGATATATTTCCTTTTTAATACATTTTCATTCCTTTGACCTTTGCCAGCTTTTTCCTAGATTTTAAAGTTTTTACTGCACCTGGTATACAAGGATTGAGCACATTTAGGATAGTTTTACTTTGCCTTTCAATATTTCACAACCATTCCGATACAAACCTTCTAGTTTACTCAACAAAAATTACAAATCCAGGCCACAGGATCATTCTAATAATTTGGAATTAAAATGACAAGATTAATTTTCTCAAGTTGTAAATCGCGTTGTAAGCTTTCAAGAGGGAAATGATGTTTCGAAATGAAATGGAGAGCCACCAACACATTATTTTATCGCCTATGATTGAATACTATAGGTGCTATGTTAATCAAACAAGCCAAAAACAAAATAAAATGTTAAATTGTCAGAAGCACACCATATGTTGAAATTAGTCTAGGGTTTATTTAACCAGTCAATTACATTTGCAAGCAGCTGTCCAGTTCAGAAAAGGAACTTTTCTAGGAAAACTAAATGAGAAGACCAAGAACAGTGAAGAAACATAAAATAAGAAACAATAAGAGGATTAAGCAAATTAAACATCAGCATATTAAAGAATCAAAAGAAGAAAATAAGACCCTTAGAAGATGAGACTACAGTACAGCTGGTGTCTACTAGTACATCCCCTGGCTTCACTGGTAGACATTTCAATACCAGCCATCACACAAGACCTGACTGGTACCCTTAATATCTTTGTACCAGTAAGTGGATAGTATTGTACAAGATATGGCCACAGCAATATAGCATGATTTTAGTCCTAATTTACAAAGAATTTCAACGTTTCTGAAGGCTACCACATTACTAAGCTCCCCTATGGGATGCTGCCACCTAACTCGGTGAGGCTTCAAAAGTTTATGCACAGGATTCAAATTCTCTGTTGGTGGGTGCCAGATGTCAGTTATAGCTACATAACCGCAAGCTGAACCTATTGGTTAAAAAACCACCTAATTTAACTTGTATGATCAAGTTGACAAACATTTTATCCGAGAACCAAATTTCCAGCATGATATGTACACATAGTAGGTAAACCATTGAAACCTCAGAGGAGCATCAGTATAGTATTAGACTATTAGTTGTAATCACACAATGGTCAAGCAAATAACTGGATATAACTTCATCACCAAATGAGCCCCATTATCCTGAATCTAAATTAAGTGGTACCAAGTACCAGCACAAGCAAAATTGAAGATGTCTGCTAGAACTGATAAAAAAAGAACAAGACATGAGAAGGAAAAAAAAAAACTATTTGCACTATATCACTATGACAAATCAACCCAGTTCATTCTTTTTCTATGCAACAAAAATCACAAAAGACATGAGAAAGAAAACAGATTCCACAGTCAGAACATCACCAAATTGGTCGAAGCGCCAACAACAAATGGCTCCATGAGAAGTCGTGTCAAGAAGTAGAAAATAACCCCTAGGGTTATTGAAATGGGCAATGCCGGTAAAGCATGTCGAAAAACGGAAAGAAGAATCAGAGTACAGCCAAGACCAGAAATAATTGCCAGATAACAAGCATACACTGTCATCAGATCATACATTGCAGCTCGACCAACCAATACACTGTAGAAAACAAAATCTCCAAGCCCCAACCTAATACCCCTTGTCGAATCAAACACCTCAAATTCAGAGTTTGAATCAGGAGGTGGCCTCTGGCCCTCTCTCTCAACCAATGGCAATGTTTCTGATTCACCAGTCTCCATTTCCACCACAGCATGATTAGAGTTATTTGACTCCCTAATTTGTACATGATTGACATTATTCAAATTGTCTCGTACCACTGGCGGAGATGATACTAAAGGAGATCTCTCTTCTTCATTTACTGAATTGGAATTAGAGGACTCTGTGGCTGTCACTGGTTGCAGCTCAACTGAACCAATAGAAGAAAGTGGAGAGGAAACTGGTTCTGAGACTGGAGCGGAGGAAACAGTAGGCCGGGCCTCATAAACCAGAGCTGGGAGCTCATCGTCACGGTCTGAAGCAAGCTCAACAAGGATCCGCAAGGGCCCACGTGGACAGAGAACAGCAACCAGATCGTATATGGCGAGTGCTATGAGAAGCACCCATGTGGTCCACTCTGGCAGCCGTGCGAACCAAACAGCCACAATCACGGCCACGGCCACCATATACGATTGCCGGAGAAAAATCGGCACAGCAGGCGAAAACACTGACAAGACACCGAGAATCGAAAAATTCAATAGGAGGATGATTGAAGTAGGGGCATCTAGAGGGATTGAGAAGTGCTGGAGAAGGGAGGCCATGATGGAGCCTCCCATGGAGGCGAGAACGAAGAAGACAGAAAAGCGGAGGTAGTTTTTCAAGAAAGAGGTGAAGTTGTAGTAGTAAAGGAGGACGAGGAGGAAGGTAGCGACAGCGATGAGGGCGACGAAGGCAGCGGCGTCGAGGACTGCGCCGAAGAGCTTGTGAGAGGGGGAGTCGGAGGCGGACTCGACGTAGATCAGGGTCGCAGCGGTGACGGGCGGAGGGGAGGAGGTGGAGGCGGGGGAGGAGAGGGAGGTGAGAATGAGCACCACTAGGAGCATACAGATTGAAACGGGAGACATCACTCCGACGATCTCCACACCTAGGGAGTCGATTATGCTGATTCTGGCAGCGGGAGGCTCCTCCGCCGGGGGCATTATTTTTTTCTTGGAGAAGGATTTGGTTGGGGGCAAGTGAGGGGAGTTGAAAATCACCAAATGGTCGTGGATGACAAGTGAAGGAGGCGAATTGCGATCATCTCCGATGTCACTCACACTGGAGAACTCCGGTCGTCTGACTCCAGAGCTGAATCAACTGACGAGACAATGACTGAACTAGAGTGGAAAAAACGTGTCGTGACGTGACTAATACATCGTGACTTTGATCTCGTGCAGTGCCGTGATCAAAATGTCAAGGGGTGGTCACGCCACGTGAGTCACGCCGTACCTAAACGTGCCGTGACCATACGTGACTCGCGTGATTACGTGCCGTGCCGTGACTAAATCTTTCTGCTAAATATTTCAGGAGCACGGGACATGCGAGTCACAGCACGTAACTGACACGCGTGTCGTGCTATTCTGTGCCGTAACCATGCCGTTCCGTGACAGAGCCGGCTTCGTTGTGCCATTTTTCCCACTCTATCATTGACCTCTCTATGGAGAGGTGTCTGCTACCACTCTGCTCATGGACTTAACATGGGCGGCGAGCTCATGGGCCATTTGAAAAGAGCGAAATAGAAGAATTTTCTCAGAAAACCTAAGTATATCATAATTAATGAAGCGACAATCGATGTACATAATTAGATGCTTTTTGCGTGAAACGGAATCTGATAGAGGAGGCCTTGATGCTTTTGGGGCTTTTTTAATTCTTCTGGGGGAGCTTTTTAGCATTTAGTATTTAGCTATTATCCTAACTATTTAGGAGGCACTACGGAAAAACTGAGTTAACGTAATACCACTGTAAATATATTTTTATCAATATATTTCTTAGTGACCCTAAAAAAAACATAGGGAACAATTTTTGTGCATCCCTATGACTCTATGAACAATAATTCATTAGCATTTGGGAAACTAAGTACTGCATTCTATCAATGGAATTTGGAAGGATCTTATGCAAGGACTGATCTAGGATTTTCATCGGGGAAGGGGGGGCGGCAAAAAAATATCGAATCGGATTTATATACCTAATCAGATTTAAATCCATTATTAATGAGATACTCGATAAAAAATAATGCTTTAACTTGTATTTTCCAATGTTTTGACTTGTAATTTTTGATGCTCTAACTTATAATTCTAATTACTAACCAAAATTCAACAAATTTATTTCAATTTTAACCTTAAATTTAACCTGAATTACAAATCAAACGTTCAGAGGGAGACAAAAAAAATTTCAGGGAAAGCAAAGTCGGTCGAGACTAATAAATCTTCGCTAAAATTCAAAATCCAGGGGGCAGCTGCCCCTAAACACTTTGGGTCCGCCCCTGATCTTACGGTTACTGCTTTGTATCTTACATCAAAGTTAATTTTTGAGCATGCTAGTGTTTTTCATGTCCAAAATTGTTTAATAACAGGAAAAGAGGAAAGTGGCACCTCAAGTGTTCACACTATATAGAGAGAGTAGAGAAGTACAGGACCAGGCTCTCAAGTTACATGCACAACTTTTGTTAGATAATTTTTCTCTCTGACTACAGTACAGAAATACAATTTAAAAAAATAATAATAATAATAATAAAGGAGCACACGGCTAGTTGAAGAATCAAACATGCGCATGCACCAAGAGTTCGTATTTGGACACAACATATGACCGACGATAAACTGCAAGAAAAAAGATTTACCATAATCAGAAAACTATTATGCTCACAGCTAGTCAAGCTAGAAAACTATTGAATTATAGGTGGAGAGAAACTTACGAGCTATCTAAGTCGCAGAGTGTCTCCAATGAGCAAGCAATTAATGTGCTCTACATTCAGCCGATCTGGCCCACCCATTTCACACCTTCTCTCCAGGTCCGGGCATTCGCTTATGGACAGAAAATGGAGAGAGGGAGGCATCATCGGTACAGATGGAAACATAGGTACATCACTAATTTCCAATGTATGAAGATGACGCAAAAGATCCAAACCATTTGGAAGTGAATGAAGGGATTTGAGACCTTTCAGATGGAGCGCCTCGATTCGGCATGGCAAACCCTGGTCACAGAACATTTGAAGCATTTCACAACAGGAAATATCCAGTTTCTTCAGAGAAGGGAGGTACCGGAGGCTTCCAGTGCTTGCAATTGATATGAGCTCGTTACAACCATCAATCTTCAACATTGTCAGACCACTCAGATGACCCAGATATGCACCAGTGATGTACTTTAGCTTTGGTATTTTAATTAAAGATAAAGAGGTGAGAGAGGTTATAGTTTGAATCCACCCAATTATTTTCCAGTCAACTCCTTCCACAATAATATTTGTTAGAGAAGGAACTGTTGAAGGAAGCAGTAACAGATTCTGGCAATTCCTTAATTCAAACCTGCTAAGGCTTGAAGGCAGGTATGAAATGCGTGCCAATTTTGGGCAGTTGGATATGTATAAATCGCAAAGATTGGTTAAGAAACCATTAGGCACTATAAACCATTTTTCAAGCTCAGGCATGTCTGACAAGTGTAACAGCTTCAGTGATTGAAACCCACCCGAATCGGCACTCTGACCGACCAGCTGATTAAGGTCTTTAACCATGTCAAGCCCCATTAAATATAACTTTCTAAGCTGTGGAAATTTTGCAACTTGAGGGAGGTTGACACAAACCTTACAGTTGAATAGCTTTAGTGTCTCCAAATTTCTGAATGAGGAATCTGAGACCCAAGATGGAAATTCAGACCCATTATAGCCTTCAATCCATATACTCTTAATTGCCCTAGATGGTTCAAGTTGCCTTATCACTTTCTCATTGTCAGAATCAGAGCATTTTCCAGCACTCCACCTTAAAATTAAAAAGTCGAGGTGTTTCTTCTTGCCTAAGCTTGCCTTTACGGCATCATCACCATTTTTTACATTCTCTAGCTTAGATATGCAAAGCACTCCACGTAGATTTAATTTATTTAACTCATTTATACGACAACCATCTCCTTTGGAAACAGCAAATCTGGATAAGGTTTGTAGAGAGGTTAACCTTCCCAAATGAGGTGGCATGGAATCAAAATCCTTTTCATCCCATTTTTCCCAATCGAAACTCAAACCAATGTGCCGCATATTAATCAAGCTGCTCATTCCTTTGGGAAGTTCTTTAAGGTTGTAACACTCATCAAGGTTGAGCGTTTGTAAATTTAACAGCTTGCATATCGAATCTGGTAATGTTTTGAATAGTGAGCCACACAGGTTTAAGTATCTTAGGTGAATTAAATTACCGATAGATTCATGTAAATTGTCAAATTTACAGTTACTCAGGTCCAGCGAGCGCAAGAACTTCAGATTGCTTGATAAATTCTGTTGCAGGACATCTTTCACTGGTACATGGCCCATGGTGTAGACAATCAATGTGCGTAATTGTTTCATCTCATAAATATAATCCACTGACTTAGGATTCAGACGATCCCCGCACAAAGAAGCATACCTTCCCATTTTATGCTTGCCATGCTGAATGCCAGAGTGGTCCACCCTTGCACACTCATACACCGACACAGACTGACATAGATCATGTATAGCACCAGGCATTACATACCTATTACAGCCATAAGGTTGGAAGAAGGATCGCCACAGCAAATCAGTGAACTGCTTTTTACCAATATCTTCTGGTGTTTTACTCTCACGATGCCGTTCAGATTTTGCAAGCCCTTCTGACACCCACAATTTTACCAAATTATCCCTGTCAAACTCGTAACCTTTGGGAAAAATGGAGCAATACGCAAAGCATCGCTTTAAAGGAAGAGTCAACAACTCATAGCTCAGCTTCAGGGTAGGTAAAATATTATCAACTACTTCATCTGGATCAGGCATATCTTCTAATAATCTATTCCACTCTTCTTCATCAGTTATACCACATAGGGTTCTGCCTAATAATTTGGCAGCTATTGGGGACCCATAGCATTTTGCTGCAATATCCTTGCCAATGCTTTCCAAATTTCCGTTCAATGTAGAGATTTGAAGAAAGGCTTCATCTTTCAAGATCAGCCAAAGGGAAGTAGAATTCAAACCAGTCAAGGCAACCTGATCCTGATCTGATGAACCCATGTATTGTGCGGTTCTTTTGTTTCGGGTTGTTACCAGAACTTTGCTTCCAGACTGGGCTGTGTTAAGAGGGGCACGCACAGTTTCCCAAAAGAACAGGTCCTCTGTGTACACGCCATCTAGTACCAGTAAAAAACTTTTACCACTCAGTAACTGTTGGAGGCTGCGTTGGAGCATATCTAAGGTTGACAGGTTGCAGTTGGTTTTGGTTATGCTTTCAATGATCTTTCTTATGGTTTCAACCGGGTCAGAATTAGGAGATAGGCTTACCCATATTGGTAGCTCGAAGTGATCTGTAATTCTAGGATTGTTAAATGCTGATAGAGCAAGGGCGGTCTTTCCCATGCCACCTTCTCCAGTTATGGATACGACTGGGGGGGAATACGTGTTGTTCAAGCCGTGGAGCAACAAATCAATAAGCCTCTCACTTTCCTCATGCCTCCCACGCAGCCTATGGGCACCTGCTAGAAATTTTCCATTGGTTATTTCAGTATTTTCTATTTGCTTTTTCTTTTTTATTTTGCCTATATGTCTATAACTCAATTTTAACATAAACTGAATTCATCTAACATAAGGATAGCCAGCAACCTACCACAAATTCTTTTTACTTTTGAGTCAACAGCTTCCAACAGTAAATATATTTTGAACTAGGGCTGGCAAGTGCTGGTACATATATGGGTTGAACAAATTTCAGTAAACCTTCAACCTGCTGGAAGATCGGGCAGGAACGGACCCTATTCTTACCAGACTAAAACATTTGCCAGCAATTTGATTTCTTTGGTAAAAGAAAAACAACCAAGGTTAAAGTGTCTATTTGTTAGTCTAGCCTTTCTCATTCAAAAGAAGAAAGAGAAACAGAAATTAATCATTGTAATGTAAAACGAACCAACTCTGACAATTTGGCAAAGGGGGTCAACCCAAGCAGCCTTTTAATGGCACAGACTCGTACCAAGCTTTGTGGTCAGGAATCAACATAGACCGAATAAAATTTTATGTTAAATTTAAAATGCCAACCAAGTTTAACAGTCTGAACTTCTGTTTTGTTATTATCTTAGTGACTAAGTGACAATACTGCTTTGTTTTGTAAGTTAACTTCTGGTTTCAGTCTAATGGAACGGGCATTTTATATGCCTTTTATCAAAAAAAAAAAAAAAAACAGTCTGAATGCCTGATATGTATTTCCATTTGCTAATTTAAACATAACAGACACTTTGAGTTTTCATCTAAATTTAGTACAGAAAACAGATTAGCCTTCATATGTTTTATTAGATGAAATTGTCTATTAAAAGAAAGGTACTAACATTGGGCCAAAATTAAGTTAAAATGCAAATATTGAGCCTGTTTCGTCCAAGGACATGAACCAACTTAGCAGCAATAATCATGTAAACATGCAAATTTGGCAACAGGAAATAGTGATAAAGAGAGTAAAATGACATTACTTGTTTTCTTTTCTTTTTTTAAGGTTAGGGGCAATCTGCCTACTAAAGATTTTATATAAGAAACATCATTCACCTTCCAATGAGCTTGTTAGTGGCAATCTGACATTACTTGTTTTCAAAAGAAAAAAAAAAACAGCATTCACCTTCCAATGAGCCTGTTTGACGTGTATAAGATCTTCTAGTCGTAGTGACAGCACGAGCCTGGTCGCAATCGTCTAACATCTGCGCCTGCCTATCCTTATAAATAGCATCATACTTCTTGCTTATCTCATCAACTCGACTCAACACGCACCAATAGTACCAAGCCGATGATAAGAGGGCCCAGTAAGAAGCTTCCGTCGCAATCCGAGCTCGTGCCTCAAACTCCTCTTCTAAATCTTCAGTATCAAAGGCAATTGATCGGAGCTCGCTCAACCAGAGGAGAACCGACTCGTTCTCGATCTGGTATTTCTGCTCTGCGTCGGCAAGCCGGGCCCATATCCGATTGGCACGATCGTGGAGCTTGTCCAGCTCGGCCTTGGCCGATGCTTTGGTCGGGAGATTAGCGATTAAGATGGGGAAAACATGAGCAAGTACGACCTCGATGAATTTCTCAAAAATTCCTGCAAAATTTATCATTGTAGGTTTTCTTTTCCTTTTTTCCTTGCTTCGTTTTGATGGTGGAAATGTTTTTTTCTTTTTTCTTTTTGCTGGGTTGAAGACTTGAAGTAGACATGGGAAGAGTCAACGGCTCTGCGGAGACTACCCGTTGACTGACTTGCCGGGATTGATCCTGAAGTAATAGCTACTAACAAGCAATCCATACCGTCCAGTATGATCTGAACGGTCTGTATCCCAATTAGACAGTCTTCTCTTTTGTTCTATGTTGGAGATGATCCAATTTGAATTGCCAAGCCTTCTCTCTCCGTCGGCAACATCAATCAGCATGATATGGGCCTATGGGCTGACGGGCCTAGAACAATTCTTCGAAATAAGGCCGAGATACAGAGAATACTTGCCTACGGGCTTTCTCTGCCTAAAAAATAGAGGAGAAGTAATCCTGACATATGTAGCTTATCTTTATCCTTTTCATTGTCGCTAGGAAAGTCAACTCCAATTTAATTGCACCCGAGCTTTCCCTTTGCGGATCCGTTTTCAATAACAATTTGGTCAATGGAACAGCATCTTGAGCATGACTTGCTTGCTCACATGAAAATGATGTGAGGATATCATTTTCTTTCTTTTTTTGTTCATAACA
Organism: Carex kokanica; assembly: GCA_025461125.1. Taxonomy (NCBI): domain Eukaryota; kingdom Viridiplantae; phylum Streptophyta; class Magnoliopsida; order Poales; family Cyperaceae; genus Carex; species Carex kokanica. The sequence goes on along the minus strand of JAJGRX010000865.1, from coordinate 1,529,412 downwards.
TCATGAGGTAGTACAACTGATAGAAGTCGTATGACAAGTGAGAGCTGGTTTCGTTTTATTTTCGGGAAGCTAAATTGGGAATTTTTTATTGATAGAAATTAATGAAAAAGAAGATAGAGAAACAGAAAGAGTACCTCGGTTGTTATATTCGTAGAAAGATCGGTAGAAATTCTACCGGTTCTAAAAATCTCAAATATTGGACCGGTATGGATTCCACTGGTCTTAACTCAAATTTTCAATTTTTATACTTTTTCTACCGCGGGTTATGAAGATAGCGTCACAAAGCATCCTAAATTGAGGTCCCAATATTTAGACCGGTATAACATATACCGATCCTAAAACTTGGGTCCCAACATTTAGACCGGTATAACTTATACCGATCCTAAAACTTGGATATTTTTTTTTGGGCTCTGTCTCCCGTCCCTTCCCCTGCCTCTCTCGTCTCCATTAGTCACCTTTGAAGCTTATTAGAAGAAAGGAGGCCGAAACCCTAGAAAAAAAAAACTTCTTGATTCGTTGATGAAATTCAAATCAGTGTGTTGGAATAAGCTTAGATTTGAGAGGAGAAGTCCGCATAATATTAGATCTTTGTTTCCGGCCAAGGTATGAAGCTTTTTTTATAATTTATTAAATCCGAAATTAACTATAGAATTAATTGATATTGTTGATTTTACAACTAAATTTCATGAATTTATTATCTCCAGTGACAATGTAGTTTCGATTGAGGCGGTACAATTAATTGGAAACCTAGCAGGTGCTATGGAAGCAACTCACGGTTTTGAGGTATTTGTTTAGTTATAATGTAATTTAGTTAGTGCTATGAAAGCAACTCACGGTTTGGAAACCTAGCAGGTGCTGAGGTTATGAATTGAGATTAATAAATTCCTATGATATTTCTATTTAAATTGATTTAGTGCCATCTCACGGTTTGCCAACTCACGGTTAATGTATGATTTTCCACAGATAGTTTCATCAATTTATAAACTCCAGCTGGTCCTATGATATTTCCACAGATAGTTAGTGTAATTTTAGTATTATTTAGTTATAATGCAATTTAGTTTTAGGTATTGTTAATTTTGTTCTAAAAGCTACCCCATAAATAACTTTGCCAAAAAAATATAAGTAGTAGTATAACTAACATTCCGAGTATGAATTGCGAATAATTTATTTATGTGTTCCATAATGTTTTTTTAAATATGTTAGATTAATTCAGTCTTATGTACTATTAATTTAGGTATAATGGATGATTATCTACAATTATTGCATGTCCACCCGTCAGAGCTTAGAATATCGCAGAAGGTAAAATTTGCATATTAGTTTATCGCTGAAATTTTATTCTTTTCGATTTAATCAGTTTTGCTATGTTAATTTTTTTTGGTAATAGTAAATATTAAATTTTTGCAGAAAAAAGATAAGGTTTTGCGTACCGGCGCACATCGGATGCACGTGCAATATAGCGATGAAATGGCCCAAGGTCTGAAGAATATTGAGTTGTATCAAATTGCCCGAGTAAATGATTGTCCTATTGACGCTTCATTGATCACCGCTCTTGTCGAGAGATGGAGGAGATAGAAGTTTGGTCTGTTTCAAGAAAGAAAAAAAAAACAGCTGCTGCTGAGGAAGGAGACGCTGTACAAGAAATAGAGTCGCTCAGAGTTTACAGAGATATACCCTGATTCAATTGTTTAGACTGGTACAATTTAAACCGATACAAAACTTTATTCCACTGGAGCAAGTTCACTAATTTAAAAACTCCAAAGTTTTAGACCGGTGAAATGTTTACTGTTCTAAACTTTGATTCAATTTTTTTGACCGGTAAGATGATTACCGGTCTAAATTACAACTTTTTTATTTCCTTCAAGCTGTGGCAATTCGTGTTGCGGCAGAAAAAGTATAAAAATTAAAATTTTAAGTTAAGACCGGTGGAATTCATACTGGTCCAATATTTGAGATTTATAGGGCCGGTAGAATTTCTACCGATCTTTCTACGAATATAACAACCGAGGTACTCTTTCTGTGTCTCTATCTTCTTTTCCATTAATTTCTATCAATAAAAAATTCCCAGCTAAATTCTTCGGAGCGCCGAAAAGGTAAAGATGCAACATGCTCCTTGATAAGTCAGAGCTCCAAATTGGTGCAAATCCTGTCCGTATCCCAAAAGGCAGCTTGCACTTTGTCTTTTTCTAAAAAATTACCTTTCAATTTCATTTATAACGAATAAAGTGGAACTTTACTTGTCTGAAGCTTTTCGGCCCTTTAGGAGCCATAGACAGCAATAGAGAGATTGATGCTTCTAATAAAAGAAAATGTTCCAGTAGACAGCAATATTATTACATCCAAATAATAGAATTTGACAACCGTATAAGCAAAATTTTATTCTTCCAGAAACAAGATAGAAATAAAACAAAATTTGACCAGGTAGTTCAACAAAAAAGGAAAAAAAAAAAAAAAAAAAAAAATGTTGACACAATACTAACAGCTCATGAGAAATGAGAAACAGACTAGTACAAAAAGGATTTTAGAAGAAATATCTTAACAGTAACTGGAGATGATATTAGATATCGCACTACATATGTCATATAACACATATTCTACACAGATTAAAGGAGGCACCTCCATATACCATGCCCCAGGGCACAAACACATAACCTAGTAAAAAAACAAAACAACACCAAAAATAAATATCAAAAATAGACAATTGCAGGGAGGAGAGCTCTTGCGCCAAATATTCAGTAGACCATCAACTCCACTGCACGACTCGTAACAAACTGCTACCTTGCCATACCAAATATATCTTCAACACAACCAAGTTAGTACCAATTTCCTAGGCCCACCTCTCGCTGAAATGGATCAGAATAGCTCATTGGACCCATGTTGAAACCCGACCCAAACCTCACATCTTGCCCGCTAATCTGACCAGTTTGCGCAGGCATAGGCATTCGCTCCTCCTGTATGAAGAAATGTGGTGGCTGTTGCATGAACGTACTCGCCTCCTCAAAAGCACCACCAAAGGTTTCTTCCATCTGAGATCTTGCCTGGTTAGGGTTTGGTTGAGCATTATGATTTGATACGTCAAATCCCTTGACAGAACCAATATTGCTGTCATACAATTCCATCAACTCAGAAATCGATCGCTGAATGCCAAAATCTTGCTCGCTGATTGGGTTCACACTCGAGCTGACTGAATTCTGAATCAACTGATCAGTATTATATGGAACAGAAAACAAACTCGGTTTATTCTCTGTCATCTGAGAGAGAGAACTGCTGTGCTTGCAACCATATTGGTGACTGTTCCTGGTATTTCGGTCTAGAAATCCAAAAGAAACATCACTCTGCGGGCACTGCAAATTCTCACAAGTATAAACCCGGTTATTTGACCCCAATTCCTGTTCAACATGACCTCTCTTTTGTATGAATTCCATTTCCATCTCTTCCTTCAGAGGGGCATTTTGGACAAATGTATCATTATCGCCTTTTCTCTCCTCAACTCCTTCAACATCATACTCACTCGAACTACTGTGGAAAGATATCCCTCCGTACCCACTTGTTTCCATTTGAACTTGTGGGAGACAAGTACCTGGGTGTAAGTTCATATAATCCTCTTCCTCCTGCCTTAAAACGGCTAGCCAGGTGGCACTCTCTTTGGCTGTCATTTTATCTTGTAAGCATTTTGACTGCCTGATAAGCCGCCTTATCTTCTCTATATCTGGTGACATGTGCTTAATGACCGAGGTTAAAACACTAACCTTCCAGGCTTTCTTCAAATCATGTGGTTTTTTGTAAGGCGGTGGTCCTTGATCCTTAGGGATTCCCATTTTGTCCCACCACTCTTCCTGGCCACTTGGCCACCAAGGAGGGGGGACCCCTTTTTCTAAGGGAAATCGTCTCTGTGGTGGGTCACAGTGTTGCATTAGCGCTGACAGAAGAGACCCAAGTGTGGTGTCTTGTAATTCGAGGAGAGAGTGAAGGCCCACAGCAGGCCCTGCATTAGCTTCGGCAATAGATCCAGGTATCACATTGTCAGACTGGTACTTGGCAATTGCAGCCGGCCCATTCCGGTCAAATCGCACCTTCTCCTTCCACCAGGCCCGAAGATTGTCTGATGCACCACTGACAGGTTTTCCCTTTTCAGGAATTATACCTATTAATATAGATTCATTAGTAACACATCAGTTTGTCAAGATACTGCAGCATGATAATCTATTTCTTTTATTTACTATCAAAAACAATTCTAATACTTCAATATTACCGTAAATTTCTAAATTTCACTATTTTAGCTCTGAGATAGAATAAAAAAAAATTACCGTAAACGAATCCTTGCGCATTGCAAACTTCCATCATCTTGAGCATGTACTTCAATATCCCATCCTGGGCCCGCGACATCTTCTTCCTCCTCGCTTGCTCCTGAACCTGACGCTGCTTCCCCATGTCAGCACCACCAGGGCCAACCACATCCTTGGTCTTGTTCATCTGCTTTTCTTTCAGCCTCTTGAGCCTCATGCGGTCCCGCCACATGCGCCTCTCCAACTCCTCTATGTCTACCTCATCATCTGACTCATCTTCAACCACCTCAGCCCCAACCGGACAGTTTTCAAAGGTAGGGTCAACCAGATCACCTTCCCCAGAGAAAAAGGAGTCAAAGTCTGAGGTTTTTTCGTGCATATACTGTGAGAGATTGTGGGGCCCTGCAAAGCCTACGCCATCCATTAATATTTCACCCATCATTCCTGAGTCTGTAGAAGAAATTTGGTCTAGAAGAGGTGGATTGACAGAGATTCCTTGTATCCTGAAAGAATAAAAAAAACAGATTTATAAGAGATTGGAAATTAAATTGCGCATTAATTACAAATACGTGATAAAATAAAATGCTTTATCAAAGTGGAAAAAATAGTTAATGCAAATAGCTATGTAACCTGTGTTCACATGAAAAATTTAAGGAGAATAATTTCTTTATGTTCATACGCATTAATAGCATAAAGCATCACCTTGGATAAGTAATAAGAAAGAGTTAAATAAGTTCACACCAGGATGGATTTTCAAGTTTCAATACAAACATAAACAACAGTCTAGTATAACCAAAGAAAATAACCATTTTCAATTTCAGAAGTACAATTATTCTGCTAGCAGACTGAGAAACATGAAAAGGTTAACGAAAACTATCATGAAGGATCAATTTAGCTTAAGAAAACTTGCAGTTACAGAAACTCTGATATACCTACCAGTCTACCACAGAGAACTGCATACAGGAAAACATTAATACTAAAATGATTAAGGTACAGATCAGACTATGAGGCTACCTATTACATAATAAAACACATCAACTAATCAAATAAACTGAATATATTTCCTAATTGTTGTTTCCTTTAATTAAAGATTAGGAGAAGATCTAAAAAATATTGTTTTTTATATGAACCAGAAAAGAAATTAGGAAAAGAAGTCTCCTTTTTCCTGCTACCTTAGTATCTAGATCAATTTTACAGCAGGTCAAATTAAGATATGAACCAAAAAAGAAATTCAAATTTTGTATTTAATACACGCAGACAAAAAATACCCACCCAGAAATCCAAAAGGAGACATCTCCTAAGACAAAACAGAATTATGAACCCCATTAACCAAATTGAATTTTTTTTCACATATTTTCATAAAGCCAAAAACTGTTGACCTCACAAAAGATACCTAACATGAGGCATATATGAACCAACCGAGTAGGAAAGTACGATTGATCTACCAAAATCAAGCACAACTTGATCTAATTAAAGAAAATATAAATTACTATGCAAGAGGGAAGAAGTATACTAATGAAAAAAGGCGCTAATCCCACAAACACCGATTGAATCTGAACCAAAAGGAAAAAGATGCCCTTTTTTACGGAGAGAGAAGAAAAGATCGCACCTTTAATCTTCTCTTTCTTCTGCCTCAAAAGTCAACTTCTATTCATTCAGCTCCTTCCTTTGAGAAACTACAGCACAGCAAAGATACAGAACAGAGATTTGAGAGGCGGTTGTTCGTTGCTTCCTCTTTCTCTTTCTCTCTCCGTCTCTCCTCTAATTTCACTGTTTGTACTTTGTACCACCACCACCACAAATCTATCCACTTGACAATTTATTTGTCTTCTGAATTTTAGTGGGGTTGAGTGCACGTGATCGGGATGGCGTTGGAGTAGAGTTAGCGGCAGCGCCTTGTTAAGGAGGGGTAAAATAGAACCACAGAAACAATATGAAAGATAATTAATCAAAATTAATTTAGAATTAAAAAGGGTAAGTGGGTAACAGTGTTCGAAAAGCAGCCTTGTTATTAATTTACTTAAAGGTTATGAAAGGGTGCGAACGGTAATAAAATATTGTCGCCACCGTCGGTTGGATAAACCTTCGGTAGACACGGTTCATATCATATTTTCCTGTATGGTCTACACCGAACAGCAAATTATCAAATTACCCTTACTGTTCCGCACGAGTCAGAGTCGGTTTGTATTATTTCGGATTCTCTGTATCGTAAACTTTCCAGTCTTTCCTGTAAGTGTACAGTCTTGCAAGTAAACCTTCCAACATAGTGACAAATGAATTATTTTCTCACGACTTCATAGCCTCTGTCCTCGGCGAAGGTTTAAAAAAAAAAAATTATTCTGATTAGGTTTGGCGGATTTAAAAATTTGTGATTCGGAAATAATTCAGGTATAATTCGGAAATTATTCGGAATTATTCGGACCGGAGATCTCAGTCCCACAAAGGAGCAAAAAAACAAAAACAAAATTGGGGAAAAAAATTTCGCAAATAATTCGTAAAATTTTGGAAAATTTCGTAAAATTCACGAATTATTCACTAATTTTATTACAAATTTTATGTATATTTTTTTAAATTATTTACTAATTTTATAAATTATATTTATTTCTCAATTTCCAAAATTAATATTAATTATGTTATTTTGAAATGAAAAATGTAGTTAGATTATTGAACTTCTTATTATACAAAATTATGTTCATATCATTTTTTTAATTGTTAATTTGATAATGGAAAAAGACACATTTGCAGATGCGAAAAATAAATATATAGCATTACAAGAATATATTTATACAAAAAATAAACATTATTTTACAGCACATATGGTGGTAAAATAAAAATTATAAACTTGATCGAATGAAATTTGATGGAATGAGAAAACAGCTCATTAAATGATGGGGCAATTTCAGGTATACCCCTCAAAACCTTCAAAATTCTGTATTCCCCCCTCCAAAGTTTGAAATTACACATTTCCCCCTCTAAACTTCAAAAACTCACAAATACCCATTTTATTGTTTTTTATATTAAAACTCATTCTTAATTTATAAAATATCTATTTTATCCTTTATTAAAAGCATAAAACGCCCATCATACTCAAATTTGAATATGAAAAGTTTCTCTACTTTCCAAACTACTTCAAGATATGTGCATGCTAGATCAGCACAAATTTTGAAGCGAACACACACGGATATTGAAGCGACATACACAGATCATAATGCGATGCGCGGATCGAAATTGCTTCAAAATCCGTGTGTGCTAGATCAGCACGAATCTTAAAGACAACACGCACATATATTGAAGCTACACGCACAAATCTTAGTGCAATGCGCGTGGATTGGACGGTAGAAGAACTCTTCATATTCAAATTTGAGTCCGATGGACTTTTTATACTTATAATAAAGGGTAAATGGGTATTTTATAAATTTAGAATGAGTTTTAATATAAAAAAACAATAAAATGGATAAATTTGTGAGTTTTTGAAGTTTAGAGAGGGAAATACGTAATTTTAAAGTTTAGAGGAGAAAATACGTAATTTTGAAGTTTTTGAGGGGTATATGTGAAATTGTCCCTTAAATGATAGTGGGGCCATAAACCGGGTCTATTCACAATTTATGACGGAGACTAAAGAGATCGAAAGGTACGCATCTGAACGTGCGCGCCATGGAAAGGAGCCGACTCACAGGAGGGTTCCTCGCGATGGACTTTTATTACTCCAATTAAATTATTATTTTATCATTGTATTCCAATAAGTCGGCACATATGTCCAGGACTCCATATATGGGCTTCTCTTCTATGAGTAGAACCAGGGTGTTCCTGAGCTCACCAAGTCCTTCCGTGAGCTCGATTCTAAAATCTATCGAATTGATTTCAAACGACATTTTCAAACCGTTAGATGTTCAATCTATATTAAAATGTGCTTGGAGACCAAATTTTATATTTTTTGAAATTTTTTTACTATTTATTAAGATGGTTTGAAAATCGTTGTTTTCTAATGGTGCAGAATTTTAATAAAAACAGCGATTTTCAAACCATCTTAATAAATAGTAAAAAAATTTCAAAAAATATAAAATTTGGTCTCCAAGCACATTTTAATATAGATTGAACATCTAACGGTTTGAAAATGTCGTTTGAAGTCAATTTGATAGGTTTTAGAGTTGAGCTCACGGAAGGCTTGGTGAGCTTAGGAACACCCTAGTTCTACTCCTCTTCTATCGCCATTCCAAAATAACCGAGCTCATTAATCATTATTAATTAATTAATTAATTTTATTTCACATTTTTTAATTTTGTTGTACGTGTGTGGATTAAGACTCCTTAGCCTTCCTTAAGGTCTTAAGCGGGCCGAACACCTATGTCTTAGACAGGCTTAAGGCCTCCTCCTTAAATCGAATTTTAAGCTGGGTATTTCGCTTCCTTAGCGGATTAAGGCTCATTTTTACTTTTTCACTCATTCTACGTGCTTAATTCACTTGAGTTGTTGCCAAACACCAACTCCTTAGTGAATATTAAATTTTTAAGCCTCAACCTCATCTTAAGCCAAAGTGCCGAACATGGCCGTTATGTTCCCATTTTACCTGACCAGGCAGATGTGAGTACATACTGCATACAACAACAAGAAATTAAGAATTAAGAATTAAGAAACTTAAAGAGCGCTAAGATTATCTTAATCCATAGATAAAAGCTAAAAAAAAGCTAAAGGAAGGGTAGAAGTATCTTAAAGTTCGGACAGAAGATTAAGATCCGATTAAAAAGAGGTAAAGAATGTGATCTTAATCCGCATTAAGGAACCGGTATTCCGTATTCAGTAGGATAAAGCGGCTAAAAAACTAAAAGAAACGGAGACTTAATCTCTTGTTGCCGAACAACTCCTTATTAATTAATGACACATATTTTAATTAAGCAAACTATTCATTAACCTTCAGTTTTTTTTTTCTTTTCTGATATGATGATATCCATGTTTGTTACACAAAATTCAATTTTTTTCTATCGTTTTATATTATTTAATTCCTAATTTCCTACAAAGCGTTAAATTGTTTATCCCTAGACACAACAAAAGTAGAAATCAAGTTAAATAATAAGTAGGAGAAAAAGACAGTTTTATTAAATTCCAAACGATATTTTAATTAACAGTTGTGCTGAAGCTTTCTAGCATCTACCCTGTGAGGCGAGTGCGTATCCTCTGAGGTATCTCAACTTTTGTGTGACCGACGTGTACGGTGTCTATTCGGGGATAGCGGAGGGAGTGGTATTGTTTGTGCTTTGAGATTCGTGCAGAACGTATTTGGACAGTTGAGATTTTCTAGAAAAAACACTCAAAGTTTGAGATATCTCAGAGGATGCGAGTTCTTTGGTCAATGAGAATCAGCTTTTCTTTTGTCGTCTGGCCCGTCAAGATAGCGACTCTCCGTTTCATCTACATCTCATCCGTACACGTTTATCCTCGAGTGATCGCAACCGTCGAATTCCCTACACTGCGCTAACCCACTAGTTTTGAGCCTAACCCAAGTACCTAACCTACTAAACCATGCTATGTCGGGTGAGCGAATGTCTCTGTCGCTCGCTCGCTCGCTCTTAGCCTTAAACCCAGCTCAGCTGGATAATGGATATATATGTTTTTACATTTAGCGCAGTTGTGACCTGATTGAATTTGATGGAAACCTTCCATAAAAGACGAGAGAGAGAGAGAGAGAGAGAGACTTTGCTCTTACCTCTTATCTTATCTATCTGCTTTGTATGGAGTATGGACTAGTGAGCGAGTGAGCATATTAGTATATGCCTTTTGGGAAGCTGCTTTTACCGGATTTTTGGGACTACCTAGTACCTATCCACTTTCCTATTAAATTTTTCAAAATATGAGATCAGCAAGTTGGGATCAGATTGATGGTTTAATTTAATCACAAATAAAATTAGTGTGCCGTTAGAGCATCTCTATCAAGGTTATAAAATGCGGTTTTCATGCGGTATGCGGAAAGCTACCGCATATCGCATATATAGTATACGGCCGCATATGTGGTTTTCATGCGGTACTTATATATGCGGATTTTAAAATGAGAATTCATATATATATAAACAAGTATGCGGTAATATGCGATAATATGCAATAATATGCGGTAATATTCGGTATCATACAAACAAGTATGCGGTAATATGTGGTAATATACTACCAAATATGCAGCCGAATATGCGACCGCATATGCGGAACCGCATATTGATTTTCCATGCAGTTACCAATCGCATACGCATCTGCGGCCGCATGAACCGCATTTTCTTACACTGATCTTCATTCTAGCAAACGTTTAGCAATTAATTTGAGCCACATCACTAAATTTAGCAATTAAAGAGATTCATAATTTCTAAATCACTCCATCCTAAAAAATTTAGAGTTGCTTTTAAAGCAAACTTGCTAATTTAAAAACTATGGTACATCACAGCAATTATATATATTAGCAATTAACACATCAGATTAACAATTTAAAAGAAATCACTGTTTAGATGCTCTTAGAGTGATGGAATTAGAATTGAGCTTATTATTTTTAGCAATTTTGTTTAAATATTGTCTTCAATTAATTATCAACTAAAATATAAATTATTTAAGTTAAATAGATAAAAGAAAATATACTCAAATATTGGATGATCAGTCCCAGAAGTGAATATATAGATCAAAATTTATTAAATTTGTATTAAGAATATTTATTAGAGTTCTTAATTTAACAGTATGTAAAGATCGTTTCTTTTTTGAGAAAATCATGCATACATTTAAAATAATGAGGAATTTAAATAAATAAATTGTTGTCCGGAATTTTCTTTTTCTATGACTAAAAAAAACATAACCTAAATTGTAGTACAAAATGGTGAGTACTTGTGAGAAGAGATTGTCATGACGAAATCATAACAGAGAGATAATATAGAAAAGTGATGCTCAATTAAAAAGGGGTTAAAAAAGAAAAGAGGTAATCACTTTAGCAAGAGAGAAAAGCAAAGAATACATGAGTCACTGAGCAATAAAAAATGAATGTTGGTCCATATCCATGACATATAGTTATTAGAAATATAATAATAGTCCTCTCGTTAAATTACTCAGAAATCTTTCAACTCTAACTATTTTTTACCGGTATTATCTTTTAGAACATCACCAGCAAATTTATAGCTGGTGCGTGTGTTAATATATAACATATCAAGTATTTATACTTAACATACATAATTTTTTTAAAAACTAGACATATCAACTCTTTTCATTTTCCTTATCATCTACTCATTTTTTTACACGTATTCAGATGTGGCTTTTTTATCCTACTTTGATTTGCTCTGCTTTGTTGTTATCTTAATATGAAATGCATACAGACTTAATATGCTAGATATAAATTCTTAAAGCTTAAGTATTCAGACTTAAAGACAACAGAGCAATTCTTCAGACTTAAAGACAACAGAGCAAATAGAATCATAAAGTACTTTAATATAGATCTAATTTAAAAGAACAAATCAAGTACAAGATGTTTGTAGCTGTAGATTCACAAACTTCCTCGTATATTGTCGAAAAATATGGATGAGAATGAACAGAGAAACCTCCACTAAAAACATGCAAAAAATCAGTGGCTGACAAGAGATAGCAATGAATAAATTTTCACTTTGTGATATAAGTGTTGATATCTATATTTACAAGTGTTAATATATAATATATCAAATATTTATATTTAACATATCAAGTAAGTATGTATATAAAAAAATAGAAGTTGAACTTGATAAAAAAAAAAAAAACAGTTTAATCAAATTGTAGCCGTCATTTAACTTGTTTGATCATTGTTATTAGTGGTCTACATTTAGACATGAGTCACCTAACCATTCCAGCTGATAATCTTTAAATAAATACACAGAGGTTGACCATTTGCTTTCCTCTTTGAAACTTTTTCAAACACATGTTAATTTCTTCTTTCAATTTGGTCTCAGGGGATAAATTTTCTTGCAAATCATTCCCATCACTAACTAACTAGCAAATATCTCCACCAGCAGATTCGCTACGTCCAAATAACCTTCTAGCAATTTAATTATCAATTAAAGGGCTTCGTTTAACATTTACTGTTTTTATCATAGTCATAAAATTCGTGTCTAATTTGCAAATTAAACGTTTTTTTTGTAATAACAAACTGAACGAAGGATTATTTAGTTGACCGAACTTTGACCGAATTATTTTTGAATTTTACAAATTATTCACGAATTATTTTTTTTTCTTTTGTGAGATTGAGATCTCTGATTCAGATAATTCTAAGTCATTCCTAAATTATATCCAAATTGTTTATTAATTATAAATTTTTGACTCCGTCAAACCAGATCCAAATAATTCATTTTGACATTGTAGTTCATACCAGTGTTGTAAATAACAGTATGCACTCGTCTAACGGGTAAGATACCGTCAAGCGATTAATCGGAAATAATCGGGAATAATCGAGAATAATCAGAAATAATTGGCCTGAAAAATTTATAACGGTTTGGTCGCTACCAATAACTAATCGGTCAATTAATCGGGTAAAGAGCCGTTTTTTACCGAATTTAGATCCTCTGTAATACTCGAGAAAATACGATGAGCTCTCAGCCGGTGGATTTAAATTTACACGAATCTCAAAGCACAAATAATACTGCCCCCTCCAATCACCCGAATATCCACCGGCTGAGAGCTCATCGTATTTTCTCGAGTATTACAGAGGATACTGGTTCGTTTTTTACCACACTGGTTCCTTGAGGTGAATAGGCGTTTGGAATATTACTGTATTAGGTGAAATATTTCTCTACTTTTCAAACAAATGTGAAACCCCAGACATGGTGGGGCCCACAAGGGCACCCCTGGCCTGATCACGCGCTTCTCACGTGTCTCCTTCCTGGATCAACATAGGAGATGGCATCATGGAAGTCCGTTCGGTTCCCCATGCAAGACATGAGTAGACCAAACCCAATCAATCCGATCAACGATCGGTTTTCTTTTCCTTCTTCACTTAAATATCTTCTATAACGATTCCTACACAACTACCGTGTGGCGTTCAGTTTTCTATTATAAGACACCGAATAAAATGCGAAAAACTGTATTATATATTTTATTTGCAAATAAAATACAAATTACAAATTATTCGTGAAAAAAATGGAAATTTTATTTAAAAATTTTCTTTTTGGGTCTTTTTTTTGGTTCCTTATGGTACCAAATATTTTCCTTATTGAACCGAATCTAAATAATTCATTGAGTGAGGCTATGGTGCTATGCATAGCACACATGCCTAGTGTACTACGGCTCAATATGGTACTTTTTAAAATCCTAACGGTCGATCCGACCGTTCAATGTGATAATCATATGAATATGTACTTGCAAACTAAATTTTATATTTTTTCGAATTTTTTTACTATTTTTTTAGATAGGTAGAAAAATCAGTGTTTTTTGAAAATTCTGGACCATCAAAATTCTACCTATTTAAAAAAATAGTAAAAAAATTCAAAAAAATGTAAAATTTAGTTTGCAAGTACATAATCATATAATTATCACATTGAACGGTCGGATCGACCGTTAAGATTTTAAAAAGTACCATATTGAGCCGTAGTACACTAGCCATCCGTGCTATGCATAGCACCATAGCCTCACTCTAATTCATTTGTCACTATGTATAAGACGACTTAGTCCACCGTACTCTGCTGGGCCGCTACAGAAGAACCTGCGTCGTTGGGAGAGCAACACTTAACATATATAATATAATTATTTATTTCTATTGGACTACAGGAAAATAATATAATTAATGTACAATAATCTGTTCTGTTTAAGAGCATCTCCATTCCAGCAAACGTTTAGCAATTAATTTGGACCACATCACTGAGTTTAGCAATTAAAGGGATTCATAATTTCTAAATCACTCCATCCCAGAAATTTAGAATTGTTTTTAAAGCAAACTTGTTAATTTAAAAAGCAATTATATTACCAATTAACACATCAGATTAGCAATTTAAAAGAAATCACCGTTGTAGATGCTCTAAGTATGGATAAGTCCTATAGAACAGATTATTTTTCTATTTTTCATTTTGATATTTATCATACAGCGTATCAAAATTACTGCACCTTAATTTATTAAAAAATTATTGGCGACAAACAACCCTAATTTAGATTGTACTAAAGTCAAATTGTTCTTTTAACTTACATGCACTACATATTAAGATAATGACATTGATTGAAAAAGATGTCAACTTTATACACGCTTAGTGGATAATGACTTGTGATGTATTTGCTTTGATTTCACTACAAGTAACTCAATTTGAGAAAAAAGAAAAGAAAATATAATATAATACATACAATAGTGACACAAAAAAATATCACAAAATATAAGATAATTTAATATTAGTCTGGCCGCTTGGATTAAAAACATATATAATTAGTTGGATTAATTAGCATGTATACTTAATTATAAACTATTAGAATATAAGCTTGCATAGAGAAAAGAGTTTATTTCTCTCTTATTTTTTGGTAAAATATTGTTTTTTCTCTGTACCAAAATTCTTAAAAATTTAAACCCAAATGAGTCAACCTTGCGCCTTCAAATTGGAATTTTTTTTTAAACCATAATTAAAATTTGTTTTTTTTACGAAACCAACGTGATTACTTTCTTTTTTACAAAAACCATAAGAACCGAAATGTCATTTCAGTCCGGTTCCCTTTTTGGATTTTCTGTGGTACTGGTTTCACAAGTTTTCATATGAGCCGCCACAGAAAATCCAAAAAGGGGACCGGACCGAAATGTCATTTCAGTCCGGAATAAAAAAAATAACGGACCGAAATGACATTTCAGTTCTTATGGTTTTTGTAAAAAAAAAAAGTAATCATGTTGGTTTGGTAAAAATATTTTTTTTAATTATGGTTTATAAAAAAAATTCTTCAAATTGTTGATTGGATGATCAGAAATTTTAATATATTATTTTTCCTCTGTTACTGGCATCATTACCAGAATTTTCTGTATTTCTGTTATGCTTTGTTCTTTTTAATATTTAAGGAAGTGGTCAGTGTTGGCGCCTTTAGACAAGTTTGGGAGAGAGGAAGCAAATCTGCTGCGATTCTAAAGGATTGCAGGATCCTGCGATTCTAATCCCAACCATTCAAACGATGAAATTCAGGATTCTTTTGAGAAGTCAGTTTTTGTGCACGAATCTCGAAACATGTGAACGGTTGAGATTGGAATTGCAGGAACCTGCAATCCCAGAGGATCGTAGCATATTTATTTCCTGGGAGAGATTGTTTTTCACTGTTTATGTATTCCGGCAGTCCCTCTAATAGGAAAGAGAGAACCTCTTGCCACTAAGCCAAAAAGTAATTATGTATTTATCATAAAACAATAAAATGTTGAAATATTTTTACTAAAATTAACTAAAGAGTACTTTGTTGAAATACCATTTTATTTTTAATTATAAATAAATTTTACAAAATTATGTCAAGTAATGTGTATAAACATAAAATAATATTGAGGAGGGTTGAAATACTTCCATCATGTCTCTATCTTTTAATTAGTATCAAGAGGGTCTGCAAGTACATATTCATATGAAAATCATATTGATCGGTTCGAATCGGCTGTTAGAATTTTGAAAACAAAAATATTAATCTTATCACATAGTACCATAAACTCACTCTTTAAACCCTCCTCAATAATATTTTGAATGAAACTTATTCTCAAGTATAATTTTAAAGGATGTGCAAAGGGGAGTGCATTAATATGTCTCTTCTTTTCTCCTTTATATTTATATGAGACCGACTAACTATCCCCCGGCTCCTATCCCCCATTCATCCCCCAGTCAATAACTGCCTTTGTTGACCGCTAATTAAGAGGGGACCACAAATTTCAGCGCTAAAAGACAAAACAAAACGCGTTATTATCGCGGCGAGTGCAAGTATTCATATGTAATATATCAAATATTCATATATAATACATGAAGTATTCATATCTAAGATATCAAGTGTTTAAAAAAAACTGGACACATTACTTATCCATCTTTTACACGTTTTTAGAGGTGGTTTTTTTTTTCTCCGTTCACTCTAACCAATATTTCTGACAATTTGTAAGAAATTTTGCAAATCTAAAACCACGAACGTCTTCTACGCAATTTTCTCTTTCAAATGAGATCCATGATGACATACTTTCGAGTTATCCGTTGCACAAGTATTCATACCTCATTAAGCAAGTATTCATACCTCATTAGTATTTCACAAATAAAAAACTGGACACATCATTCACTCATTTTTTACCGATTGAAATTTCATTACCACTCAATCATTTTTTACTTGATATCTTAGGTATGAATACTTGTTCGACGAGGTATGAATACTTGCTCGACGTGGTATGAATACTTGCACGACGAGATATAAATAATTTTACGAGGTATGAATACTTGCACGACGGATAACTCAAAAGTATTTCATCATGGATCTCATTTGAAAGATAAAATTGCGTAGAAAACGTATGTTATTTTAGATTCGCAAAATTCTTCATAGATTGTCAGAAATATTGATTAGAGTGAACGGAGAAAAAAAAAACCACCTCTAAAAACGTGTAAAAGATGGGTAAGTAATGTGTCCAGTTTTTTTTAAATACTTGATATCTTAGATATGAATACTTAATATATTATATATGAATACTTTATGTATTAGATATGAATACTTGTGCGCGTCAGTTGTAAATTTTTTTAAATATAAGCGGTCCCCCTAGTTAATTAGTGGTCCCCCACGTAATTAATGATTGATACACGTTTTCTTTGTCTTTTTGTGCTTGAAGTTGTGGTCCCCTAGATAATTAATGATTGGAGGATAAATGGGATATAGGAGCCGGGGGAAAAAAATCTTTATCCTATTTATATATACCTTAATTTGCTAAAAAGGGAGATTTAATTCATATTTGCTATGTCGGCATGGGTCCAAATTAGGACAAGCATATAAGGTCATCTTTCTTATTACAGTACTTAATAACCACCTTTCCATTCTAATTGAGTGAGACACCGTAGTGGGGCCCAAATTTTTATTAATAGCATAATAAAAAAAAAATTAACTAAAACACTCTCATTTGGTGGATGGGTTCGAATTTTACCCAGCCCGCAGGGGCATTTGGTGGCCTCAAAGACTGAGGGCCGCAAATTGACCCTGCGGCACTAGTCTAGGGGCCTCCAAATGCTCATGCAGCCCCATTTTTTTTTTTTTTGTAATGACACTAATAACAATGTTTTTGTTTATCTGAAAACTAAGTAGCACAAAGATCAAGAAATGGAGCCGCTATTTAACTGATATCAAGTAAAGTATATTTAACTGATACCGTATAAATTTGTAAAAAACAAATGAGGCCCCAGGGGCATTTGGAGGCTCCTGGACTGAGGCCGCAGAGTCAATTGGCGGCCCCCATTCTTTGGGGTCGCCAAATGCCTCTGCAGCCTGGGTAAAATTCGAATTCCCACTAAATGAAAGTGTTTTAGTTTTCTTCTGTGAATATGCTAGAAATAAAAATTTCGGGTAGTGGGGTCCCATATTGCAATCCTTGGTTTGATTTGGAGGAATATGCGTGTATTGGATATTCATCCAAAATACAAATAAAGCATTTATATTTTCTATTCATTCATATTCTAAGAAAAGTCAAAAATGTTGAACGTCTCATTGCATTCAGGGTCTATTCATCCATTTGTCATCTACATAAAAAATATAGTCAAGAAGATTCTTTTTATTTATTTACAATTATGACAATTGATTGAATAGTTATGAAAATAAAAGTGCGTGGAAAATATTGATAATAAGTTTTTATAATTATAAAAAGTTGGAAAACTGATTAAATAGTTATTAAACTAAAAATAACTTTACAAAAAAAATTATATTTCAGATAGAATATGTATTAAATGTGATGTAATTTGAAAATTAATTGTATTCATCATGTATTTTGAAAATTTAACGGTTTAGTTTTATCCACACTTAACCAATGACTAAAAACATTTTAAATTATATCAAATTTGATTCACAATCTATCTAAAATGTACAATAATATGTTCATAGTTTTTGTATGATATATTTGTTCATGAGTGAGTCTATGGTACTACGCACAACACGATTTGGTCCGTAATATGGATCAATATTTTCGTTTTTAAAATCCTAACGATTGATTTGAACCATTCAACATGATTTTCATATGAATATGCACGTACTTGCGGACATAATTTTAGAATTTTTAGTATTTTTTTAGAATTTTTTAAGATAGGCAGAAAATCACTGTTTTTGGATGGTCCAGAATTTTCAGATCAAGTAATTTTCTATATATCTTAAAAAATAGTAAAAAAATTCTAAAAAAAATATAAATTTCGGTCTGCAAGTACATATTCATATGGGGATCATGTTGAACGGTTCGGATTGACCGTTAGAATTTTGAAAACGAAAATATTAATCCGTATTACGAACCAACCCGTGATATGCATAGTACCATAGACTCACTCTTTGTTCCTTGTCATAGTTATCAAAGACATACAACTATGATTTCTCCGTAAATGGAGTAGAACTAGGGTGTTCCTAAGTTCACCAAATCCCTTTGTGAACTCAACTCTAAAACCTATCGGATTGGCTTCAAACGACAAATTCAAACCGTTGAAATCCTTCTACCCTACTAGTGATGCGTCTATATGTGAAAATTTTAAACTTTCGAATTAATTTAGTATAAAGTCAAGTGGTCAAAATTAGAAAGTTTATTAATTAATTTTAATGTATTCATTTTTTAGACACCTTTTGACCACTTGACTCTATACAAAACTAATTTAAAATTTGAAAATTTACATGTAGACACATCACTCATAAGATAGAAGGATAACGATTTGAATTCATCGTTTGAAATCAATTTGATAGATTTTAGAGTTGAGTTCATAAAATGACTTGGTTAACTTAGGAACACCTTAGTTCTACTCCCGTAAATGATATAACTCAAGGTTCTAAATAGCGTTTATAGCGTCGTAGCGGGAAGGCTAAAAAAAAAGCTATAGCGAATAGCGTTTTTTTTTTTACATTTCGTATATTCAATATTTGTACTAAATATCAACATTATCTAAGGTCTCATAGAATAATAAATAACACCAAAGTAATTAAGAAATTATAATATTCATATTGAACCCGTACAAAGTCCAAATTGCGGTTCAAAATATCCATAGTAATATCATAAACTGTCAATTTTTCCTATTAAAAATATCTTAAGTATCATGATTCATGACATAATCTATTTTTTTTTTCTATTCAAATTTTAATTCCGGTTTGGACTTTTTTTCTATTCAAATTTCTATTTCTATTCCCAATTTCAAATTGATTTATTTGTAGCAAGTAGCAACAAATTCAATTTCGGTTTGAGATTTTTTTTATCTTTATTTAAAACCCATATAAATTGCTTAAAAATAAAAAATAAAAAAAAACTCATATTGTATAGCGCAAATAGCGCCGTAGCGGACCGCTATAGCGCTGTAGCGGCCGCTATAGCGGCCGTAGCGCAAATAGCGCATTTTGATGTCGTAGCGTAGCGTTTGGGGTCCAAAAACGCTATAGCGCGCTATTTAGAACACTGATATAACTAGATGTCTTCAAGTTGTGTAAACTGTGTAAAGTATTGCCGAATTTCACAAGAAACAAAGAAGGTACAGAAACCTGACTGATTTGCTCAGTGCTCAAAAGTTAAAAAGTAGTACCCCCATAATTGGCAGCAAAAGCACATGCGGTGGGGGTTAAAAAACACCCCCTCACAAAATTTCCATGGAAAGTGAGACAAATGCATGTGGGGGCGTAAGCTAAAACTTAATGGGACATGTGGATAAGCTAAGTTCATTGGATTTCTTATAGATAATGTCTGTACATTTTGCTTGACGCCTTTACCCCTTAATTTACCTTGAATTTAATTAGTTTAACCTTGATTCATTGTATAGGTGTGCAAGTTTTCAGCAATGACCAATATAATTAATGCATTTTGACTTTGAACAAGTTAACTGTACATTATTTGCTTAGGTCTCACGTCTCAGCTCAAGTGAGATTGATTTTTTCAAGATATATAACTGCTTCCTTTTCTCATTTAAAAGTAAGATTTTATTTAACTTATCAACACGAAAATTAGGTTATTCTGACACGTGTTCTTGATACAAAAGTTCCTATTGAATTAAAATTTTAACAGTTATATATATATACTAGTATCATGCCCGTGCGTTGCAACGAGACATACTATAAGATTTAACATAGAGAGGTAAATAATAAATAATAATAAAATAAACAACAACAAATGACTGTTTTAATACAACAACATTCTTTGCATGTCAGTGCATACACAATTTTTGCGTTATAATTCAATTAAATTAAATGTGGAAAGCTGCTAGAGAATAAATCAATAATATGTCTTTTTTGTTCTCTTTCAAAAATGAATAAGAGGTAGAAAATTCGGAAATGAGATATGCTATCTGTCTAAATTGGAAATTAATCTTTTTATGCTCCAATTAAAGTTGGAGAGAGATATGGTAATAAATATTTAATGCTAATTTCATTTGCTCAATTCTTGATATTACCTGTAACGTATCGTGTGGCAGTACGTGTGGTAAATATGTTTTTAACTAAATTTAGACTTCTATACATAAAACATATGTATTTAATTAAAAGAAGACAAATTATGTGATTGGAGGGCTGAGATTAAATCCAAAATTTCATCTTTCAATCGTAGCCGTTGACGGATTGGACACCCAACGTGCTTAATAATGAAATGGAGATATATATATGAGGGTTCAAATACCTCCATTTTTTTTACCTCCATTATGTCTCTATTTTTAAAAAATTTAATAACTCAAAGTTTAAAACTTAAACGTCAAAATAAAACCGTTAGATGAGATCTATGTTATTTTCTCTATGTGCTCATAAAAAATTATCACATTTTAATTTTGCTTTTATGTGAATCAATAAGTTGAAAACTCAATTTCTAGAAATTATCCACATTATTATACATTTTTACAAGCTCAAGATGACAACCAAAACAAAGTTGAATGCCATAACTTTTTACACGTACATAGATAAAATGATGTAGTTCATATTCAACAGTTTTATTTTGAATTTTAAGTTTTAAATTTTGAGTTATTACCGTTTAAAAAATGAAGGCATGATGGAGGCACAAAAAATAGAGGCATTTGAACCCTCCTCTATATATATATATATATAGAGTAGGGCTATTGTACTTCGCGAAGTAAAACGAAGTTTTACTTCACGCTCATATTTTCATTTTCAAAATCCAAAACGTCGATCCGAACCGTTCAAGTTGTTCTCCATATTGAAATGTGCTTGGAGACCAAATTTTACATTTTTTGGAATTTTTTTACTATTTATTAAGCCACTTTGAATCGCTGATCCATTGTGAACAGTAAAAAACAGTAAAAAATTCTGGACCAATGGATCAGCGATTTTCAAAGTGGCTTAATAAATAGTAAAAAAATTCCAAAAAATGTAAAATTTGGTCTCCAAGCACATTTCAATATGGAGAACAACTTGAACAGTTCGGATCGACGTTTTGAATTTTGAAAATGGAAATATGAGCGTGAAGTAAAACTTTGTTTTACTTCGCGAAGTACAATAGCACAATTATATATATGAGGAGGGATCAAATTACACTTTTTTTGGTGACACACTTTGACACCTACTATTTTCAAAGTCCAAATAGTCGATCCAAACCGTTCAACATGATGGATATATTAAAATGTGCTTGGAGATCAAATTTTACATTTTTTTGAATTTTTTTGCTATTTATTAAGATGGTTACAAAAATCGTTGTTTTCGGACCATTGAAAAACAGCGATTTTGTAACCATCTTAATAAATAGTAAAAAAATTCAAATAAATGTAAAATTTGATCTCCAAGCACATTTTAATATGGTGATCATGTTGAACGGTTCGGATCGATTGTTTGGATTTTGAAATCGCAAAATTAACCTATATAAAAAACGGTGTCATGATGTGTCACCAAAAAAGGTGTAATTGGATCCCTCCTCTATATATATATATATATATATATATATATAGTGCTGGGCTTAGCTAAGCCATGGTGTAAAACGACTTGGTGCTCCACGCCTCATTATTTTCATTTTGAAAATCCAAACTACCGATCCGAACCGCTCAAGTTGTTCTCCATATTGAAATGTGCTTGGGGACCAAAGTTTACATTTTTTGGAATTTTTTTACTATTTATTAAGCCACTTTGAAAATCGCTGATCCATTGGTCCATAATTTTTTACTGTTTTGCTACTGTTCATCCAGATCAGCGATTTTCAAAGTAGCTTAATAAATAGTAAAAAAATTCCAAAAAATGTAAAATTTGGTATCCAAGCACATTTCAATATGGAGAACAACTTGAGCGGTTCGGATCGATAGTTTGGATTTTCAAAATGAAAATATGATGTGGAGTACCAAATCGTTTTACACCATGGCTTAGCTAAGTCCATCTCTCTCTATATATATATATACACCCTCAGCAGTCAACACCCCTAGAAAAAACCCAACACTGTCAGATCTCAGCAACTAATTAACTCAGCCTCATCAACAAATCTCAACTTGATTTTATAATTAGTACTTAATTGACCACATTATATTCTCCCAGTGGTAAAATTTCTTCCGAGATCATGTTGCAACTACATACTCAAATCATCCTTAATTAGCCTGACACTATCAAATTAACACTGCCCTCACTATCCAACATAAATGTAAACCACAAAATACTTGTGTAACAAAGTACTTAATAAACACATGCATCTAGCTAGAATATATGAATATATACTTGTTATCATCACATTTTAAGAATAATGAATATGGAGTAGAACTAGGGTGTTCCTAAGCTCACCAAGTCCTTCCGTGAGCTCGACTCTAAAACTAATCAAATTGACTTCAAACGACATTTTCAAACCGTTAGATGTTCAATCTATATTAAAATGTGCTTGGAGACCAAATTTTACATTTTTTGGATTTTTTTTTACTATTTATTAAGATTGTTTGAAAATCGCTGTTTTTATTAAAATTCTGCACCATTGAAAAACAGCGATTTTCAAACCATCTTAATAAATAGTAAAAAAATTTCAAAAAATGTAATTTGGTCTCCAAGCACATTTTAATATAGATTGAACATCTAACGGTTTGAAAATATTATTTGAAGTCAATTCGATATATTTTAGAGTCGAGCTCACGAAGGACTTGGTGAGCTTAGGAACACCCTAGTTCTACTCATGAATATGTGCATGATTCCAAACTTTGAGATCCCAATATGCAAAAAGGACAGGCTATTTGGGAAGGAACAATGGCTGACACGTTTACGTACGTTGAACCTACTTCAAATTAAAAGAACAAATATCAAGTCAAATCTTGCTTACATTTAGATAAAAGTAAACTCTAATTTATAATCTATATATAAGATCTTTATTAGATATTCTGTTGATTTTTCCAAGATAACCGTTAAGGTCTGTTCGGCTGTAGCTTAAAAATCACTCAGAGTGAATTTTTTTTTTCCCACGTGAACAGTGATTTTCAGTTCAAAAATTTTATTTTCCCGTACCCATTTCCGAACCCACACTGCAGCCGAACAGGACCTAATTCTTAATTTGTAAGCTACCTTTTCAAAATAACATTTTCATAACATGTTAATTTCCTCTAAATACTTAATTAATACTTCTCTATTCTCTATGGGTTGGCCGGTTCATGAACCTTTTTGGATAAAACCTTCAAGGGATCATTAACAATTAACAAAACTACACAAGGTTAACTAAAAGCTACCTATTCCACTAATGTGTATTCTCATTAGTACCCTCAAGTTGGCTACAAAATTATACTAGTAAATACAGAGGCGGATTTATGTTGAATCGATGAGGGTCAATTCATTTTTTTTTTATAATTATGTATGATTTTCCATGTAATTTAGAGTAAAATGTGATGGTACTGTAATATTGATCCCAATTTGCCGCAGAAAATTTTATACGATTGATCCTCGTATATATTTGACTCTCATAGTCCGAAAGAGATTTTTGTGCGACAAATTGTTGCCTAATAGTAATATACTAGTATTGTGTCTGTGCGTTACAACTTACAACGGAGATATATTAGAAGAGAACAAAAAAAAAAATCATACAAAATGACATATTTTCATAAAAAGAATTTAGACTAAATAACAAATAACATTCATTGAATGACATATTAAATGACATCTACACGTAAATAACATTCCTTAAATGACATATTAAATAACGTATTAAATGACACATATTTTTTTTTTATCTTTTTGACATATTTTCATAAAATAATCTCGAACAAAATGACATATTAAATGACAAATAATATTTCTTAAATGATATAAAAATAGAAATAAATGAAGACATGACCAATCAATTCAAAAATTCTTTAAATGACATTTAAAAAATAGAAATAAATCAGGACCAATTAGAAAGATGATATAATTTGCATGTGGCAAGTACGTGTGGTGAGTACATGTCTAAATAAATTTAGACTTCTACATGTAAAAAAATATTAAAAAGATGCCATAGAATTATAATATTTGATAGGAGAGTTGATATTCAATCCGAAATTTCATCTTTTAATTAAAACCATTGGCGAGTCAGGACATCTACGTGCTTAATATAAGACTAGTATCGTGCCCGTGCGTTGCAACAAAATATATGATAAGATAACAAAAATAAATTCTCATACAAAATGACAAATTTTCATAAAAAAAATAAAATTAGAAATATATTCTAAATTTATCACAGTAATATGTATAGAAATAAGGAAGTGAACAAAAAATTGATTTGCATTGTGATCCACGTATAGAAAATTTCAATTGGAGAGGGAGAAATAAGGAAACAAATTAATAAGGAAACGGAGAATTATATTGCTAAATTTTAGAGTCCGTTTAATTTTAATTGTAACGCATCGTGTGGCGATATGTGTGGCAAGTATGTTTGTAGCTAAATTTAAACTTCTACACATAAAATATATGCATTTAATCAAAAGAATATAGATTATGTGATTGGAGAGCTGAGATTAAATCCAAAAATTAATCTTTCAATCGTAGCCGTTGGCGGATCGGACACCCAACGTGCTTAATAATAGTGAGATAAAGAATGGAGATAAGATCGATGCTGGAGAAATGTGACTTTTTTGGAATAACAATGGTTTCTAAGATAAAAAAATGAGAAAAAAAAAAAAAGTTCAGGTCATCTTTATAAAACATGGTTTAATCGAGCAAGTATGCTGGTTTTTCTGCAAATTAAGTTAACGATTTGGCTAAGATTTGATTTTCAAAATTTGAATATATGGAAGATTTATGGATCTTACCGAATAGATGCATATTTGCAGTTTCAAATTTGGCAAAAAGGTTTATGTCAAACTTTCAAATGGTACTATGAAATTATGCTTTTATAAAAATTACTCACTGAAGGAAACCAAAGACAAACACAAGTCAGCATTATTTTTATTAAAATTTTAGAAATTTATGATGAGTCCGATCCGAGGTGAAATGCACGGGGCATCTTTAATATTCGTGCCAACACGGATTGGACAGTTTGGATTCATTCTGCATTAACTCAAAAGGCAAAAGTTGAGTTAATGCAGAGTATACAAATTTCTCATATGATAGCATAAACGAAATCAACCAACCGGAAAGGCAAATAAATCAACAAGAATGATTATGTCAGTAAAAATATACTCAGTACATTTATGTCAAATACATACATATACAATATTTCAGCAACAAAAAGGACATTGAAAAAATTGACCTAAGTTTGCTTTTTTTGAAAACCAGATACCTATTACATCCCCTAACAATCCTTTACCAGTATATATATACCTCAACCACTGAATACCCTCTTGTACCGCAACACTCAACGGGCCATGCTTTCATGAGAGTTGGAACCTGTACAAGTTGCAAGACTGATACACATTCTGACCCCAAAATCATAATTTTAGGCCCAAGTTATCTTAAAATCTTCAATTAACATGACTTCTAAAGTGGGCTGAGTTTGGTTCTCAAAAAAGAAAAGAAAAATAAAGTGGGCTGAGTTCATATATTCAATTATTGGAGTACTAAATATCTAACTATCGGAGTTCGGGAATTTTTTTTTTTGAAAAACCATAATTTAAAAAAAAATTAGCAAACCAACACGATTACTTTGTTTTTTGCAAAAATCATAAGAACCGAAATGCCAATTCGGTCCGCATTTTTTTTCTTCCTAGTACCGAATTGGCATTTCGGTCCCCCATGATTTCATAGCTTTTCAAAATAAACGTTGTGGCCTTTGGTGTAACACCTTGGAACTGAGATCCCATTTCGGTCCAGGGTATTTTCAGTCGGGACCAAATTGGCATTTCGGTCCTGACTCTTTTTTTTTTTTCCGAGTTTCCTTATATAACATTTCTTCTCCGCAAACGCAATGCATTCATTAACCATTGCTTTCAGCTGAAAACAGAGGCTTTGAGCCATTTTTTTTTCTTCCAGCTGAAAATGTCCAAAGTTTTAGTGTTAAATTTTTTTGTTATCTACAGATCGGCTCCTGCATTATGCTTTTAGCTTTCGTCTGAAGAACGTAGTAAGTTTTTTTTCAATTACGATTATATTTTAGGTTGTAAAATTAAAAATGATATTGAAGGTTGATTGTGAAATTTTTTGTTCAGAGAATGTCTGAAATATTAATAAATGTGTACCACAGACGTGAAATTTCAGACGCACCTAGCTGTACATTTTCTGTTACTAACTTAACCATTCTTGATGAGCTAAAAAGACATATATATGTTGGCATTCGTTTGCTCCCTGGCCAGTTCGATCTGACAATCAGGACACGTTTGAACACGGCACCACCTGGCTCAACAGAAAAATACCAGTTATTTAACATAGACCACAAAATGATATGACATATGATGCTTGGACATGCCACTCTGGTACTGAATTTTAAACTTCTTGAATTAGTGGTTGAGTCAGTACCAGCTGTTAGTCAGGCCAATTATGACCCATATCCGGGTAGTGTACCTAGAAGTAGCAGAGACATACCAGCGCACAATTCACCCATATATTGTGATGACCCGCCCGAAATACCGGATGATTTGTATAATTATTTTGACTAGCTGAATAATGATACTGACTCAGATACAAACTCTGAACTTGGTGACCAGGTTGTCGGGGACGATGATATGGCCGAAATTGAGGATGAGATTAGGATGCAAGATATTATGAAGGAGTGGTAAACGTCTATTCCCTTTATTAATCGGGGATTGCAGTATCCTTGTCTGGCATTTAATGACGATGTGTCGATGCCGTACAAGGATGAAGCATTTTTTGGTTATTCACCGGTCACAAGAAAGCCCCACAGACAGCTGACATCTTCCAATGTCACTGTGCACTCTCCCACCGGAAGATGAAAAGTATTCGTCTCGGGTCTCCACTTCTCAACGAGAGTAGTGATAAATCATTTGTCAATATGACAATGAGTCACCTTGGTCATCTGATACAAGGCTAAATTCACCAAATCTTGTTTTATTTGAGGTTGGTAATTAACGCCCATT
Organism: Carex kokanica; assembly: GCA_025461125.1. Lineage (NCBI taxonomy): Eukaryota > Viridiplantae > Streptophyta > Magnoliopsida > Poales > Cyperaceae > Carex > Carex kokanica. The sequence goes on along the minus strand of JAJGRX010000865.1, from coordinate 1,501,571 downwards.
TGACGAAGACCAGGACGCAATGCATAACTAGGCTGCAACGATAATTGCCATGCAAAAAAAATTTAACCACAAAAATTAATCCTAACTTACAAATTTATCCGTAAATTTAAATCCAAACGGATATTAAACAAATACCTTCGTATTCGCCACGAATAATTTGTGTTATTCTTCAGGCAATTGCAATAAGGGTTGGGAGGGTTGTTCATCATCCATTTTGCACTACAATATCAATAAAATTACAAATTAAAACAAATACATACACAATTTTTTTTTACATGCAAACCCAATTAGTTAGATTGTACATAAATAACTAAATTCTACATGTATTAAAATAAAACTAAAAAAAAGCATAAATTACACTAAAAAAAATTAAATTATTCTACATGTATTAAAATAAATTTTATGAACTAAATTAATCTACATGCAAACTAAACCATTCTACAATTACTAAAATTACACTAAAAATATTCATGAACTAATTTATCTACATACAAAAAAAAAATTCTACATCTAGTTAAATTACACTAAAAAAACCTAAATTACACTAAAATAAATCTAAATTGTTCTACATATATTAAAATAAATTTTATGAACTAAACTACTCTACATGCAAACTAAATAATTTTACAATTACTAAAATTACACTAAAAAAACCTAAATTACCTTAATAAAACTAAATCTTTCTGCAATTTATTCTACATGCAACTACATAATTCTACAATTACTAAAGAATTACTAAAATTCGGATTATTTATTCAAATTAAAAATTTAACCACATACCTCCCGAAACTTGTAGATTTGAAGTTTTTCTTGTTCTCCTCTAAAAATTATACTGAAATATGTGATTAGAATTAAAAATAATGGAATTCTGAGAGTTGAAAAAAAAAATTAGGGTGGTTCGGGTGGAAAGAAAAAAAGAGGAGGAAAGTAAGGAGAAGGAAGGGAAGGGAAGAGATGACTGTCGGGTTAAAAAAAAAAACTACTTGGACCGAAATGGCAATTCGGTCCCGTCTCCATTATAGATTTTCTGTGGAGGGAAAGAATTGTCATTTCGGTCTGCTCCCCATTTATGATCTTCTGTGGCGCCTGTTCTGAAAATTTGTGAAATCACCTGGGACCGAAATGCCAATTCGGTCCAGGGGAAAAAAAAGTAGCGGACCGAATTGGCATTTCGATTCTTATGTTTTTTGTAAAAATTAAAGTAATAATGTTGGTTTGCTAATTTTTTTTTTTTATTATGGTTTTAAAAAAAAATTCGGAGTTCGGAGCATATTTGTGTTAGATTTTTGAATGAACAAGAAAAAGCAACATGGTGGGTAGAAGAGTTTATACCATTTAGTTATGAAGCGATATATATATATATAAAAAGACAAAAATTTATAAAGAATCTGTAATAAATCCTGTGAAAATTCCTTTGATAAATTGCCATACAGTGTTCCGTACATTGCTGTATATTACCATAGCGACAATCATCACATAAACCAAAATGACCCAACTATTGCTTAATCATCATTATAAAAAGAAAAAGAAAATAGATCCAACATATTTTTTTTTATGTACTATTATCAAATATTCAAATATGAATATTTGAAATGAAAACAGATGAAAATCATAGTAAAAAGCTTTAATTTGGTTAGCAATGCAATGCCGGTCACTCATCAACACTGAGCTTTTGCTCCCCACCAATGTTCACAGCAAATCCAAACCCGTAATTTCCCTTCACATGATCCAGCTGAAAAAAACATGTTAGCAATAAAAACTGAACGAACATATATATATATATATATATATGCTGTTGTTATATATAGCAGCACTGACGAACACAAAAACTGAACTACAAATGGAGCAAGGAACCAATACGCAATATTGATGGCAAGTACCAAAATAGATTGAACCAGAAACCTAACAATTTTCATGAACAAGTATTAATTTAATTTAACAGACCTTAGCTAAAAGGAAGAGCTTGACGCCATAGCGAATCTTCTGCTCTATATAAGCAGATACTACACCATCACTATCAACATTTCCCCTCAGCAAACTCTACAGCAAATTTTTTTACAATATGATAAATATTATTACAAATTTTTGCATTAAAAAAAGGCAGAGAACAGAAACCAACTTCTCTAAATTTGTACTCGTAACCAACCCTCAACGTAGCATATCTTTTGATAGGATTATATTTGAATTCAGAAGCAAGTGAGACCTGACAAAAAAAAGGAATGAGGTTAATTTTCAAAATATTAATAAAAGCACAACTCCAATTGCATGGGTTTCTGATCTGACCTTCTCAGATAAAATCTGAACGTAAGACAATGAAATTGCTCCCTCATTCCAAACTCGTCCACTTGCTATCTAAAAACAGATAGACATCACAAATTTAGTGAAAACTCAGAAAGTAAAATAAATGAATGCCAAGTAAAATAAACCAATTAACCATTTTGTTAGTGTTATATCGAGCAGCAAAATTAATTCGAGACATGTTGAGCTCTGGCTGCCAAAGTACTTCAGTGCCCAATGATAAATTGGAGGTTACACCCTGCAATTTACAAGTGCATTAAAAATTAAGATTTTTCTGTACAAGCCACACTGTTATCTGAAATTACTTGTGCAAGTACCTGTATGTAATTACCACAGTATAAGCCACTGTTATTATAGTGGAATAGAGACTGGTAATCTTTACCCTGTACGACCATTGAAACAAACAAGCATCAAAAAGTAAACGTGCATAGCATGGATCCGAATCTGCTGCGATCCTTCACCTGTGAATAGTATCCTGCAATTTCTGCTTTTCTCAATCCAACTGTCAAATTGCTTCGAGATACGTGCACAGAAAAATCAATTGTTTCGGAATGCGTGCACAAAAAAATTAACGGCTGAATTTGAAAAAACAGGAATTTCAGAGTTACTATTCACATACGAAGAATCCCAGCAGATTTATTTCCTGCATAGCATATGTGATTCTAAAAGTGAACATTTAAACAGACTTGCCTTGTAACCACACCAAAACAATGTACGTGTGGGCTGCTCATTTGTCATCTGACAGAGAATTAAAACCAACTTTTTAATTAGGAAAGCAATTTCATGTGAGCAGGACTGCAGGAGCTTATTATATTAAAAAAGAAACATGAAAGCACCTGTAATGCTATATCGCAAGAGAGGTTATTAGTCAAATTATACTTGACACGTGCCATCCACATTCCAAAATTTATTATCTCTCCATCAAGTTCAACCTGCACAAGTTCTTGATTAGAAACTATTTACATCCAGTACCAGTAGTAAATACAAAGAAATGACAATGAAAGTAATAACCTTTGGATCATGAAAAACAGCACTAAATGCATAAAACCTTTTGGAAATTTTAGTAATCTCATGTGAGTCATTAGGAACCTCCTCTGAGTACATGACCAAGCTGTCAGATTATTTAAGGTCAAGTTCGGAAAAAAAAGATATTAACAGAAGAATGAAGTTTAAGCAAGCAGAATAATTAATTAATACTTGTGCTTAAGGAAGAATCTTTCGTTTAGTATGTTGACCAAAGTAATCACCAGCCCCTCACAATGCGTTAGGTTCAGTATCCCTGAAACAAATTCAAATGCCCAAAACAAATGGTTTTTTTTCCGATTATACACCAGAATTTCCATTAATTGCATACAGACGCAACTGACCAATGTATTTCAAAAGGATATATATATAGCAATGTAGCTCCAAGCAAGAAAGTAAGAAGTCAAGAACGCAATTAAAAGGAAAGTAAAAGGAATCAAGAAATACTGATTCAATCAAAGAAAATGAAATGCTCACGCCCAGCTTCGGTGTGGAGTAGGTTGTACGGAACGGGGCAAGGGAGATTCATATAGTCAACCTTCTCCTTCTTCTCCTTCTTCTCCTCTTTCTTCTTCTCTGCCTCAGCAGGACCGATGGATTCTGTCTGCGCACTCACCTTGGATGTAGGAGGCAGATAGTGTGCCCGGCTGATAGAGGATCCCATGACAGAGTGACGTGGCCTTTTCTCCTCTTCTAGATGAGGGATATTTGATTCGGAAAGAGGTAGAGAGGTAGAAGAGAGGAGATGAAGAAATGTATTCAAGAATCTCTGTTTCATTACTCAAATCCTCTGTACAGAATACATGTACTTATAAGAATTATTTGCAGCTGTAACTAACTAACTAACTTCTGTTAAGATAACAGAGTCCTAAATCCTAATTACAATTTCTTACTGTGTTTGACTGACTTTGGTCAACACTTGAATCCTCTATTATCTGTTCAGTGTGAAATTGATCTGTTACAGGGATGGAGTTGTATCGGTTCGTTTTCGGTGCTCTTCCGAGATAAAATGAAAAACTATATGTTATTATATTCAATCAGGTCCGTCAAATATGTGAACTGATCCTAACACAATCAATTTTTTCTTTGACACAAAAGCCTCAAAAGTTTTACTTGTGTGACAAATTGTCCATACTTAAATTCTCTCTAGTGCCATATTTTTTGTATGATACATTTTCTTTTTATTGATGATCATTAATGTCTAAGGGTCTGTTCGGCTGCCACTGTGCCCGTGGGAAAAAAAAATTCACTCACACATAATGTTTCGGCCATTCAAATTGGATCCGAACCCAAGCCCATTCCTGTTCTTGCCTAGCAGCCGAACAGGCCCTAAGCGAAGGCGTGGGAAAAGAGTGTGTCCATGGTCATCAGACTAACTTTTGAGTTCGATAGGATTCTTTATTGTCCGATCCGCATCAATATTTGTATGCGCTAACTTCAACATTCGTGCAGATCAAGCATACATGAATCTTGAAGCAAATCATACAGTAGAGGAGCCCATCGAACTCAAAAGTGAGTCCGATATCCATCGGACACACTCTTCTCTCATAAAATGAAATCTTTGAGTACCTATTGAAACTGTTTTATTTTTTAACGTTGAAAATTATAGTTACAAAAAGTATATCAAGTAATCATTTCTTGCTTAAAAAAGAAAATAGAGAAAACAAGCTTATGTTTTAGTCATTTTTACCATGTAATTATTTACTGGCACTTTTTAGTTACTTTAGGATCATTTTACTTAAAAGTTTACTGGCAATTTTATATAAATTTTGCATGACCTAAATTTACACGAATAATAATATTTGGTGCTATTATACGACCATTTTCCATATCATGTTCTACATATATTAAAAAAAATTCTTCTAATCTGAAACTTAATTTATAAGACAATAAAGACAAATTAATCGCAAATTTTGCCTCAATCTAAAATTTTAAAATGCTTCACATCGTAAAAGATTTTATATATACTAATATTAGCAAATTTATTTTTGAATTAAAAGAAAGGGTAATTAATACTATGAGAGGTATCCGAATTTTCATCAATTTGTCTTTTACAAGGACTAATTCGAATATCATCCCAAAATACATATTTGAGTAAGAATAGGAGTCAAGCTTCTATTTTATTAATCACAATTAATTAAATTGAGACAAATATGATAAAATATAATATAATATATATTTTCTTAAATTTTAATATATAACCACACGATAAATAAATGAATGATTGATATTTTAAAAACCGTATTCACACAAAACTCAGTAAAAATACTATGTAAATTGATTTTTTATATAAAAGACAATTTCAAATTTCAACAATATTTTTTGATGAGAGTATAAACTTTTAGTTTAGTAACAAAAGATATGCCTTTCGTGTAAAAGGTTATAGGTTCAAAACTCGGATGAGAAGTATTATGAACATCGGAATTTGAAAAAATAGACCTCTATCTTTTTTAAAGTTGCACGGTAATTAAGGTAACTAAAAAGTGACAAGAATAATATATTTTTTTTTTTTAAAATAGACCTCTATTTTTTTTAACTTTCTCTGGATTTAAATTGAAGAAAAAAAATATAAAATGGTGCAAGACTATAATAATTACTTCTCAATAAAAAAACCAAAATGGTCCAAATGTTAATGCTTGATACTTTTACTCGGTGTAACCAATTAAACGCAACCCAATGACATATTTAGCCTACAACAAGTGTGTTCTTATTTCAATGCAGGGGAGTACATATTTTACGTTTTCATTTGGTAACTGGATTTTTTTTTTAATGCAAAAAAAAAAAAAAAACTGGAAGTTTAGAAACCATACAGGTCACCGAAAGTCAACTTTAGAAATTAAATAATTAGAAAGAGAACATTTAAATTTGTTCCCTCTAAAATCTAGAATTAATGGATCATTCACAATTAACAAAACTACACAAGGTTAATTAAAAGCTACTTATTATTTTTTTTTTTTGGAAAACCTTGGCAGCTGCCAAGTATAATATTTCATTAAATAAAAATAAAATTACATCTATCAAACCATATCACAAACATCACAACATCATTCAAAATAAAAGTAAAAAAATCTGGCGACACAACAACAACTAACAACAACATTAACAATTCTAAAGACACATCAACATCTAACAATACAACACAACCGCTAACAACACGTCGCTTCAAGTGGTCGTCATCTCCTATCTCACCTTCTTGCTCTTCGCTACACGCTAGCAACACAAAGGTGGAGAGGCATCTAGTTTTTTTTGTTTGTTTTGTGGGTGGGGCTGGCGGGTGGGGGAGGCCGGCGCTGGTCGCAGCCTTCCCCCATCCAGTCTAGGGATGTGCTGTAGATAGTTAGGGTGGCAGTGAAGGCAGAGGCGGATCTAAGATTTTCGTCAGGGTAAGACACTAATTGGGTTCATAAAGTTAATCGGATTCAAACTCATTAACTAATCGGGTGCAACATGATACATACAATTTAACCCGTAATTGTGCATACCAAAGTATCATCTCATTTTATACTTCACTGATGTGAGATGACATATCATAATAAAAGAAAAAAAGTTAGAGTTAATTTAACAATGTTAAGAAGAATCAGAGGGAGAAGGAAAATGTTGGAACGATTCATTTTTAATGGCAACCAATTTTCCTCTCTAGCGCGAGCGCACAATTCTACTCTCTAGCTAGATGCGCAATTAGATTGGAAAAAATGGCACGACGGAGCCGGCTCAGTCACAGAACGGCACGGTTACGGCACAAAACGGCACGGCATGCACAATTTATATTGTTATGAATATTTTATTATTATTTCTCTGGATTGCGAGCGGAGCGGAGCGCCTCTGTTTTTCCTCTGTGGATTACGAGTTTTTCTTCGCTGACTCTGACCGGAGCAACTCGTAGTGCGTGAAAATTAAATAGTGGTTGCAGGCTGTTTTCATTTTCTTTTTGCAAATGGGATGTGCTTTTAACTTTTCTTGGGCGGTAAGCATTTCCGTCGGTCAGGAATAGGCACAAACTTCAAATTACATTAGATCTAAACAAAAATTCAATTCTAGGAGTATGTAAGTGTCTACTCCTGGACCACATTAGATCCGTCTTTGGCCGGAGGAGGTGGAGGGCTACGTCTCTTCTTTCTAGCTTTCTTTTTTGGATCTAGGATTTGGTGACAGGGGAGGAGGAATGAGGTTGGGAGACGGCTAGAGAAGGTGGCGACCGGAGAAGGTTGAGGAAAGAGAGGTGGAGGGGCGACGCATCTTCTCCTTAACTTAATGAAATTGAATGAAATTGGAAATTGGATTCGTCGATAGAAGTATCAATTACAAATGAAATTGGATTTTCTTCGAAAAGAAAAGAAAGATAGCAGTTCTATATTACACATTTGTACAAAAATATTGAATGGTATAACATAAAGTCTTTTTAACTTTTACCATACACAATTTGAAGCAACAGCAATAATCATGCATTCTTTAAAATCTCTGACCCCATTGCCATAATTTGAAGCAATAATTGGAAACTATTCACCCCAGTGCCAGCGACTGTTCACTCACCCCATATTATCCAAAATTAGTGAATATAGACTATAGAATAAGTGACTAGATCCTGTTCACTCACTACAATCTCTTAATTAGTGAATAGGTCACTTAGATCGATGTGACATCACTACAGTATCCAAAATTAGAAACTATTCTATAATTGAGATCCTACTACTAGCTGATCAACTGGTTCAACCTAACTTCCAAATTGATCGAATTTTGTATCAATTATAGCCTTGTTAACAAAAGAAATATCACTATCTGATCTCAGCATGTGAGGCATGATTGGCACATCAAAATATGCATATTTTGGATTTCCAATGTGCTTTTAACTTTTCTTGGCATTACATTAGATCTAAACAAAAATTCAATTCTAGGAGTATGTAAGTGTCTACTCCTGGACCACATTAGATCCGTCTTTGGCCGGAGGAGGTGGAGGGCTACGTCTCTTCTTTCTAGCTTTCTTTTTTGGATCTAGGATTTGGTGACAGGGGAGGAGGAATGAGGTTGGGAGACGGCTAGAGAAGGTGGCGACCGGAGAAGGTTGAGGAAAGAGAGGTGGAGGGGCGACGCATCTTCTCCTTAACATTTTCCTTTCACCGGAGGGATACGAGGAGAGATGGTCGAAGCTTTACTAGAGACAAAAAAGACCTTATTTGTTATTTCTCTCGTGTGTGTTCTTATGTTATTTTTATTTGAAGAGATTTTTATGCTACAAACTAATGTTGTCTAATAGTAATATAAGACGCAAAAGAAATGTGACTTTTTTTGGAATAACAATAGTTTCTAAGATAAAAAATGAGAAAAATAAATAAATTAAGGATATCTTGATAAACATGATTTAATCGAGCAATTCAAGTATGTTTGTTTTTCTGCAAGTTAACGATTTGACAAATTAAGATTTCACTTTCAAAATTTGAATATATAGAAGTTTTATGAATCTTGCGGAATAAACCGTGATTTTTATTAATATCCAAAGTTAATTACAAATTAATAAATATACCCAAGTTGCATTGGAATATATAAAACTACCCATACCGGCTATTTTCTGGCCGGTTTTAATTATTTTCCGTAAATTACGTAATTTAGCATAATTTATCGTAATTTACAGTATTTAGCATAATTTAACATAATTATTGTAATTTAGCGTAATTTAGTGCAATTCAGCGTAATTTAACATAATTTCAAGTAATTTAGTGTATTTTAGTATAAATATGCTAATTATGTATAAAAAAAAGTAATCTAACAAATATTAAAAAAAAATCGATTTTTTAGTTTAGATTTCAGTATTTTTGTTATTTGTCTCTAAAAAAAAGAGAAGGTACCGGCTATTTTTTGGTCAGTATTAAAAATAATTAAAACCGGCCAGAAAATAGCCGGTTTGGGTAGTTTTATAAATTCCAATGCAACTTGGGTATATTTATTAATTTGTAATTAACTTTGGATATTAATAGAAATGTCGGCGAAATAAATGCATATTTTGGATTTCCAATTGGCAAAAGGTTTATCTAAAATTTTCAAATGGTATTATAAATTAGGTTCTGCTTTTAAACAAAAAGATCATCAAATGAAGATTTTTATTAAAATTCCAACCAAGTATACAAAGAAGGCACAGTAAACCTACCATGGCTGGATCATCTCCAGGTACCAGGTTATTTGTTCATTAGTATCAGTTAATTGAAAATTAATTCTGACGACAAATTAAGTAGCTTAATCGAAAGAAGATGAATATATAGGTGAAGAAACTGTTGTATTTGTGATAAAAAGAAGCATTGAGCATCTATATATTTTGACGTGCTCTAATTTACAAATTATATGGCGGTATCTATTCTTTGTTTTGAGGTTTATGCAACAAATAACTGAATCTGGGATCATATTCTAAGTTTTAATGAAACAGTGTTTAAGTTGGGTCATTTTGTCACTAAATTCCTATGTTGCATGGATACGGATACAGGTATCGTATCGGATACGATACGGATACGGTGATACGGCAATTTTCAAAAATCTAGAATACGATACGGCTATTATATATATTATTTTTTATTATTTTAATTATATTATTAATTAAACACTTATATTATACCATAGTTACATATATTAGCAACAAAGGCTTGTGTAGTGTAGTGGTAGTTGCTTTGGTTCTCAACAAACAAGTCCAGGATCGATTCACGCTGCCAGCTAAATGGAAAATATTTTTGGGTCTTGCGCGGCTCATGGTGCACCTAAGGCTTGCGGTGTACAGGCGCGGTCCACGGGATTTTACCATACACAAGTATCTGTGGCGTATCTGGAAGTATCTGGGAGTATTGGTGGAGTATCGGAGGTGTGTAGGATACGCCACGTAAGCTGATACGCCAGCTGGCGTATCAGACACGTATCGGGTGCGTAACCGTATCCGATACGCGGATACGCACCCGATACAGATACGGGACCCTAAGTGGAGTATCGGGATAACATAGCTAAATTCTAAACAAGTTTTGTACGAATGTTTAAGCACCATAAAATCTGAATTTCCTTGGCCAATTTAACTCAGCCACTAATTATGAATTTCTTATCTTAAGATGGGGTCATTTGTGAATTATCTAATTAATGGAGTAAATGAGAGACGGTGTTACGGTGGAGGTCTTAAAATTACATGTTTTTTTAAGGTAGCAAGTCAAATCCCTTCCTCACTTGAAGAAACTATAAATTAGTTGAAACTCGGACTTAATTTGCACCGGGAATAAAATAAGCTGTTGAGAAAAAAACAAACTCAAAAGCATCTATAAAAAGACAAAAAATGTATAAAGAACACTGTTCCGTACATTGCTGTATATATATTACCATAGCAACAATCATCATTAAAGAGAGAAAGAAAATAAATCCTACATATCCTTTTTATGTACTATTTGAATATGAATATTTGAAATGAAAACAGATCAAAATCTAAGTAAAAAAGCTTTTTCTCAGGCATGTTACTCAGGAATCAATCAATATTGAGGTTTTGGTCGCCACCAATGTTCACAGTATATCCATACTGGTAATTTTTCCTCACATGATCGATCTGAAAAAACGAGAGAACATATGTACAAAACATGTTACAAATAGAGGAAGGAACCAATACACAAAATATTCGATGCAAGCAGCAAAAGAGATTGAACCAGAAACCTAACAATTTGTATGAAAACAAGTATAAAAATGAAATTACAAATTCATTAATTTAATTTAACAAACCTTAGCAAAAAGGAAGAGCTTGAGGCCAGAGCTAATCTTCTTTTCTATATAAGCAGATATTACACCATTGTTATCCGTCTTTCCCCTCAGCAAAAACTACAGCCGATTTTTTTTACAATATTTGATTTACTATATGTTAAATAGCAAAACAGGACATGTTCACAACTCATCAGACTGGAATCCTCCAAGTAATTCGGCTGTTCAAATCTCCGCGGCTATATATTACAGCTTGTACAAACCATAAATGCCAGTATTTCAAAAGAGATAGACCAGGTATAATGTTGTATGCAGAAATAACCACATAAATGTTCTTGAGCAGGCTTATTGAGGCTTCTTTCTTTAGATTTATTATTGGCTAACTCAAATAGAAATATAAGGAAAATCGCAAAGCAATACATATATATGCATTCAAAGGCAGAGAACAGAAACCAACTTCTCTAAATTTGTACTGGTAACCAATACTCGACAAAAAATATCTTGAGGGAGGATCATATTCGATTTCAGAAGCAAGTGAGACCTGACAAAAAAGGAATGAGGTTAACTTTCAGAATATTAATAAAAGAAGAACTTCGATTGCTATCACTAACACACAGGTATCTGACCTTCTCTGATAAAATCTGGACGTAAGACAATGAAATTGCTCCCTCGTTCCAAACTCGTCCACTTGCGATCTAAAAACAGATAGCCATGTCAAATTTAGTGAAACCTCAGAAAGATTACAAGAGACAAAAACTGATTCATGATCAATTTCAGGAGAAAATAAATGAATACCAAATAATATAAACCAACCATTTTGTTTGTGTTATATCGAGCAGCAAAGCTAATTTGAGATATGTTATGCTCAGGCTGCCAAATTACTTCAGTGCCCAATGATAAATTGGGTGTTACACTCTACAATTTAGAAGTGCATTAAAAATTTAGATTTTTTTTCTACAGCATAGCTATTTAAGAAGTTAAAGCATGTTATCTGAAATTACTTTTGCAAGTACCTGTATGTAATCAGCACTGCATAAGCCACTAGTGTTTTTATATTGTAATCGAGACTGGTAATCTTTACCCTGTATGACCATAGAAACAAGCATCAAAAAGTAATTCGCTATACTCACATAAAAGTAAACGTGCATATGTGATTATAGAAGTAAACACTTAAGAAACATACTTGCCTTGTAATAAAACCAGAATGTGCTATGTGCGCGCTGTTCATTTGTCATCTGACAGAGAAAACCAACTTTTCAGAAAAACAATTTCATGTGTGTGGAAGGTTGGGGGGGGGGGGGGGGGGGGGGGGGGGGGGGCTTTTCAGGGGAAGTGGAGACATGAAATCACCTTTGAAATCATACGGAAAAAGGAGTTATTTGTGAAATTATACTTGACATCTGCCGTCCATATTCCATCCGTATCTATCTCTCCATCAAGGACAAACTGCACAAGCTCTTGATTATAAACTATTTACATCCAGTACCAGTAGTAAATACAAAGAAATGACAATGAAAGTAATAACCTTTGGATCATGAAAAACAGCACTAAATGCATAACTTCTATTGAAAAACATCGACTCCATGGTGATCCTGTCAGATTATTTAAGGTCAATTTCGAAAAAAAAATTAACAGAAGAATGAAGTTTAAGCAGAATAATTACTCGTTTGGTTGACAATTTAAATAATACTTGTGCTCAAGGAAGAATCTTTCGTTTAGTTTGTTGACTAAAGTAATCCCTGGCCCCTCCTGATGAGGTAGTTCCAGTATCCCTGAAACAAAGTTAAATGCCAAAAACGCAATTAATAGCTATAAGTACCGACTGATTGATTTAGAAAATTACTTCCAAGAATAAAAATTATAGATGATCTTGTTCAGAGGTGCAAGCAAAACTTGTGTAACACTATCTAAACTGTACGTTTATATAAGAGACTGTTCCAACTATGTTTTTCAATGGCAGGATGAATATTTCTTTTTACAATTATAGACCTGAATTTCCATTAATTGCATACAGACCAGTGTATTTCAAAAGGATAGCTATGTAGCTCGGAGGAAGAAAGTAAAAAGTCAAGAACGCAATAAAGGAATCAAGAAATACTGATTCAATCAAAATGAAATGAAATGCTCACGCCAAGCTTCGTCTTGGAGTAGGCAGTAGGGAACTGGGCAAGGGAGATTCATATAGTCAACCTTCTCCTTCTTCTCCTCTTTCTTCTTCTCTGCCTCAGCAGGACCGACAGATTCCAGCTGCGCACTCACTGTGGATGATGGAGGAAGATCATGTGCCCGGCTGATAGAGGATCCCATGACAGAGTGACGTGGCCTTTTCTCTTCTAGATGAGGTAGAGAGGTAGAGAGATCGATAGGAGATAAAGAAATGGATTGAAGAATCTTTGTTTCATTACTCAATTCCACTGTCAGAATACATGTGCTTAACTAACTAACTAACTAACTAACTTCTGTTAAGATAACAGAGTCCTAAATCCTAATTACAATTTCTTACTGTGTTTGACTGACTTTAGTCAACACTTGAATCCTCTATTATCTGTTCAGTGTGAAATTGATCTCTTGTGCGGGTTTAAGTGGCCGTGTTGAATTTCAGGGTGGTAGAAACAGATTTTACGAGACGGAATTCTATAGAATTGTTTAGAGAGTGATCTTGCAGCAGAATCAAGTTTTGTTTAAGAGGAGCCTATATATCCTCTGAGGTAACAGAGATATTATGTTTAGATCCGGACCGTCCGATCATAACTCAGACAAATCTGGTCCGAATAGAATTCACAAGATCTAAACAGAAAAATTATGTTACCTTTTGGTGATATTAATTCGTTTAAGATAGATAAGCTGCTGCACGAAATACCTCAGAAAAGTATACACAGAGTATCCGGATTCTATTTTGTCCTCCCCAAGTCCAATTGCCATAGTTTGTTGGATGCTGGGAGGGATCTGTTACAGGGAGTTGTATTGCGGCTGATAGCGGATCCATGACAGAATGACGTGGCCCAATTGTTGCTTGATACTTTTACTAGGTGTAACTGATTGAACGCAACCCAATGACAGTAGACATGCTACTTTTACTATTGTAGAAACCAGGACACCGGAAGGCAACTTTGAAAAGATCTGATAATTAGAAAGAAAACATATAAATTTACAAAATTACAAAATTAATTTCTCTCTAATAATTTCTAATGTTAGAAAATATTCATTACTATGCGTAACTCATTTATATGCAAAATAAGAAAAAGGTATATATAATTTTATAATTTTTATTGAAGTCCGGCCAAGATATATATACATGAGAATTGGATCGATTTAAAAATAGTATGCAACTGTAATTCAGTATTGATCACACCAAAACTTTTCATAAATTTCTCATGTATCCCAGTCATTTGAGTCATAGAGATTTGATATTGATATACTTCCCACTAAAATTGGAAAACAACAACACATCAATCTTCCTCTCCTCAAATTTACACCACCATTTCCTCTCCTTCCAATCAACACCTCTCTCTCTCTCTCTTTCTCTCTCCTCGCTCTGAGAAATCCCCATATCAACAGGCATCTCCCTTCAAATTATATCCTAAATATGTCTGCAGATGAATCACGTGCCAAGCCCTTGCTCCAGCACTCCGTCTCACGGGCCCAACCCGTCGTCGCCTCCCTTTCCCTGATCCTGGGCCCCATTGCTGACTCCATTGAATGCTCTGACAACCCAGCTTTATCTCTCCTCCACAATCAAACCATCTGCCAAGATATAATGTGTCGCCTTCGCCTCACCACCTCCGGCTCTGGTACCGACGACCTGTGCCGCTGGCTCTATGACACATTTCAATCCAACATTTCTGATCTCCAGCTTGTCGTCATCAGTTTCATCCCTATCCTCACTGGTGTGTACCTCTGCCGTACCATCTCCTCTAAAGAAACACTTGCTGGCTTCGAGGCGGTGTTTCTTGCTCTGTATTCCCATGAGATGGTGATCCGCGGAGGCGAGCCTTGTACTATCATGATTCCTAACATGCGCATTTCAGGTTCGGTTGAGTCAGGTAAGGCAACTGGTAAAGGAAAGGGTGTGGCGACTGAAACTGAAGCAATACCGATCGAGGTTGTACTCTCACCGGCATTGGAACCTTATAGCACGGTGCGGGCCACGAAACGAGGCATGATCGTCAGCGTGGCACTTGATCTATACTACAACAACATCTCTCTCATGCCAGTCTATTCCAAGATTGAGTTTTGTGAATTTTGCATTGCCTGGGCAGGCCGAGAAGGATCATGGGGCGGTGTCGAGCTTAGCAGTAGCAGAGAAGAAGAGAATGAGAATGAGAATGAGGAGGAGGGACATAAAGAGAAGTGCTGTCAGGTGCCACTTCCATGGGAGCTGTTTCAATCCATGCTGAGAATCTTGGGTCACTGTATTTTGGGCCCCACAAACTCAGGGGAGCTGAAGGAAAAGGCTTTCAAGGCAGCAAAGTGCCTTCATGCCAGAGCGATGAAGGATTCTGACTCGAAAGCGATTTTGGCGAGTCGTAGTTTGATTAGGTTGGGAGATATGGTTGAGGAGATGGTGCCAGAGCTGCCGCCTTCAGTTAACACTACGCCAGATCTCTCTGATGAATTAGAAGCATTAAGGGCTTCTATTTCTTCTACATAATTTATTTTTTTGGTTTCCTTGTTTATTAATTATAAGAATCAATTTTGTACAAAATCATACACATATAAATTTAAAATTAATCCTTGTAAAGTGTTTTGTGAACATTATATTCATGTGGACTAATTAGTTTAACATTATATTCATGTCTTACATTTAATTATTGCATATTTGATATCCCATGTATCTTTTGGTTAATCAAAATATTAAATTTAATAGGCCGCCACGGCTAAGAGCTCAATCCCTGGTACCAACTACCAAGTAATAAAACTGTAGCCCAGGACCAACATATACATCTTAAAATTGCTTAACAGCTTACCAGGGCACTTAATAAAACATACAACTTCAAACCGAACAATCAATCCAAATTGCTCTTAAAAGAAAAATAAAAAAATTCACGATCGAAACCATGCTAGTTCAATAAACAACAACAAAACGTATCACAATACATAACACCTGAATCATACCAGGGATACCAGAACATATAAAGCTTATTTTCGACCTAATATAACCCAGAACATATAAGCTAATTATTTGCGTTCAATCAGGCCGGACCCATCCCTTCTCCCCCCATCTTACCAGTATCAGTAGAGAACGTACCAGTCATCTGGTCGGCATCCTTCACACGCAGCATAGTGTCTTCTTCATCCCTTGATTCTCTCTCTCGCATTTTGTCATCTCGGACCTCATCACCACCACCATACTGCCCCTTCTTGCGGGCCACTATGTCCTCCGGCAATGTCATCTTCTCTTTGATCGACTTTGTCATGCTGGGAAACGAGGAGTAAATGTTTTCTGCTGCTGATCTTCCTCTATAAATTTGTAAACAGAAAAAAGAAAACACCACATGCTTGAGGTATACTGATGGTCTAATTATGCTGTGAAATTGTGACCAGCTTAGTTGCATGCATGCATTATATGGACCATTTTATTCCTAGAGCCTGTTCCACCACCGATGCCCAAACTAAAACTCATCTTCTTTTTACAAAGGTTTAATTCATCTATTCTACTGCCAATTAAAAAAATATATACTGTATTTAGCCGGATAAAATTAAACATATTTATTATTTACATACTTATCTCCCTCATCAGGTTCATCGAGCTTCCTTTGATCCTCCTTTGCCTTCTCTGCAGCCCTGTGCTTCACATCTTCCAACTGCTTCCTACAAGACTCATTGGTTTCTCCCTTTCGATCCTTGACATATAAAAAACATAAGCTATAGTAAATTCCAAAATAATACTAAGCATAATATTCAAACATATATAACATAAATTTACCTTGGTTTTCCCTGCAAGTTCGACTCGTGCTTTCTCTTTGCCTTCAACCAAGAACTCTCTAGCCTTCCTTGCCGCCTCGGCCGCAGACTCCTTGTACTCCCCCAGTTTCTCGCTTGAACTCCCTTTTTCTTCAGACGATGTGTCTTCATAATCCATCATTTTAGCCGTGTTTCTGTCTTTAGACTTGCTCGCTCTCTCCTTGTCCTCCGTCTCCTCCATTCTATCGTCTTTAGACTCGGTAGCGGCATCTTTGGTTTCTCTTGCCTTGTCAGACACTTCTTGCGTCTTGTCCTTAGTAGCACCAGTGACAGCTCCACCACGGTTTTCACGGTTACATGCAGCCTCGTCTTCCTCAGCCATCCTCGCCACAGCCTCGTCGCGCTCTCTGCGGGCTTCCTGTAGAGATGCCATGATCTTTTTTCGCTGCTTCTCTTCTGATAACTAGTACTCTTCGGTTGTATATATATTTATATTCTTATGTGCAACTCACCCAGTTTTGAATAGAAGACTTTCAATAAAATGGTAGACGACAGATGAGTAATGATCCGTGCCATGTCCAAAATCTCTAGAGGTTCTTGCACGTGTCCAAGAACTCGACGCGTGTGCTAAATGATGATACACGTTCACATGCCACCAAGCTCAGAAACTTACTAGTTATTACAAGTTTTCACACGTGTTTAAAAATTGAGTGCTCTTTTAGGAAATAAAATATTTTTTCCAAATGAATGTGATACATAATAACGGCCAATGATATTAATCTCAGAACGTAATTTACTGTTTGGCACAATTTTTTTGCAAAGTGGTTAAAAAATCTTCATTTCGGGAAAGAGCCAAAAGTTTATATAAGCTAAACGACCAACAAACAATACAATAGAATAGCAATCACATACAAATTCCAGAGCAATTCTTTGGAATGCAAACATATTTAACAATTACTACCAAGTGAATAAAAGCGTAGACATATCAAAACACTAAACTGAAACAATCATGCTCCTCATGATCTAAAGAGTAAAGCCCCGCAAACATCCAATGCATGATAAATCAACTCTGCCAGAGTACAAGTAACATAGAGTCAGATTGCGGAAAAAGAAGAGCAATTACACAAATGATCCTTACAATTATCATTCCTTTTTTAATTTTGGTCCCTAAATTTTTTAAGTTCCAATGTTGGCTCGTATATTTGAGCCCAATGTCAATTTGCACGACTAATTTGGTACACAATTGCACAAAAGGTCCTTCAAATCAGAGGAACAATTTGGTACAAATTTGAAATTTCAAGAACTAAAAGTCAAATTCCAGAACTACAAGAACCAATTAGAAATAACTAATATTTTGTACAGTTGACTCATAAACAAAAGTTCAAAATCACTTAAAAACAGAATGGTATAATGGTAACAGAAGTAAAGAAAATTGATAATAACCTTGTTTGCAATGTTGTTAGAGAGCCAATCAAGACCCTCATACAACCCCTCGCCGGATGTGGCACAGGTGCTCTGAATGTACCTAAAACATCAGAAACCATACGAGCTTCAGATACTGAGCAAAGTGAGAACATCATTTGCCAAAAAAATAATGTCCAGATTTATTTCTTTGAAATATAGATAACACAAGATACCAGTGGCGCTGGCGCAGGGAATGGAGCCCAAGCTTGTCAGTGATTTCAGCAGCATTCATTGCATTTGGCAGGTCTTGCTTGTTTGCAAATACAAGCAACACAGCATCTCTCAATTCATCCTGGAATTAATCATTTCATAGGATTACAATCCACCAATATTAAAATGATATCTAGTAAACAAGGTCTGTACAATGTTAAAATGCTATGCATCAAGTTCCATAGGTGAAGTGAAAAGAAATTCACTAATGCCCAATTCCCTCATTTGTTCTTTTTCAGTCCCCATTCTCACAGCATCACGCCATACCCAGAATGGTCATTCTTTGACCAAATTCCGAATATATATTAGAATCTACAATATGCTTTTCTTTAAGATTGCTATCAAAAAATTATAAGAGTTTACCTAGTCTTTTCAATTTTACCATAATTCCCAAATTACTTGCAAAGCTTAAGCACAAATTCAAAGATCTCAAAGTCAGAATTGAATTCATACCACAAAATATAACTGGCAGATTCCACAAAACATAATAATCACCAGAACAAGATTCCCATGAAATAACAACAAATGCAAGAGACTTTCCTTTCTAATGAAAGCTGGTGGCTTATTCAACCACCTTTTTCTTTCTTAAATATATCCATAGCCATATGTGCATGCCTTCTAAAGCTAGATTACAAGTAATATATGTTTTGAATTGGCTTCTAAGAAAAGAAGAATATCAAGTGAGAACTCTAACCTCATTGAGCATACGGTGGAGCTCATCCCTTGCCTCGACAACACGGTCTCTGTCATTGCTGTCAACCACAAAGATAAGACCCTGTGTGTTTTGGAAGTAGTGCCTCCACAATGGCCTAATCTGTTGTCTCACAATAAGGGACAAAATAGAATCAGCATTTTGACAACACCTCACATAGCAGAATTACCCAGGATTATCTATTCAGTGTCCGCTTGGCTGTTTTGTTTCATCTGGCTAACAACAACCTTTTCACTCAACAAGTGAGGAGCATAAGCTTGTTGATTTATCAAATTGATATTATAGGAAATAATTTATTATAAACTAGAGCTACAAGGCATGTGTTCACCAAGCTAGTTACTTCGAAAAATTCATATTAACCATGCAATTAGTAGGACAAATTCAACCAAGCAAGGAGATATGTTCAGCTGGAGAGTTTAATGTTATTATCTACAAATCATTAAACGCACCTAACATCAGTAGTGAAGGAATAGATTTTTATATTAATTTACCTTGTCCTGACCCCCGACATCCCAAACAGTGAAGCTAATGTTCTTGTATTCCACTGTCTCCACATTAAATCCTGAAATGACACCACATTCATTCTCTCAGTTAACATGGTACAATGTATCATTCTTTGTTTGTGCCATTTAGAGAGGAACATCTAAGTAATCTAACAAAAAAATAAGTATTTATATCTCGCGATTTTGTCTATGACAACAATAGCACAAGTCAACCAACTGCATGAGAAAATCAAATTATATTAAGAATTGGAGGAAGAAAAATTTAGAAGTAAAAGAATTCCAACCAATAGTGGGGATGGTGGTGACGATCTCTCCCAGCTTGAGCTTGTAAAGGATTGTGGTTTTACCAGCTGCATCGAGACCAACCATAAGGATCCTCATTTCCTTCTTTGAGAATAGTTGGCTAAAGAGCTTGGTAAAAGTCAGACCCATTTTTCCCTTCTTTCACCTGATAAAAATCAAAATCTAAAATTATGAACAATTTTGCTCTAACAGCGAGATCTATTAATAGATCTTAGGTATGAAAACTAGATCTAACGTCGAGATCTAATCGATACCAACAAGCTGAGGTATAGATCTAACTTCGAGATCTACTACACATGGTTACGAAACCAGTAGTTTTTATTAGAACTGATAATGAATCTAAGAAATTCACGGAGTAAATGGAAGTGAGAAAAATATAGGTATGAGTTGCGTTGTGAACCGATTAGCGAATACTTCGTTAGATCTTAGAACTTGCGCTATATGACAATATGAAAGAATTGAGAAAATTTTAAAGAATTACCAAATCCCGGAAGAATACTGTGATGCCTTCGAGCGAAGAAGTGCAAGAGAGCGAGAGAAAGAAAGTGGGATGGATCTATGTTCCACAAATGAGGTTGGGAAGATATTATAGCTTAGACCTGGAGCGTGAACCGGTGCACCGCCCTGGCGCCAGAGATTAACAGCTAAGACCATGTTTATCTATAAAGACTGGTCACCATTCGGCTCACGCATTGAATGCTACCTATTTCCTATTTCCTGTTTGTACCGTTGTACGTTCTATTTATTAAGCAGAATTTTTGTTTGAATTTGAAACGTTTCCAAAATTTTCTGGTATCTCTAGAAATGGAAAGATATTGATCCGATTGAATTTCAACATGGAACTGACAATACGTGCTGAGATGGAAGTTCATTTTTAATAATTTGGAAATATGCATGCCAGTAGACTAAATGAATCATTCATTTTTCATCAATTTTGACCACTTGATTTGAGACTAAATGAATTCAAAAAATTCAAAATTTTGCATGTACGCGCATCACTCGTAAAGTACATCGGTTTCAACGGTTGGATTTATCTCGTTTGAAGTGAATTCGATAGTTTATGTAGAGTTGTGCTCACCAAAGAGTTTGGTGAGCACATCACACCCTAGTTTTACTCAACTAACTAAATGCCTTGAGGTATACTTGGAGGCAACAGGTTAATTGATCCTTATTAATTTTCAAAATATTAATACCTGTTTATAATTTTGTTATATAGTTTAGAGTAAAATATTATGCATTATGTAATTTGTAAATTTGAATCTCATATTCATATTCAGTGTGAAAGTTTTATACGATTGACTTACATAATTTGAAAATTGCATCCACCCTGCCTTAGATGTATCTCAATAAATCTCTCTAAATAGAACTGGTGATATTCTGGTTTAGTTAATGGCATGTTTGTGTTTTTATTGTAAAGATTCTCTTCATCCATGTCTCAACCAGTTTCAACATGGCATCTCTTGATGTCCAACTCACATCAGAAGTCTCTAATAAATGATTATGAATGATCAAGTTCGAGATGCGAGATGTCACCTCTTAAGGCTCGAAACGAGGGGTATGTTTGAAAATAAGATCGAAGTTTCACGCGCTTTCATAAAACTAAAAGAGGAAGGTTAAAATGCTTATTGTTTTCCTGTTTCAATCGTGTCTCACATCTTTATCTTTGTTTTAAAATTCAAATAGTTAATTATGAACCGCTCAACATGATCTCCATATTAAAATGTGCTTGCAGATCATAAACAAATTTTATTTTATTTTTTAAAATAATTTACTATTTTTATATACGTATAAAATCACTATTTTTCAGAAGATTTTAGACCTTCCAAAAAGTGATTTTGTACCTATCTAAAACAATTAGTAAGAAATTTTTGAAAAAAAAAATTGGTCTCCAAGCACATATTAATATGGAGATCATGTTGAGCAGTTCAAATCGATTGTTCATTATAAAAAAAATATGATTATATTGGTCTAATGGGATCTTCGTAAAGTTGATAATTACGAGTGTTACAATGAATGCAATTGGGAAATCCAATGGCAAAAAGATGGAAATTCATTAGCTTGTTATTTTAGTACGAATTGGTGAAATAAGGGAATCTATAAAAATAATTCAAAAGACTCTAAAGTGAATTTCTAAAGGACCCAATGAGAATTTAAAAGTCTGACACTTTGATAGAGGAGAGACTTATAAATGAATTGATTTTGCATACAGATTTATAAGTAAAAAAAATTCAACCTATATTGAATTATCGAAACTAGAACTTTATGTGAAAGTGGAAGCTCCAATAGGGGAATGAGAGATTTATTTGAATTTTATATGAAAGTGGAAGCTCCAATAGGGAATCAGAGATTTATTTTATCAATTTGCAAATTCTTTCTCAACTAATTAAAATAATGAAATTGACTGATATTAGATAGATATTAAGTTACTAGTATCATGCTCGTGCGTTGCAACGGAATATATGATAAGATAACAAAAATAAATTCTCATACAAAATGACAAATTTTCATAAAAAAAAATAAAATTAGAAATATATTCTAGATTTATCACAGTAATATGTATAGAAATAAGGAAGTGAACAAAAAATTGATTTGCATTGTGATCCGCCGTATAGAAAATTTTAATTGGAGAGGGAGAAATAAGGAAACAAATAAATAAGAAAACGGAGAATTATATCGCTAAATTTTAGAGTGTTTAATTTTAATTGTAACGCATCGTGTGGCGGTATGTGTGGCGAGTATGTTTGTAGCTAAATTTAAACTTCTACACATAAAATAGATGCATTTAATCAAAAGAAGATAGATTATATGATTGGAGAGCTGAGATTAAAATAAAAAATTAATCTTTCAATCGTAGCTGTTGGCGGATCAGACACCTAACGTGCTTAATAATGGAATGGAGATAACATTAACACTGATCATATATTAATATTACCCTCCTACGGTCCTAACCCAGAGCGAAGTACTGCCCAAAGCAACGCCACGAGGCCCATGAACAAGACGAAGAAACACAACGCCTCCCGCTGGCCCCACCTCCCGCCGGAGCTCCTGGAACAGATCTTCGCGCTCCTTTCCCCCTCGGATCGTCACCGCTTCCGGCTGATCTGCCCCCCTTGGCGCGGCGTCGCCAAGCAATCCATTCCTCCTTTCCCTCTCCCATTCGAGCCTCCTCGCCTCCTCCTTAGCCGATCAGACAACGCTCTCTCCTTCTTCGACCTCTTCAATAACAAATCCCTCTCTTACTCTCTCCCTGATCCTCACCGCCGGGCCCACTGCTTTGGCTACCTTGCGGGCTGGTTTTTCTTGGTCTCAGATCAAAATCCATCCCGTGCATGCCTCTTCAATCCAGTACTTCTCGCTGAGATCCCTCTACCTGATCTCGAATTCCCCATCAAAAAGGCAATTTTGTCGGCCCCGCCAGGATTCCCCAACTGTGTCGTGGCAGTGATGGGACGGTCGACCTCTTCAGCGCTGTGCGAACTGGCAGGAAAGAGATGGCAGGTCCTTGATCTCGGGCAGCGCTTTTTTGATGATATCATTTTCTGGCGGAACCAGCTATGTGGGATTGTAAATTACGGGTATGTAAACCGTGGCAATGTTCTGATTTGTAACTTTGACATGGAATCCCGCAGAAGCAGTCTATTTACTGTACAGTTGCCCTTGCAGTGGAATTACAATGAGTTTTATCTGGTTGAATCAACAGGTGGGGACCTGTTGGCAGTCATTAAAAATCATCACATTGATCACAAGCTCTGGGTGTATAAGCTTGAACAGCGGTGTACTACCTGGGAGCTGATGGAGCAAATCGGGGACCAAGCTCTGTTTCTTGGGGAGATCCGATCTGAGTCTGTTCCAGTCAATCGGTTTCTTGGTTCGGGTCTAAGAGAGAACTCAATTTATTTGACCAGCAGGAAGTTTGCGAGGCCCTTTGGTGTAGCGGTAGTTTATTCAATGGAGGATGAGATAATGACAACAGTGCCAGTTTCTGGGCAGTATTCAGTCCTGGCCGAGCCAGTTTGGGTTAGCCCTGTTATTTGGCCTTGATGATTTTTGGTCGATCGGGTTCAACAGTAAGCTTTCCCTGTTCCGATCATGTACCTTATGTTTTTATTTTATCTGTCTGTGTGGGAGTGGGGATTTCTGATGGACATAGACCGAATTTGGTGTGATGCTCTTAAATTCCTTGTGAATTTAATTCGTCAGCACAAATCTCAACACAGATCGAACGGTTCATACTGGACATCACACCAAATTTAGTCCAATGTTGCATTTGGTTGGCTGTCTCATTGTTAACCAGTTGAACCAGACTGTGCTTGAGTTATTTATTTAAAAAAACAATGTGTTTATTGTTACAATTTTGGTCTTGTGCATGCTTGGTCATTTTCATTCTGAGTGTCGAGTCTTCTGATCAAGCAAATTTACCCTTCAATTTTGCTACGATTCTTTTAATCACAGAGTATAAATTCTTTTATTTTGTCTGGACGATCCTGATTTAGGGAATCTTATGTTCAATAAGGTATCAAACCATGCAACTAGCTCATTACTGATAGCTACAATAACATTAATAAAAAATTAAGGGAGGGGGCAAGAGAGATGAATGAATTTGCGTTAGCTTTTTAATCAGACACAAGTTATGTATGATTTTTTTTTTCTTTCTATATTTATGTAAGGAATCAACAATAGAAATAGGGACGAAAACCATGCTAGTATAAACTAATCTGGTAAATACAAAAAACAAATTTGGTTATGATTTTAACAGTTGCTTCAATATGTGCACTGTTAGCTAGGAAGTATTCTTTGCATGGATTATCTATTCGATTCCCTTCAAAAAGTACCTAGTTTCATACAGGAATGATTGTTCACAAGTTTTCTTGTCCATGTTTAGACTCATTTCTTTGCATGGATTAATATACTGTATAATATAATTAAGCATTTTGTAGTATTAATTAAACAGTTTTATTTCTCTTGCTAAAAGTCCATGACATTTCTAAATAACATTTTGTAATGCTTTGCGTATTATTTTTTGGAAGTTTGGCTATGGCCCTGCCCCTCTTTATAAAAGAAGTCTATTTTTCCTTATACTTAAAAATGAATAAGGAAGACAAAAACAGATACCTGATTGTCCCAATCTGTTTTCCAGGTAATATAAATAAACAGGATATAGTTTGAAATACTGCCCCAGCCCCCAACAATCATTCCAATCCAGATTCCCTAAAATTGAAATTAAAATTATTCATATTTATCAATCTCATTAATTCCATGTTTTCTCATGATGTGGTACCAGCACCGAAAGACAAATCCCCTGACACGGTTTGATACCATTCATTTCTTCTAGAATAGAGTGTAAGTAGTCTTCTCAACTATATGTCAAAACTTTTGTTATAGTAGGAAGTTTTGGAGAGAGAAGAAAATGTACGACATTTTTTTTTACTAAAACATGGAAGAAAATATAAAAATCTTCCATCCTAAGAGTATTAGTAAATTTTTTTCTTTTGATACGAGACTCCCCCACTACATTAGCTACACCTACTAGATGTATTTTCTTTTAATAGTTAATAAAATAGAGTATTTTATTGTATTACTATTAAACATGCATATGCATCGCAAATTTATAAAAAGTCGTATGTAGATTATATTTAAAAGTATTTTGACCGTAGAGGATTCCTGAAGAGATTGGTCGTTCACCCACAAGTTGTTTCGTGAGTTTTTAGGTACAGAGATTGGTGATCAACAACAGGATTTGCCAGGAGCTGTCTCCGATGACCACGTA
This sequence comes from Carex kokanica, assembly GCA_025461125.1. Classification (NCBI taxonomy): domain Eukaryota; kingdom Viridiplantae; phylum Streptophyta; class Magnoliopsida; order Poales; family Cyperaceae; genus Carex; species Carex kokanica. The sequence continues at coordinate 1,475,683 of JAJGRX010000865.1, read as the reverse complement.
GTTTGATTTACTTTTTATAGGGCTTTTGGTTAGAATATACGAGTCTCGATGATTTTGTTTCGTACATCGAACTCGTTAGATCATGTATCCCTTTACTTAGATTGTGTTTGTGGTATTATGATGTGGGTTGTATGGATTTTATGTATATTTATTTATGGATTGTCTTATGTTGATATTATGATTATTCACGCTTCCGTATTTCTGTATTATTTGTATTTGTTTAGCCTTGCGTGTTTATTGAGTTAATGGATATGATGCGAGGATTGATCGCACCTTAATCCGGAATTTCTAGTTTGGGGTGTGACAAAATTAAACATAGGACGTATATGATATATATATATATATATATAGAGAGAGTGACTAAGGTCAAAGTGGTAGTTCCTAGCTCCCGGTGCTACCAAGTCGTTTTCGGATTTCCAAAGTCCAAATGGCCGATCCGAACCGTTCAAGTTGTTCTCCATATTGAAATCTGCTTGGAGACCAAATTTTACATTTTTTGGAATTTTTTTACTATTTATTAAGCCACTTTGAAAATTGCTGATCACATGTTCCAGAATTTGGTTGCACTGTTTTTACTGGACCATGTGATCAGTAATTTTCAAAGTGGCTTAATAAATAGTAAAAAAATTCCAAAAAATGTAAAATTTGGTCTCCAAGGAGATTTCAATATGGAGAACAACTTGAACGGTTCGGATCGGCCATTTGGACTTTGGAAATCCGAAAACGACTTGGTAGCACCGGGGACTAGGAACTACCACTTTGACCTTAGTCACTCTATATATATATATATATATATATATATAGAGGAGGGATCCAATTACACCTTTTTTGGTGACACACTTTGACACCTACCATTTTCAAAGTCCAAATAGTCAATCCAAACCTCATATATATATATATATATATATATAGAGATAGGCTACCATACTTTGCAAATTAAAGGGCCTGTTTTGCTTTGCATTTGTATCCATTGGATCTGCTTTAAAAATTGTGTAGATCAATCTGATCGGATTCAAAATTTGTCGCTGAAATTAGAAATTTGGCCTCTCCAATTACTGGACCCGTCCAGTAAACTCCCATCTCCCATTCCCTCTTCTCTCCCAGCGACTAGTGGGATTCTTACTCCGCTCTCCTCTCTCTCGCGCGGGCGCAGCCCACCCTGCCAAAACGATCCCCCCGCTCCGCCTCATCTTCGCATACCAATTCGCCTCCACCGTCGCACCTCTCTCACTCACGCGTATTCCCCATCGCTCAGACCTAAACCTAAATCGCACCAAGAAAATCCTCTCCCGTTCCTCTCCTCTCTCGGTGCCAGACCCATCTCTCAGATTGATCTCGGTGCCAGACCTAAACCTAAATCGCCTACCATTTTCGTTCCAATTTTTTGCTTCTGTTTTCTCTGGCTTTGGCTTGCTTACATCAGTCTTTGCAATGTTAAATATAAACTATGGTGGGATTTTACTTTCACGTGAAGCAGGGCTGTTCTGCAATTTTTCAATTTAGGAACCATTTGGCAAGTGTGCTTAATTATAGATGAAAAAATGAACCAGCTGGAAGCTTTTTACAGTGAGAATGCTAGTAATTGGTACTAACTAGAATGCTAGTAGTTGGGACTAAAATTAAATGCTAGTAGTCTTGCTTTTATTTATGCATTTTCTCTGGCTTTGGCTTGTTTTATTTATGCATAAATTCGGTACCGTTGGTGACTACTTTCTTATTGTTGGTGACTACTGCTGGTGACTACTACTTTCTTATTGTTGGTGACTACTACTTTCTTATTCGGTACCAGTATGTAATGCGAGAGAGAGGAGAGCGGAGTAAGAATCCCACTAGTCGCTGGGAGAGAGGACGGGATGGGAGATGGGAGTTTACTGGACGGGTCCAGTAATTGGAGAGGCAAAATTTCTAATTTCAGCGACAAATTTTGAATCCGATCAGATTGATCTGCACAATTTTTAAAGCAGATCCAATGGACACAAATGCAAACCAAAACAGACCCTTTAATTTGCAAAGCATGGTAGCCTTCTCTCTCTCTCTCTCTCTATATATATATATATAGGGATGGGCTATGGTGAGCTATGGAGTAAAACGAGTTTGTACTTCACATCATATTTCCATCTTGAAAATCCAAACAACTGATCCGAACCGTTCAAGTTGTTCTCCATATTGAAATGTGCTTGGAGACCAAATTTTACATTTTTTGGAATTTTTTTACTATTTATTAAGCCACTTTGAAAATCGATGATCCAAATGAACAGTAGCAAAACAGTAAAAAATTCTGGACCAATGGATCAGCGATTTTCAAAGTGGCTTAATAAATAGTAAAAAAATTCCAAAAAATGTAAAATTTGGTCTCCAAGCACATTTCAATATGGAGAACAACTTGAACGGTCGGATCGACGATTTGGATTTTGGAAATGGGTGTATGAGCGTGAAGTACAATATTGGTTTTACTTCATGAAGCACAATAGCAAAATTCTATATATATATATATATATATATATATATATATATATATATAGTGCTGGGCTTAGCTAAGCCATGGTGTAAAACGACTTGGTGCTCCACGCCTCATTATTTTCATTTTGAAAATCCAAACTACCGATCCGAACCGCTCAAGTTGTTCTCCATATTGAAATGTGCTTGGAGACCAAATTTTACATTTTTTGGAATTTTTTTTACTATTTATTAAGCCACTTTGAAAATCACTGATCCATTGGTCCAAATTTTTTTACTGTTTTGCTATTGTTCATCCGGATCAGCGATTTTCAAAGTGGCTTAATAAATAGTAAAAAAATTCCAAAAAATGTAAAATTTGGTATCCAAGCACATTTCAATATGGAGAACAACTTGAGTGGTTCGGATCGGTAGTTTGGATTTTCAAAATGAAAATATGGCGTGGAGTACCAAGTCGTTTTACACCATGGCTTAGCTAAGTCCATCTTTTTATATATATATATATAGAGATAGACTAATGTGCTTTCGGTAGCACTTCGGCCGAAGTGCTACCGATTCAAAATCGGATTTTCAAAGTCCAAATGGCCGATCCGAACCGTTCAAGTTGTTCTCCATATTGAAATCTGCTTGGAGACCAAATTTTACATTTTTTGGAATTTTTTTTACTATTTATTAAGCCACTTTGAAAATTGCTGATTCGGGTGAACAGTAAAAACAGTGCTTTCAAATTCTGGACCACCGGTGTTAGCAATTTTCAAAGTGGCTTAATAAATAGTAAAAAAATTCCAAAAAATGTAAAATTTGGTCTCCAAGCAGATTTCAATATGGAGAACAACTTGAACGGTTCAGATCGGCCATTTGGACTTTGAAAATTCAATTTTGAATCGGTAGCACTTCGGCCGAAGTGCTACCGAAAGCACATTAGTCTATCTCTATATATATATATAACATAAATGTACATGAATATTGAACATATGTCCTTAGTTTTATGTGACATAATGACAAGTTTGCTAAGAAAATGAAATGTGAGGATAAGAAATAAAAGGTGCCAAATATAAGTTCTTTAGAGTAGAACTAGGGTGTTCCTAAGCTCACCAAGCTCTCCGTGAGCTGGGAGTAATCTGTCAAAGTTTCTCCGAGGCGGTGTTAAACCGCCGAAATTTTTATTTTTAATGAAATTGCAGTTAAAAATTGAGTGGCCGCAAGGTTGCATCCACCAACTTTTATTTTTTTCCAAGTCAGAACAAGTTGAAAATTGTGGGTCCCACATTTTTTTTTTTCAACCAAAATCAATCTAAACATTTAAATGGTCAAATAACGCTAAAAAATAATATAGTTAGTGGACACACACTCAGCCGAGATTTTTATTAATACCCTCAAAAACAAAGAAAATATCAAATCTGCCCTCGATTTTTTTTTAAAATACCTTTACTGTCTCCTATGGGGCGGTTCACTGTTCAAACCAAACAGCTCCAGAGGAGGGCGGTCACTTATGCATACTAAACTACTCTACTGTGGAGTGGTTTTTTTTTTGAGACTGAGAGAGACAATATAAAGAGCAAGATGCTGAAATTTAATAATAAAAATTCGAATTTTGTTTTTAATATTTGTTAAATTACTTCTTTTGATGTATAATTAGCATATTTATACTAAAATACGCTAAATTACTTGATTATGTTAAATTACGGTAAACTACGCTAAACTCTAAACTTTTATTTTGGATAATTTATAAAACTCTAAACCCTAAACCCTAAACCCTAAAAATTACCATATATTAAATGATTTACAATTTTCACATTACATATTTATAAAAATTAGTGATATTTTAAAGAAACTCTAAACCCTAAACCCTAATTTCTAAACCCTAGTTTCCGACATTTTTATTAATAAATATATCCACGTTAGCTGGGTTTTTTGTTAGATTACTTCTTTTGGTGCATAATTAGCATATTTATACTAAAATACGCTAAGTTATGCTATTTTACGCTAAATTACATATGAATAAGGACGATATCTTTATTGAAAAGGCGAAAAATGACGACAAAACTTCAAACGGTCATAAAACGGTGCTTGAGTGTCCGATTTCAGCAAATGACCACTTTTCAGAAAGCTTGCAAAAATACACATGCGCCAGTGCACGTGATGCCGAATTTCGAGATTCATAATTGCCAAAAAACAAAGGGAAGAGCCTCAAAACTTCAGTCAAAATTTCCGATTAAGATTTTCATTTCTATTGTTCGATTTAAGTAGCTCAATAAATTAGTTACATAATGAACTTGTAGAATACCAATTTTTACTATTTTGAATTTTTTTTTTATTATTTTTTTATTTATGAAAGATGGTACAAAATCGGCGTAATTTTGCGTAGTTTAGCGTAATTTTGCGTATTTCATTATAATTAGCAAAATTTGCTTAGTTTACCATAATTTAGCGTATTTTAGTATAAATATGCTAATTTACATCAAAAGAAGTAATCTAACAAATATTAAAAATAAAATTCGAATTTTTATTGTTAAATTTCAGCATCTTGCTCTTCATATTGTCTCCTAAAATCTCAAAAAAAAAAAAAACAAACTGCCCCACAGTGGGGCGGTTTATTATGCATAGGTGGCCGCTCTCCTATGGGGTGGTTTGATTTGAACAGTGGACTGCTCCACAGGGGAGCGGTCAGGGTATTTTAAAAAAAAAAAATCAAGAACAAATTTGATATATATATATATATATAGAGATAGACTAATATGCTTTCGGTAGCACTTCGGCCGAAGTGCTACCGATTCAAAATTGGATTTTCAAAGTCCAAATGGTCGATCCGAACCGTTCAAGTTGTTCTCCATATTGAAATCTGCTTGGAGACCAAATTTTATATTTTTTGGAATTTTTTTACTATTTATTAAGCCACTTTGAAAATTGCTGATCGCATGGTCCAGAATTTTGTTACATTGTTTTACTGTTCACCCGGATCAGCAATTTTCAAAGTGGCTTAATAAATAATAAAAAAATTCCAAAAAATGTAAAATTTGGTCTCCAAGCAGATTTCAATATGGAGAACAACTTGAACGGTTCGGATCGACCATTTGGACTTTGAAAATCCAATTTTGAATCGGTAGCACTTCGGTCGAAGTACTACCGAAAGCATATTAGTCTATCTCTATACATACATATATATATATATATATATAATTTTTTTTTTTAGGGTATTAATAAAAATCTCGGCACACTCAGATGGCAATGAGAGAGTTTGAACTCGGGTCACACACTCACGTTGCATGGAACTCCAAGTTTCACTGTATTTTCTGTGGCGTAGATACACCCATCCCGCACGCAAATCAACCCGGAGTGACCCATCGATGAAACTTTTTAACTAGAGAATACTGAACATAATATTTGAGAATCGAGAATACTGCACATAAATTCATAGTAACAAATGAATAATTCGGATTTAGTTCGGCAGGGTCAAAAATTTGTGATTCGGAAATAATTCGGGTATAATTCGGAAATGATTCGGAGTTACAATATGAGACCTCAATGCATATTTAATTCATTACTGATAATTTATTATACAAGATACTGCTTGTATTTGTTATAGAAGATCAATATAGTCAAAAAGTAGGTTTCACATGGGTGCTATCTAGACAAAAAGTAGACTAAAGGTTCACGTGAGTGCTATATAGTCAAAAAGAAAAATAATCCTCCCAGCAGAAAGAACACTGTGCGCAAGAAAACGTGAGAAAAACGCAAGAAAAATGCGAATAATTCGTAAAATTCGTTAAATTCGCATTTTATTCACTCAAAGGTTCGGTCAACGAATAATACGCCATTTGGTTCGGAAACACTCCAAAAACGTTTTATTCGCAAATTAAACGCGAATAAAATGCGAATATTGTCACTATGCACATAATACTTGAGAATCGACCCGTTACACAGTATATTTATTTTGAAGATACCACCGAATTTCATTCTCCAGACCGGGAGGACTGCACAAAGACCCCAAACCAACGCCATGTGGACCAGAATTCGCATCTCTACATTAACGTACCGTTTGAATTTATTTTCTGACCGTGCGATCAGAATTCAAGCCAATCCTGCCCGCACCTATAACGCCTGGGGTCTAGCGATTTAAATCGGACGGTTGAGAACTTAACTCAAAATTTTAGTTAATTCAGATGTTACTAACTAATGTGGACCAAGGGTTTGAACGAATCGGATACGAATCTGGATTCATTTTCTGAAAGCGCGGACCCGAATTCCATATTTCCATTCCCTAGACCGGAGTATTGTCCAAAGGCCCCAAACGGCCGAACCAACGCCATGAGGCCCATGAACAAGAAGAAGAAACACAACGCCTCACTCTCCCCCTCCATCTCTGACCTGTCCAGCTGGTCCCACCTCCCGCCGGAGCTCCTGGAGCAGATCTTCGCGCTCCTCTCCCCCTCGGATCGCCACCGCTTCCGCCTGATATGCTCCCCTTGGCGCGGCGTCGCCAGGCAATTCATCCCTCCTTTCCCTCTCCCATTCGAGCCTCCTCGTCTCCTCCTTAGCCGACCAGACAACTCTCTCTCCTTCTACGACCTCTTCAATTCCAAATCCCTCTCCTACTCTCTCCCTGCTCCTCACCGCCGGGCCCGCTGCTTTGGCTACCTCGCCGGCTGGTTCTTCTTGGTCTCAGATCAAAATCCATCCCGTGCATGCCTCTTCAATCCAGTACTACTCGCGGAGATCCTTCTACCAGATCTCGAATTCCCCATTAAAAAGGCAATTTTGTCAGCCCCGCCAGGATTCCCAAACTGTGTGGTGGCAGTGATGGGACGGTCGGCTTCAGCGCTGTGCGAAGTGGCAGGAAAGAGATGGCACGTCCTTGATCTCGGGCAGCGCTTATTTGACGATATCATTTTCTGGCGGAACCAGCTATGTGGGATTGAAAACCGCAATGTTCTGATTTGTAACTTTGACATGGAATCCCGCAGGACCAGTCTAGTAACTGTACAGTTGCCCAAGCAATGGAAATACAGTGAGGTGTATCTGGTTGAGTCGACAGGTGGTGACCTGTTGACAGTCATGAAAGATTATCACATGTTCTGGGTGTATAAGCTGGACCAGCAGTGTACCTGGGAGCAGATGGAGCAAATCGGGGATCAGGCTCTGTTTCTCGGGGTGATTCGATCTGAGTCGGTTCCAGTCAATCGGTTTCTTGGCTCGGGTCTAAGAGAGAACTCAATTTGTTTGGCCAGCAGGAAGTTTGAGAGGCCCTTTGGCTTAGTGGTAATTTATTCAATGGAGGATAAGTCAATGACAACAGTGCCGCTTTCTGGGCAGCATTCAGTCCTGGCTGACCCGGTTTGGGTTAGCCCCGTTATTTGGCCTTGATGGTTTTTGGTCGGGTTCAACAGTAAGCTTTCCCTGTTTAGATCAGTAGAGTTCAAAGTATGATTAAACTTTATATTTTAGAGTGACTGAGGAACTATAATAATTTAGAAGTGTAGGAAAGCAAAAAATAGTCAGCTTATTTTTTTCATTTTATCTTTGTGTGGGAGCGGGGATTTCCAATGGACATCGACCAAATTTGGTGTGATGCTCTGTTTGAACTGTCTGATCTGTATTGACTTTCGTGCAGTGGGTTTAGATTCGCACAAATCTAAATTCATTGTGAATTTAACCCGTCCGCACAAATCTCAACACTGATCGAATGGTACGTACTGGACATTGCATCAAATTCGTTCCAATGTTTCATTTGTTTGGCTGTCTCAATGTTAACCAGTTGAACCAGAGTGCTTGAGTAAATAATTTAAATAACAATGTGTTTATTGTTACAATTTTGGTCTTGTGCATGCTGGAGTCATTTCCATTCTGAGTGCCAAATCATCCGATCACGCAAATTCACCCTTTAATTTGCTAACGATTATTTTAATCACAGAGTATACGATTCTTTTATTTTGTCTGGACATTGTGAACCTGGTTTAGGGAATCTTCTGTTCAATAAGGTATCAAACCATGCAAAGCTCATTATTGATAGCTACAATAACATTAATAAAATATTAAGGGCGGAGGCGAGAGAGAGAGAGAGAGAAGGATCTTGATTAGTATGGGCATTTTTAATTTTTTTCTTATATGCACATGCTGTTTGTTTTCTCTGCTGTTTATCTTTCTGTTGTGTGAGTTGTAATCAATGAGATACAAGGGGGTAAGCACACTGTACCGCTTTCTGGTACAGGATTTGAAGTGAGTGAGTTGCTGGTACAGTGGACTGGTACCGGCTGTGGATGCTGGTACCGCTTAGGGTATGCGCCGTTTACAGGAAGTTTTCTGGTACCGTTTACTGGTACTGGTTTTATAGAGGTGTGTTCTGTTAACATGATGTAAGGACTGTTTATATTTTTTCAATATATTGCCTGGCATCTGCTGTCAGCATTTCAAGAGAGAGAGAGAGAGAGAGAGAGAGAGAGATGAATTGCTGCTAGGTACCAATCTGGTACAGGACCCAGATTAGAACCTAATGGGTCACACAAGGGGTTTCCTCCCTTCAGTTGTTTTTTCTTCTTATTCTAGCTAGTCATTTTCATTCAATTAGTTGTGCAATTGGGCTGCGGTTTGTGGGATCTGCTGTTTGGGTGTGGGTGTCAAGAACAAATAAGTACTAGTACCAGTAGTCTATTTGATGTTTTCTGTAGAATGTAGGTGGTTTTTTTTTTTTTAGGGATTACTGTTTGGATGTTTTCCTAGCTGTGTGTATTGTTGTGATGAACTGTTCTACTACAACACTTTTTTTAATACGTTCTATTGGCAGCTGCTGCCAATATTTCCAAAAAAAGAGAGAGATGAATGAATTTGCGTTCGCTTTTCAATCAGACATAAGTTTTGTCTGATTTTCTTTTCTGTATTTATGTAAGGAATTAACAATAGCAAAAAAGGACGAAAACCATGCTAGTATAAACTAATCTGGTAAATACAAAAACCAAACTTAGCTATGATTCTAACAGTTGCTTCATTTTTTGTACTTCTAGATAGAAAATATTCTTTGCATGGATTATCTATTTGATTTCCTTCAAAAATATCTAGTTTCAGACAGGAATGATTGTTCATAAGTTATCTTGTCCATGTTTAGACTCCTTTGATGGTAAAAGCCACTTATTTACTCGTGCTTGAGCCAGAGCAACCTGCATTTTTTGCATTTGAAAGTATATTAAAATACTATATAATTTAATTAAAATACTGTATTTTTTACTTCTCTTGCTAAAAATGCATGACATTTCTAAATAACATTTTGTGCTGTTCATTATATTTTTATACTAGAGGAGGGTTCAAATGTCTTCATTTTTTGTGCCTCCACCATGCCTCCATTTTTTAAAACTTTAATAACTCAAACTTTAAAACTTAAAAGTCAAAATAAAATCGTTGGATATGATCTACATCATTTTATCTATACACGTGTAAAAAATTATGACATTTCAATTTTGTTTTGGTTGTCATCAAGAGCTTGTAAAAAACGTACTAATATGGATAATTTCTAGACGTTGATTTTTCAACTTATTGATTCACATAAAAACAAAATCAAAATGTGATAATTTTTTATGAGCATATAGAGAAAATAACATAGATTGTATCTAACGGTTTTATTTTGACGTTTAAGTTTTAAACTTTGAGTTATTAAAGTTTTAAAAAAATAGAGGCACATAAAATGAAGTCATTTGAACCCTCCTCATACTAGTATACCATTACAAGTTAATTAAACTTTTATTGGCATGTTTAGAGTTTTGGTAATGCTTGGTGTATTCTTTTGTTGAGGTTTGGCTATTGCCCTCTATTCTTCCTGATATTTAAAAAAATGAACATGGAAGACAAAAACAGGTACCTGATTGTCCCAATCTGTTTTCCAGGTGATATAAATAAGCAGAATGGTTTGAATTACTGTCCCAAGAATCATTCCAATCCAGATTCCCTACAATTGAAATTAAAATTATTCATATTTATCAATCTCATTAATTCCATGTTTTCCCATGATGTGGTGAATTCATATCCTCTGCATTAACTCAAAAGATAATCTTTTGAGTTAATGAATCTCGACTGTCTGATCTGTTTTAAGATTCATGCGAACTAGATCTGCACTAATATTAAAGGGCCCCCTATGTTATAGACACGAGCCGGATTGGCTCCGTTTAAAATCAGACGGTTGAAATTCATTAACTCAAAAGATTCCTTGTCGAGTTAATGCAGAGGATACGGATCCATGATGTGGTACCAGCACGGAAAGAAAAATCCCCTGACCCCGTTTGATACCATTCATTTCTCCTAGAATAGAATGGAGGTAGTCTTCTCAACTGTATGTCAAATTTTTTGTTAACTAGTAGAAAGTTTTGGAGAAAGGAGATATTTATTAAAAAAAGAGAGTTTAATAAATACATAAAACAAAGGAAACTGTACGGCATTGTCTTAATAAAAAATGCATAGTAATATCTCAGCACCTGTCTGAGGTATATGTTCCTGATACAACTATTGAGTGGCATGAATTTTTTTGAAATGGTAACAAGGAATGGTACCTTGACTTGATAGCCGATAACATAACCGAGTACAATTCCAGCAGGAATTCCGACTAAGTAGTAGCATCCAAGATTTACATAAGCTACTATACCCTGCCATCCTGCGCCAACCGCAACACCTATTCACAAAAAAGAAAATAAGCCATTAATTTAACAGGCAAAAAAATGGAGATATGTGGAGAAGCTATCTTAAACTCGACCGTTTATCTCTGTTATATAACCCAATGCACAAGTTCAAACCATCATAAGATGCAAAAACTAACCAGAAAGCACAGGTTGAACACTGTTAAGAAGAATAGTGAAGGCCAAAAGAGAAGCAAGGTCCGCAACCGCATCAGCCACTGCTTTGCTATCAGTAAATATATACGCCAGGCTCCCTCTGAACCATAAAAATAGTGTAAAGAGAACCACACCAATTGATAGTGAGGTGCTCACCACTACTTTAATTGAAAACTTGGCATTTCTCGCGCTCCCTGCTCCTAGTTCATTTGCAACACGCACTCTGCATTGTTTGAGAAAATACATATCATATTCTAAATGGTCAATTTTATATACTTTCTTTTGTTTTTAACCTACTAGAATGATATACGAACAAGGAATAATTCAATGTACGTATATAACGGAGATAAATGTGTTATACCCGGCTGCAGCCAAGAAACCTACCGAAACCATCATCTCCCATCCACTGATGTTGAGGCTGTCGAAAGAGAAACATAATTAATTACTTAAATGATCTATATATTATTCTATTCTCAACACGAATGTCTCTAAATCAGAATTGAACACAAAGAGGAAAAACAAGGAAACAGATCCAAAGAGAACGCACCATATCGAGAGAGCATCAATTGCAATTTCTGCATTCTTCATGTTACCTGTTAGTAGTACCAGAATAGTGTTGTACCACAGTTCCAAGCTACAACAAAATAAAATTATAACATAGATGCCACCTTTAAATTTTTCAAGAAAGATAATCCACAACCTTGAATATTAAAACTTTTAAAAAGAATTTTAATCAAATCTTACCAGATCATGGCACCTGAAGATAAAGAGAGCTTAATAACAAGCCCGAGATCTCTCCAAGCATCCCATGAAAATCCCTTCCATGTCTCTGGGCACCCCCCACACAACACAAACCCAAATTGACCAAAAATCGGGATCCACATAGCGAGTATCATCGACCCCATTGCACCGGCAACACCCATAGAAAACTTGACCACTGACAACCACGAAAAGAGAACATGCAAACTGAGAGAGAGTGCAGCCAGGTATGTTATTATAAGGTTCTTGCTCTGTGACTGGAGATACGTTTGAAATGTGAAGGAGAACATGTACGAGAAGTTGATGGGAATGAACCACAGGGCGATGGTACCGGCCATAGAGGCGATCGATTCGTCTTGGCCAAGGAGACGTAGCAGAGGGGTTGTAAAAATGAAGAGAGGTACCATAAGAATAGTGCAACTAAAAAGTACAATCCATGATCTTTGGAGGTAGATGCCGAGCATGTGGTGTTGTTTCGCACCATACGCTTGGCCACACAGAGTCTCGAGTGCGCTTGCCATGCCTAGCTGCAAGATACTAGGAATTAAAATTGGGAAGAGATTTTGTTGTAATTGCAATCAAAATTCATGATCATATATTGATTAAATCTGGCGTGTTAGCTATATTTCTGTTCATTTCTGGCCAGCTAAACTTCACGCTGTTTAAATTTTATCTAATTTTGATTATGTGGTAATTTAGTTGGAAGCAGGGAATGGGCATCATGCCTCACAAACCCATATTCTACTACTCTGTGGAGAACTTTACTACCCATACTGTTGCTGGGGATAATTCCGCCAGGTACGGATTCACACATCCAGCTCTGGTTCTCTAACCCGCGCTCCTTGACACGGAGATGCGTATGGGAAACGGCTTGGGCAGCAGGGCTTTGGGCATTATGTCGGGGAAGAAAAATGAGAATCTTCACGCAAAAGCCAAAAACAATCGCGATCTTGAGAAGAGAGACGGCGTTGGATGCAGGGGCGGACCCAGAGTGTTCCAGGGGGCAACTGGATTTTGAGTTTTAGTGGAGATTTATCGGTCTCGACCGACTTTGCCCCCTCCGAAATTTTTTCTGCCCCCCTCTGGACGTTTGATTTGTAATTCGGGTTAAATTTAAGTTTAAAATTGAAATAAATTTGTTGAATTTTGATTGCTAATTAGAATTATAAGTTAGAGCATCAAAAATTACAAGTCAAAGCATTGAAAAATATAAGTTAAAACATTGTTTTTTATTGAGTACCCAATTAGTTAATGAATTTAAATCCGATTAGGTATTTAAACCCGATTCGATATTTTTTTTCCCACCCTGACGAGAATCCTGAATCCGCCCCTGGTTAGATGCTCAGCAGTGGGAGCTCCACTGCGGAGGAGTCAACTATTCAACTTAGGACTGAATAGTTGTGTGTAGGCCCGAGTTTGTAATTGTTTTGAGTTTGTAAATATTAACTGAACTAGGCTCGCTTGAGCCTCTGTAAATATTTTTTTATCAGTGAAAATCCGTAAGATGACAAGTTGTCTGCCTTACCCTAAAAAAAAAAAAAATTTGTGTATTAAAATATTTGCACCTATCAAATTTGTTAATCAAATATAATTCGTTGACATAATAATTGGCAACAAAAATTTAACTCTAATATCTATCGGTTTAATATTTTGGGAAATTAGATTTGGCGCATCTGATTTTAATTTTGAGACTTTTACTATCGATCCAATGTTCTTATAAAAATGGCTATACTCTAAATTGTAGAAGCAAATGCTTGTAGGCTACACAACAAGCATGTTACATAGATCCTACGCTAGTCCCAATTAATTGTGCAGAAGTTGTATTCTTATCGACTTATCCTGTTATCCATTTGCTGAGAAACAACCAAAAGCAGCTTGGCTACGCCAAACTATTATTTTTAAATTACAAATGAGAATTTTTCCTTGGCAGGTACGCAGCATTTTAAATTTTTAATATTTACTTGTCTTGGAGCAGATCAAGTCATATCAAACTCTTTCTAAATGAGACTAATTAATTAATACATGTAATTGTTTCCACCGTTGCCATTCTAAGGTGATAATTGAATTGATTCTATCCTGCCACTTTGTACCAGTATGATGCAAGCAGTGACGACTGAGACAAAGGATGTTTCGTTTTTGTTTAGACTTGTGCGATCGAGATGGTGATGCGCGAAAAATTCAAACTTTTGTTGAACCTTCTTTGTCTAGTCGCGGAGTTATGTATCATATGCATATAAAATGGTTCAGAATGAGAACAGGTGGTTGCTTCTCAAGCTCGTGAAAGGGCTTTTCATTTTTCGCCCAATTAATTAATTGCTTCAAAGAGAAATTAGACAACCACCACTAATATTTTTTCTTTCTTTAATGTATACATTTAGTCAAATTCTGGAATGGATCCCAGATCCATGCATGACAGACTCGCTCAAGAGCAGACAGAGACGGATCTAGGATTTTCGTCAAGGACAAAAAAAATATCAAATCAGGTTTAAATACCTATTCGGATTTAAATTCATTAACCAATTGAGTACTCGATAAAAAATAATATTTTGACTTGTAATTTCTGATGTTTTGACTTATAATTCTAATTACCCATCAAAATTCAACAAATTTATTTCAATTTTACTTTAAATTTACCCGAATTACAAATCAAACATCCAAAGGGGGGCAAAAAAAATTCCAGGAGGGCAAAGTCGGTTGGAACCGATAAATACATGACAGACAGAACCAAATCTGCTGAAATATGAGATCATCAACAATAATCCTGAAATTTTTGAAATCCTGAATCTAGCTATTAAATTGTTTCAAGATGAGTACACAGAAAAATTAGTTGTTTCGAGATACGTGTACAGAAAAAATTGGATAACTGGATCTCAAATTTCAAAAATTTCAGAGTTACTATTCATGATCTCGGATTTCAGCTAATCTGAATCCACGACAGACTCGCTCCTTTTCCAAAAGCTGATGCAATCGGTCATGCATTAATTGCATACAACTACTTGGTTGATAAAAATAAAAAAGGAAATTGTGGGAGGAGGATCATTGCAGAATTAATAAAAAGTGGTCTGTTATCTCTTGGAATGGAAATGAGTCAATGAAGACGGCCGGCTAGATGAAATACAATCCATGCATGTGTCAATATGACAAATGGGCATTAAGAGGATTATATATATTGCTAATAAAATGGTTCAGAATATGGCTAGTGTGTCTTGAGATGCGTACGCACGACTTTTGATGTATCACAAATAGTATTGTTGAAAGATTTTTTTTTTTTTTTTTGGTTAACAACCCGTAGGTATTTTCATTAATAAAATTTTTGGTTCAGAATATGTGGTCTCTTATCTTTCATTACGAGGATTATGTGCTCCATTGGTTTTGTGCACCATTGGTTAAAATGTACTGTTGGTTTTGTGCTCTAATCATGCTCTATGTCTTTTTCTCCGTTTTCAAAGTTTGAACAATCGATCCGAACCGTTCAATATGATCTTTGTATTAAAATGTGCTTGGAGACCAAATTTTATATTTTTTGGAATTTTTTTACTAATTTTTAGATAGGTACAAAATCACTGTTTTCAGAAGATTCTGGACCATCCAAAACAGTGATTTTGTACCTATCTAAAATAAAATAATAGTAAACAAATTTCAAAAAATATAAAATTCTATCTCCAAGCACATTTTAATATGAAGATCATATTGAGCGGTTCGGATCGATTGTTCGAACTTTGAAAACGGAGAAAAAAAAACGTGAAACATGATTGGAGCACAAAACCAATGATGCATTTTAACCCTACTCATAATATATTTATACTTACTTTATTCTATCAATTATTGTTGGATTCACATTAATTTAATCTTAAAATAAGTCTGTAACCATCGTTAGGAGAAAATTACCTAGGAATTGCAATGTGCTTTTTATGTTGTACCTTGAGCATATCAAATGTATATCTTTTAAACAAATGTACATCTTTCAAATGATAACAAGAACCATTCGATCAAAAAATAAAAGAAAGAAAAACTAAATCAAACAAATAAGAAAATAAATAATAGTGCCCTAGAGTTTTCTGATACTTTTTGTATGTTTTTTTTTTTTATCGTTATAGTGACTATAGGTATTACAAGAATTTATTTACTATACTTTCGTCGGTAATAGTAATAGCGATACTTTCAGAAATAATAATTTTTGTCCGTTTACTTTCGACAATAATATTTTTTTATCCTCTCCGGATAAATTGCATACAGATATTTGATGAAAAAAAAAAACAAATCACTTGTAAACTCTTTTTAGTTGTTTAATAAAAGAAGAGGGATCTAATTATACCCTTTTTTTTGACACATCTTGACATTGTTTTTTTATAGATCAATTTTGCGATTTCAAAATCTAAACAGTCGATTCGAACCGTTCAACATGATCCCCATATTAAAATGTGCTTGGAGATCAAATTTTACATTTTTTTGAATTTTTTTACTATTTATTAAGATGATTACAAAATCGCTGTTTTTCAATGGTATGAAAACAACGATTTTGTTACCATCTTAATAAATAGTAAAAAAATTCAAAAAAATGTAAACTTTGATCTCCAAGCACATTTTAATATATCCATCATGTTGAACGGTTTAGATCGACTATTTGGACTTTGAAAATGATAGGTGTCAAAATGTGTTAAAAAAAAGAGTGTAATCCGATCCCTACACTTAATAAAATTTCCTAAGTAGGTTCTTGCCTACAACTAAAAATAATTCAAAAAGGATAACCTACGAGCGTATAAAAAAAAAAAGAGACCAACAACATATATATATAATAAAAAAGAATAACCTTAATTAACGAAACTCAAAAAAGAAAGAATTACATATGATGCTTATTTGTCCTTTTCTGACTTAAATTCTAATTAAAGATCTCACCACCAACTACTATCCTGATCATAATGTTTCTAGCTCCTAATTTGTTCCAAAAATGATGCAAGCACAGGAGGCCTCGGGATTATATATTCTCAAGAAATTAATTAACTATACTTTAAGAAAAAAGAATTTATACAAATGCAACTTTACCTTAATTTTTTTTTTTTTTTAAAGTTGGCAATTTTTTCAAAAAATAGTATGAGGTTAGCAATGTTTTTGAATTAGTGATTATTCTTCTCCACTATTCTACGTTTAGATCATCTTAAAAATAGAGCTATTCCTGAAATTAGCGCTGTACTTGCTAACCCATCGAAACGATGAAATAGCGCTAACCTGAGGTTAGCGCTATTCTTGCTATTCTCAGGTTGCATCCAAACGCACCTTGTACCACTTGATTATATTCATTTCAAACTTCAAAGAGCCCACAAAAGAAAACAACGGAACCAAGAAAGTATTTGAAGCTGTTCATACCAGGACTCCATTAGCAAAGCGCACAAAGACGGTGAAGACGAGAGCATACGCTGCGAGCTCGGTGGAGCCAACATGTCCGATGAAGGCCTGCGTGATAACCGACACGCCAAAGGTCGAGAATCGGGTGAAGATTGCCGGCCCCGCCACGACCCACATTTTCTTGGACTCGGCCCATACTCGCCAGCCTAGCGTCTCTCTCACCTCTTGTTCCTTCTCTGCATTGTTTTGGGGAAGAAGAGAGAGACGAAGCTCATCTCTCTTGCTATTTTCCATTACTTGTTGATCTCACTTCTCGCTGCTCCGCTCTTTGTTAAATACGTGGCTCTTTTGTTTACAGATGGCCAGATGGAGATGGGTGGTTGCTAGCGGTGAAAAATTAAAGTAGCTTTTATGGGGATGGGATAAAGAAAGAGAGAAAAATAGAACTCTTTTATGAATTATGAGAGGACTAAAACAAACCCAACCACTTGCTATATATATTTCAAAATTTATATTCGCAAAAAAAAACCGTACGTACAACTAGAAAAATAGAAATGCTCCTCGTTGCACATTTCACAATCACAGAAGTAATGAAGAAAAGTGACATTTGAGGTTGCCTCTTGCCTCTCTTCTTGCATATTATTTAAGAATTGAAAACTGGTCAACAAAACATTTATTATGCTCCGTTCATGGCGTGCTCAATATTTTATTTGATCTGTAATTGAATATATATATATATATGAGTCCGGCTAATTTGCTTCCAGAAGCACTTCAGCGAGGTGCTTACGGGAGCATATCTTAGTATTTGATGTTCAAACAACAAATCCAAACTGTTAGATGTTCAATCTATATTAAAATGTACCTGGAGACCAAATTTTATATTTTTTGAAATTTTTTTACTATTTATTATGCTGGTTTGAAAACCGCTGTTTTTATTAAATTTCTGAAGCATTGAAAACAGCGGTTTTCAAACCAGCTTAAAAAATAGTAAACAAATTCCAAAAATTGTAAAATTTGGTCTCCAAGTACATTTTAATGTAGATTGAACATCTAACGGTTTGGATTTGTTGTTTGAACATCAAATATTAAGATATGCCCCCGTAAGCACCTCGGCCGAAGTGCTTCTGGAAGCAAATTAGCCGGACTCATATATATATATATATATATATATATATATATATATATATATATATATATATATATATATATATATAAGGATGGGCTATGGTGAGCTATGGAGTAAAACAAGTTTTTACTCCACATCTCATTATTTCCATCTTGAAAATCCAAACAACCGATCCGAACCGTTCAACATGATCTCCATATTGAAATGTGCTTGGAGACCAAATTTTACATTTTTTGGAATTTTTTTACTATTTATTAAGCCACTTTGAAAATCGCTGATCCATTGGTCCAGAATTTTTTACTGTTTTGCTACTGTTCACCCGGATCAGCGATTTTCAAAGTGGCTTAATAAATAGTAAAAAAATTCCAAAAAATGTAAAATTTGGTCTCCAAGTACATTTCAATATGGAGAACAACTTAAACGGTTCGGATCGGTTGTTTGGATTTTCAAGATGAAAATATGGCGTGAAGTACAAACTCGTTTTACTCCATAGCTCACCATAGCCCATCCCTATATATATATATATATATAGTAGAACTAGGGTGCTCCTAAGCTCACCAAGCCCTTCCGTGAGCGCGACTCTAAAACCTATCGAATTGACTTCAAACGACATTTCCAAACCGTTAGATGTTCAATCTATATTAAAATGTGCTTGGAGACCAAATTTTACATTTTTTGGAATTTTTTTACTATTTATTAAGATGGTTTGAAAATTGTTGTTTTCCAATGGTGCAGAATTTTAATAAAAACAGCGATTTTCAAACCATCTTAATAAATAGTAAAAAAATTCCAAAAAATGTAAAATTTGGTCTCCAAGAACATTTTAATATAGATTGAACATCTAATGGTTTGAAAATGTTGTTTGAAGTCAATTCGATAGGTTTTAGAGTCGCGCTCACGAAGGGCTTGGTGAGCTTAGGAGCACCCTAGTTCTACTCTATATATATATATATATATATATAGAGCTGGGCTATGGTGAGTTGCGAAGTAAGATGTCATTTTTACTTCACGCTCATATTTTTATTTTGAAAATCCAAACGACCGATCCGAACCGCTCAACATGTTCTCCATATTGAAATGTGCTTGGAGACCAAATTTTATATTTTTTGGAATTTTTTTACTATTTATTAAGCCACTTTGAAAATCGCTGATCGAATGGTCCAAATTTTTTTACTGTTTTTTACTGTTCATCCGGATCTGAGATTTTCAAAGTGGCTTAATAAATAGTAAAAAAATTCCAAAAAATATAAAATTTGGTCTCCAAGCACATTTCAATATGGAGAACATGTTGAGCGGTTCGGATCGGTCGTTTGGATTTTTAAAATGGAGTATGAGCGTGAAGTAAAACGACGTTTTACTTCACAACTCATCATAGTCAATCTCTATATATATATATATATAATTTATTTATTTTTATAATTACCCTATAAGATAACGGCTACAAATAGCCTTGATCCGTACTTTTACCCGTTAGCTCATAAAAAAATTCTTAGCCTACTCATAACCTAATAAGCTAACGAAAAAAAAAAACATTATCCATACTCGTCTTATCGAATACAATACGGATTGGATACAATTAAAAGCAGGGGCGGAGCTAGACTTTCAAGTTATGAGAGTTAAACGTGTTGGGGGTCAATTACAGGGGCGGATCCAGGATTTTCGTCAGGGGAGGGGGCGCAAAAAAATATCGAATCGGGTTTAAATCCATTAACTAATTGGGTACTCGATAAAAAACAATGTTTTAACGTATACTTTCCAATGCTTTGACTTGTAATTTCTGATTCTCTGACTTATAATTTTAATTACCAATCAAAATTCAACAAATTTATTTCAATTTTAACTCTAAATTTAACCTGAATTACAAATCAAACGTCCAGAGGGGGGACAAAAAAAAAATTCCAGGGGGGCAAAGTCGGTCGGAACCGATAAATCTCCACTAAAACTCAAAATCCAGGGGGGCAGCTGCCCCCCCCCCCCCGGAATACACTGGGTCCTCCCCTAGTCAATTGTATAAAATTCTCTTGCTACGAATGGGG
This sequence comes from Carex kokanica, assembly GCA_025461125.1. Taxonomy (NCBI): domain Eukaryota; kingdom Viridiplantae; phylum Streptophyta; class Magnoliopsida; order Poales; family Cyperaceae; genus Carex; species Carex kokanica. The sequence continues at coordinate 1,455,152 of JAJGRX010000865.1, read as the reverse complement.
TCATTTTGCACTAATTGTAACATTTTACTATAAATTAAATAGAAAATAAGTTGTAAATCAAAAATTTTGAAAAATAAATGGGGGTAATTGACCCATTCTTATACTGTATATCCGCTCATGATTAAAAGGATACCATTGACACCCTAACAGTTTTGCAAAGTTTGTGAAATCTAGAACCATACATGGAAAAACAATTAATAGATTCTCATTCTTTATTTCAATTTTTTCAGTTAAAGATCAGGTAAAACCGTAAAGATCATTCTTTTCTAGAAGAATAGACACCAAGATCAGTTCTCAACTTCTCATTGAGTAAAAATTAATTGAATTAATTAATTAACTGCCAAATGTTGTAGTTCCCCTGGTTGAATTAATTATTTAATTAAGAGTACTAGCTCAAGTGGACTTGTAATCCTAGCCTAATGAATTTTAGTCTACAATTTTGGAATTGTTTTATTAGAAAACATCTTAGTTTTATTACCTTAAGAGATTCAATGATTAGAAAGAGGACTTGGTATTCTCCTCATTTTAATTTGCCTTAACAAATGATGTTCTAACGATATGAACATGCTTGAGATCTCCATCCCAGCAATTCAAATGAGTTTCTAAATAACTGTTAACCACTTTTAAAAAACTAAAGTCTCTAAAATTTCTAAACTTTCACATCCTTGAAATTAATTTCAGAGTTTCTATTAAGTCACATCATCAATAAATTAAAAAAGAAAAATAATTTGAGCCAATTATTAACTAGCGTGGAGTTTATAAACAGTTTCTTAATAAAAAAAATTTCATGCATAGTTTCTAAATAAAAAACTCTTTCACATCTCTGAATTGAAATTGAAACTGTCATCTTATATTAGAAACTCTAATAATATCAATAATGAAGTGCTCTAGATTCAATAATTAGAAAGAGGTCTTATTACCTAAGTAATTACTTGAAAAATTATTATAATTGTTACACTATTTTATTAGAAAACATCTTAGTTAAGTATGTTCATATCGTTAGAACATTATTTGTTAAGGCAAATTAAGATGAGGAGAATACCAAGAACTCTTTCTAATCGTTGAATCTCTAAGTTCAAGTTATCTTAATACTTTGTTTTCAAGTTTAGTAAAAACAGTTTATATAATTCATCCTCATGTATTCCCGACAATTTTATTAATATCCAAAATTAATTAGAAATTAATAAATATGCCTAGAATCAATTGGTTTTATTAAAAATGTCCATACCGGTCAGAAAATGGCCGGTACCTTCCTTCTTCTTTTTTTAAAGGCAAATAGCTTAAAATGCTGAAATATAACACAATTTTTTTAAATATTTGTTAGATTACTTTTTTGATATATAATTAGCATATATATACTAAAATACGCTAAATTACTTGAAATTATGTTAATTTATGCTGAATTACACTAAATTACGCTAAATTACAATAATTATGTAAAATTATTCTAAAATACGGTAAATTACTCTAAATTACGTATGAATAGGGATGATATCTTTACTGAGAAGGCGAAAAAAAGACGACGAAACTTCAAACGGCCATAAACGGCGCTCAAGTGTCCGATTTCAGCAAATGACCACTTTTCAGAAAGCTTGTGAAAATATGCATGCGTCAGTGCCCGCGATGCTAGATGTCAAAATTCAGAATTGCCAAAAAACAAAAAGAAGAGCCTCAAAACTTCAGTTGAAGTTTCCGATTAAGATTTTCATTTCTATTGTTCAATCTACGTAGCTCAGTAAATTAGTTATGTAGGGTACGTTTGGATGAGAGTTATAATAGCTAGAATAGCGAAATTTTAGAATAGTAAATGAGAATAGAGAAAAAATAGTGATTTTCATATTAGTGTGAAAATGGTGCTATTCGGATTAGTAAAAATGTTGTTTGGATTGTATTTGTGGAATAGTGAATAGTTGTAACCAATAAAGAATAGTGTTAACAATGTGCTAATTAAGAAGAAAGATATGCAAGTGGGATCTCAAATGAATTGTCACGACGTGGAGATAACGGAAAGTAGTATCAAATTTGTCATTTCGGAATTGTGTTGGCGGAAATAAAAAAAAATATTTTTTTCTCTCATTTCACATTTCCGAATAGTAGCTATTCCAACATTTACAAGGAATAGAGAATAGCAGCTATTCTAGCTATTCCAAATTGCAAAAATGTTGTTTGGATGCACATTGCTATTCCGAATAGCTTCTATTCTAGAATAGACTCTATTTTTCTTGCTATTATTGTGTCATCCAAACATAGCCGTAATGAACTTGTGGAATACCAATTTTTATTATTTTTCGATTTGTTTACTATTTTTTATTATTTATGAAAGATGACACAAAATCGGCCCTATTCATACGTAATTTAGCGTAATTTACCGTATTTTAGCATAATTTTACATAATTATTGTAATTTAGCGTAATTTAGTGTAAATCAGCATAAATTAACATAATTTCAAGTAATTTAGCATACTTTAGTATAAATATGCTAATTATATATCAAAAAAGTAATCTAACAAATATTAAAAAAAAATCGATTTTTTAGTGTTATATTTCAGCATTTTAGCTATTTGCCTATATATAAAAAAAAAGTACTAGCCAAAAAATGGCCGGTACTCTATTTAAATCGAAAATCGGCCATTTTCTGGACGGTATGGACATTTTTAATAAAAATAATTGATTCTAGACATATTTATTAATTTCTAATTAACTTTGGATATTAATAAAATTGTCGGCATGTATTAATAAAAGTGTCGATTACGTGCCGTGACTCGCGTGCCGTGACTAAACGTGCGTTAGTCACGTTTGATTTAATGTTTTAAAAAAAAATGCAACGATTCTTTAAAATTCAAATGTTTTAATTGAAATTTAAATGTAAATATTTTAATTAAAATAAAATTATACCTTATAGGAAGGTATGTTAGTGTATTGCCTCGTGACTGGCGTGTCTTCTGTGTCTACCGTTCCGTGACTCGCGTGTCCCGTTCCGTGCCGTGACCAAGGCAATTTCCGTGCCGTGTCTTCTTTGCCAACAATTGGTCACGGCACGTAATCGACACACGTGTCGTGCCATTCCGTGCCGTTCTGTGACGGAGCCGGCTCCGCCGTGCCATTTTTCCCACTCTATATATAAGTATGATTAAAATAGTAGATCTAGAAATTTAGAGGGTGATTAAGAGTTATTAGAATAATTTAGAGTATTTCGTGAGAATAAATGAGTAGATCTAGGAATTAGAGTCACTTGACTCGTTGTAAATATATTTTTTATCAATCGAATTATTAGTAGGCATTAAAGCCACTAACTTTCAAAAAAAGAAAAATATGTTGACTACATCTCTTAAGTATTCACTTTAGTATTCGCTTTTGTAATATTTTTTTTTTTAATAAATGTATTGCACATTAATATTTAATTAATTATTTTTAATACACAATAATGAATAAATGTGCGTTGGTCAGTTGCAGAAGGCGAATTTATTATTTGTCATGTGATGTGGGCATGTGGCTATGTTGAATGCATGTGGACCGTCCGATCTGTAGAATATATTCATTAAAGAGATAGCAAATGGTGCCTGGGTGTGATACTGTGATCGGACAATCCTATTCAAACTCAAAATTTGAGTTACTTGAGGGATCTCGACCAGGTGTGTGTTTTGTGTTTTAAACTTTTAATGCATGTTTGTTGGTACAAGTCAGAAAAGGGTACAATCATTAGAATAAGACAGAAAGTAGATAGGAGAGGCCAGTTTAATTTAGGGGGAATTTCATATATCTCCCTAAAAAACTTCAATATTACGTATTTCCCCCTCTAAAATTTGAAATTACATATTTCCCCTTCTAAACTTTTCAAACTCACAAATTTACCCATTTAATCAATAAAATATATTTAATATATTTAAAAATACTTAAATAATATTATTTCGGATTCTAAATTTTTTTCAAACCATTATACCCCTTCCTCCTTCCAATCTCGTTCTTTCTCTTCAATTCATGAGCGTCTCACACCGTCCCCACCTATGGATTGAAGCAGCTGCGTGACATCTTTCGCCGATTCGACATGGATGGTGCGGCAGCCTGATGCAGCTGGAGTTCGCCGCATTGCTCCGATCCATAGGTGGGGACGGTGTGAGACGCACATGAATTGAAGAGAAAGAACGAGATTGGAAGGAGGAAGGGGTATAATGATCTGAAAAAAATTTAGAATCCGAAATAATATTATTTAAGTATTTTAAATATATTAAATATATTTTATTGATTAAATGGGTAAATTTGTGAGTTTGGAAAGTTTAGAAGGGGAAATGTGCAATTTCAAATTTTAGAGGGGGAAATACGTAATATTGAAGTTTTTGAGGGGGATACATGAAATTGCCCCTTTAATTTATTAGGCCTCTGTTTTTTTCAGGAATTAGGTACCATTTTTGGTCGGATATTTATGATGGGTTTTGAACCGAGCAGAGATTCTGTGGTGCAAATCAAAACAAGTTGCTGCTGTCAAAATTTGTTTTATACAAATTCTCGCTCTCTTACAAATCAAAAGTAATCAATCAAAAAAAACAAAAAACAAAAAAAACAAATCAAAAGTGGCCTTGCATTTGCAGAACAGAATAAGACATGTTGACTATCTTTGTTGCGCTGAAAACACACAAATAATAATGATAGAATCATAAACAAATAACAAAAACAAAATTAAAAACCGACTTCAATTATTACAAAATAGTGACAAATAATTATGTCATAAAATGGAAAATGTTTCCCACAATTGTATCACTTTTGGATATCGCCATGAGTTTGCTGTATGTAACATTCAAATGGCATCTAAATATTAGTGAGGCTATGATATTTTGTAAAGTGAGAATTCATCTGTATTATGGATTTAAATTTTTATTTTAAAATTTTAAATAATCGATTCAGATTTCTCAATATGATTTTTTATATTGAAATATATTAGAAGATGATTTTTTTTTTCTTTTTTATAATCCTTTTACTATTTTTTTTATTATATAGAAAATTCATACTTTCGCATGGTCCAGAATCTTTAGATCAAATGATTTTTTATTTGTCTAAAAAAATAGTAAGAAGAATATAAAAAAAATATAAAAGTTGGTCTTCAAATATATATTCAAATGAAAATCATAAACTGTTCGAATAGACTATTTAAATTTTAAAATTATGATAAAGATACGTAGCACGAACTAATTTGCATTTTACAAAGTACTATAGTCTCACTCTCTAAATATTATGTTATTAACAGTGATATCAATATATTAGCTTCTGTAAACTATTGTCCAATAATTTTATAGTCCTCTCTTACGGAAACTTCTTTACATTTCATTTTGATTTAATACAATTTGGTAAGCATAAGCGTACAAAAGAAAGATATTAGTATATTAGCTTTGAGCTTTTTGAGAGGTGAATAAATTTGGTAAGCATAAGCGTACTAAACAGACACAAATTAATTAATCATCATCAGAAGGTGAATAATCCATGCCCTCAGGTGCTGCAATGTTCAATTTTGTCAATAACATACATATATAAGTGAAAGAGATGTTACTATTTAATTTATGTAATGCTCGTAAGGTTGTACCATGCAAGTTGTAAAATCGGACCTCTCGTGCTTCCTCCTCTACATAATATAAATATATAACATCCAATATATCAAAAAATATTCATATCAAACGTAATTTACTAAAATGAAACTTTACAAGTAATAGTTAAACTTGTGGTAAAGGGAAATTCACATGTCAGCAGCTGGAGTGTTTTGCTGTGGCGTAGCTCAATCTCTTCATCCTTCCCCCCAGCCTGCCTTTGTGCTTCATCAATCTCGCTTAGTACATGAGTGACCAATAGGTTGATCAAATAGGAAATACTTCGCTGAGCCTCATCAGATGGTCCTCTCTCAGAATGATCTCCTTCACTACTAGTAGCTGGAGCTTTACCTGAATTGGAACAAAATACGAGTGCATACATTATTAAGTAACAATGAATATTTTTCTAAAATTGAAACAAAATACAAATGATTGGCTTTACTACCTTTTGGAGATGCAGCCTTGGTTTTTTCCTCCAATATCACGTTGAAGTTCTCCATATCAGACACTAACAAATCATTAATTAACAAACACTACCATCACTACAGCAAAAAGGACCATCAGCGACTGAAAGACATAGCGCCGGTCGCTGATGAACCCCGCCGGTCACTGATGAATAAATCCGGTCGCTGAATCACCGGTCGCTGATGCTTGCCCGATGATGTCACCGGTCGTTGAATGACGTCATCCCGGTCGCTGATACCTTTTCAGCGACCAAATGTTTTTGGTCGCTGTTGGTTTTTGCTGACGTCATGCAGAGGCATCAGCGACCCAAAATAACGGTCGCTAATGACTTTCCAGCGACCAAATTTTTTGTCGCTGTTGAATTTTGCTGACGTCATTTAAAGGCATCAAAGACCAAAACGTACGGTCGCTGATACCTAAAACCGGTCGCTGATACTAATTGTCAGGTTTATTGGTTCTTATCGTTATTTATTTTTCCCCCATTTAATATATAATTGGTACCACACGTACCAGCATACAATATAAACATAAATATCGATCGATACACACAACATAAAATGAACAATAATCTAAACATAGAAACAATATATCATCACGATAAAATATCTAAACATAGCCAATAACAATATATCATAACGAGAAAATATCTAAACATAGACAATAACAATATATCATTACGAGAAAATATCTAAACATCATCAATAACAATATATCATCACGAGAAAATATCTAAACATCGACAATAACAATATATCATCACGAGAAAATATCTAAACATAAACATGAACAGTATCATCTAAACATCTAAGTAGTACCATCTCCGCCGATATCCGACCAATGCTCCTCTCTATCATCCCCATCATCTCCATCATCTCCATCATCGCCGTCATCGGACATGGAGGCATGGTGCAAGCTCGAACCTCCCTGTGAGGTTATAAGAAAGTAAACGTGTCAGTTGTTTAGATAATTAAGATTTAGAGTTTAGGGTTTTCAATTAGAACATACTTTCAAACGAATTTCGTACCTGAGCAGCTCTGATAGCTATGGTGATCTGCTCGGTGATCTGCCCACTGATATGGGGCATGATAATTAAGATTTAGAGTTGCTGGTACCGGTCGTTGAAGAGCAGTTTTGCTGTAGTGCATACTGTTATAATTTAGTTGAACAAATGATTGGCTTTACTACCGTGAGAATGAGATATACATGCCAGAAATGAAGCAATTTACATGTGAAGTCGAGATGTAGGTTATCAATTATATCACATCGCTCGTCTTGATTGATTTATTGTTGGTTTTAGATATTGTACGTACCTTCTTAAAAGAACCACAGACTTAGTGTAATGACACAAGCTCTCGTCTCTCTAAATAGAGATGCAAGTTCAATTTTTGAGAATAACATCTAAAATATGTGGGAGTGTACAAGACGTCTTTAATAATAAAAAATGTAGAAAATCAGTATTTGGTCTAGTAGCAAAGGCAGTGCTCTCTGTGTGGGAGGTCGCAGATTCAAAATTCAAAAGAGCTAATCTTTTTTTAATATTAAATAGTTAGGTGACTTGACCTCCGACCTTTACTAAAAAAATATATCTTATAAAAAGTGAAAATTAAGAATGCACCACTATTAGTACATAAATTATACGCTTTCGTATGAGAAGCCAAGCCGTAGGATCGAAGCTCGAATGAAATCTTAATGAATAAAAGAATTTAGAATACTAAAAATCTCCATCTTTCTTTAAAAAAAAAAAAAAAACACCTCTATTTTTGTGGATTGCTCGAATATTTACGACTGAAACAAACAAACTAATTGTAGGCTTTATGTACTCCAGTATTCTTTATAGCCCGTGAAGAAAGGCCCAGTAGTGGGCTGATATTGGGCTTTATCTGTTCCATGAACCCGTTAAAGGTCTGAATTAGATGTTTAAGTTAGATCCATTTTGGGCCGGATGAATTTGTAAAAAGCCAGTGGTAATTTTTGATTGCCAAGAAGAGATGAGTGGAAAGTGAAATTGAGCATACATATAATATAACACAATTCTTATCCACTAATTTGCTTTCGCAGCAGCTACAATTATTGAAACCCTGTTCCATTTCTTGGTTTCACTATGGCGATTCTGGCAATACCCACTTGTTTACCCGCTTCCGGGCAAGCTCAACCTGTTAACGCAATTTACTCAAATTAGAGGTGTTGTTAACTTTTGATAGTTTCAAGTTTCATCAAAAAAATTAGCAGACCAATTTTTTAATTTTGGGTTAAGGTTTGTACCTGTTTGTCCCAGTCCATTTTCCAGGTGATGTAGCAGAGAACCATAGTCTGGATTAGTGTCCCCACAAGCATGCCCATCCAGATACCCTTCACCTGATAACCAATCAAATAACCGAGAATTACTCCGAGCGGAACCCCAATCAAGTAGTAACATGCGAGGTTCACGTAAGCTACAGTCTTTTGCCATCCGGCTCCTACTGCTACCCCTGTTAAGTGTTAATATTACCGAAATAAATCTCGTGTTAATTAGTTGTATGCGTTTCTTATCAATATGAACAGTAAAAAAGACAATAGTAATATCTAAATAGTAGTTTACAAAATATATGAAATAATTTTTCTTGTTTTTGGGATGGTAGTTGACAAAGAACCTGAGAGCACAGGCTGAATGCTTTGCAATAAGATCATCAAAGCTAGCAGAGGGGATAAATCAACAACTGCTTCAACTACAGGCTCGCTATCAGTAAATACATAAGCTATGTTTCGCTGAAATACCAGAAACAGTATGAAGAGCACAACTCCAATTATACTTGAGGTTGTTACAACGTTAACAATTGCAAATTTGGTGGCTTTCGCATTTCCTGCTCCCAGCTCATTTGAAACTCGTACTCTGCAAATAAAATATAGTACAAGTGTTATATCCCACATAATTAATGACATAACAGTGAAATATGTTCTTTACTAATCTTCTTTTTCTTTTTTTCTTACAAGTAACCAAATATTCTTCTGTTATATTTAGAAGTTAATATTGTTATTTCGTGCAAGTCATTTCAAGGCAAAAAAATAGAAATTAGCATATGAAAATGTACCCAGCAGCAGCTAACAAGCCAAGAGGGATCAAAATTTCTATTCCAGCTATGTTTAGACTGCACATGAAAAAATAAATATTGGATTAGAGAACATTGGACAAATTAATATAAACTTTAAAATGCTATTTCTTAGAAGCTTGCATAAGAATGCATACCATATAGACAATGCATCAAGTTCAATCTCAGCATTTACCATATTTCCAGTTAGCAGTACAAGTACTGAATAGTACCAAAGCTCCAAGCTGCATAAAATTAAAATTAGTTTGTAGATAAATGGTTCCCATAATTTGATATTATATATATTTAACTACAAGAATCTGTTTTATCCGCAAGAGTAAAAGTGATTAACAGTGTCGGTATCCTCACGGATACTCATGTCGGTAATAGCGATAACCTTGAAAATAGCAATTTATGTTGGCTTACCCTCGGCAATAGTCATTTTTTACCCTCGCGGATATAGTCAACTTGGCTCATCTAGCACTATTTTTATTATCACTCATGGCTTCTCTAGGGAACATAATTTTTTTTTTCTTATTAAAACCTTATTAGATGTAATTAATTAAGAGAAACCAGAAAGAATACCATATCATCAAACCAGATGAAAGAGAGAGCTTTGCAACAAGCCCCAAGTCGGTGAACGCACTCCATGAAAAGCCCTTCCAAGTTAGGGGGCAACCGCCACACAAAACATACACAAACTGACCAATCACAGGGACCCACATGGAGAAACACATCGCAATCATTGCTCCACTAAGTCCCCACGAAAACTTAATCACCAGCAGCCATGAAAGGAAGAGGTGAAACATGATGGAAAATACCGAGAAGTAGGAGATGACTGCGTTCTTGCTTTGCGATTGGAGGTACATCTGAAAGGTGAAATTGAAGATGTGCGAGAAGATAACCGGGATAAACCTGTTATCAACGAAATTTCACAATTACCATTTTGGTTTTTTTTTTTTTGGGTATTTCGAGCAATTGTCATCATGTGCAATATTGGATTTGATTTTACCAGAGACAGATAATCCCGGCTTCTTTTGCAATGGCTTTATCTTGGCCAAGGAGTTCTAGTAGAGGTGCTGCGAAGATGAAGAGCGGTAGAAGAATGATGACACAAGCAAATAGCAGTATCCATGATCTCTGAAGGTATATACCCAACATGCGGTACTGTTTCGCACCAAACGCCTGTCCGCAAAGAGTTTCAAGTGCACTAGCCATTCCTAGCTGTACAATTTTTATTTCTTTTTATCAGATGATGTATTGATGTGTTAAGATATACTAGATAGAGATAAAAGAATTCAGTGTTTTCATATTATGTGTAGTTGCATTCAATAAATTACCGGTTACACCACGAGGACAATATAATCTGATTAAAGTTCTCATATATATGGAGAGATTATATTGAACAAGAACAAAGCTATTGTTAGTAAAGTTAATGATAAATCGATGAATGTATATAATCGATCGAGGTATGAATTGATGAGTAAAATTAAGATGTAGCTTAATTACCAATATACTGACTGTGAAGCGGTCAATCACAGTGAAAGAGAGTGCATAACCAGCAAGCTCCAAGGATCCGACATGACCCAAGAATGCTTGTGTGGTAAACAAAACTCCAACGGATGCGAGACGGGTTAATATTGCAGGACCCGCTACCACCCACAGCTTCTTCGACTCTGCACATATGCGCCTTGTTAAGCTACTCTCTTCTTTTTCTTCCTCTACTGGAAGAAGGAAAACAAGCCTAGAGTTGAGCTCACCTCCATCTCCCATCTCTCTCTCTCTCTCTCTCTCTCTCTAAGAAACTTGGCAGGGGCTCGCTCTGCGTGTGTGTGTGTGTGTGTCTGTCTGTGGCCACGAGAGAAGGTTTAAGTAATTAATTAGGACGTCTTGGAATGAATAAAGAATATGTTCAATGACTAGTTTATCGAGAATGCATATATGAAGTATGTTTAATTAACAGGTTGAAAGTTTCATCTTGACCCCTGAATTATTATTTATTATTTTGTCTCTTCCAAATTGAAGGAAGTAGGCATCTCATTAATCACTGTTGTAAAATAATGATATTTTTCCTGGATTCTCTCTACCAGAAACCAATTACAAACTCTCATTGACCCAGTCGCACATTAATTAATTATGATATAGCTAGCTTATATTTTTTTATCCCTACCAAGCTTTAAAAAAAAGAAAAAAAAGAAATAGGTCTATATATATATATATGATCCCTAGCACATGCATATGTTTTTTTTTTTTTTAAATTATAATTTTTTTAAGATAAAAATGAAGATCAAACCTCCTGGCTTCATAAAAAAAAATATGTCCATTCTCAGGAGCAGACCCAGAGTGTTCCGGGGGAGCTGCTCCCTGGATTTTGTGTTTTTGTGGAGATTTATCGGTCTCGACCGACTTTGCCCTCTTGAAATTTTTTTTTTTGCCCCCTCTGGATGTTTGATTTGTAATTCAGATTAAATTTAAGATTAAAATAAAAATAAATTTGTTGAATTTTGATTGGTAATTAGAATTATAAGTTAGAGTATCAGAAATTACAAGTCAAAACATTGGAATATATAAGTTAAAACATTGTTTTTTATCGAGTACCCAATTGGTTAATGGATTTAAATCCGATTCGATATTTTTTTACTCTCCTGACGAAAATCCTGGATCCACATCTGTCCGTTCTCATAAAAAAAAATAGCAAAATATTGACATGATCAACTTTCTGTCCAAAATATTATAAACACGAGTTGCGCGCTTATTATACACTAATTATATGGGTTGGACTTTAAATTTTATTATTCAAAATTTGCGTTGGGGTGAGTGGTGAGTGTTGAGTGTTGAGTGGTGACTGGTGAGGATGTTGATCATTTTTTTTAATTAGAGCAGCCATTAATAGTTTCTGGAGGGAGATGCACGTCCACAGAGGCCAACAAAAAGGACAAAAAAAATGATAGGTGGAAATAATTGTCTCTAATGTGTTGCTAACAACAAACTGTCTCATGTCCTATCTGTGCTCCTTTGGCAAATTAAGAACCAGCATAAGAAATGTTTATTCCAATAATAAAAAGTAAAATAACAGGTAAATAATATTATTTAGATATGAGTTTGGTCCTAATTTTTTTACTAATTGAAAGAAGTAAAAGAAATTTTTGATAAAATATTAGTTGAAATAATAAAAAAGATGGATTGTATAATGATGATGATTATGATCATGACAATAATTATTAAAAATTATAATGATAATAATAAGAGTAGAACTAGGGTGTTCTTAAGTTCACCAAACTCTTTTGTGAACTCAACTCTAAAACCCAACGAGTTGGTTTCAAATGACGAATATGAATTGTTGAAAATTGAAACCCATCTACCTTACGAGTGATGCGTCTACATGTGAAATTTTAAAATTTTAAAATTAATTTTGTATAGAGTCAAGTGGTAAAAATAACGTTCAAAAAATGAATGCATTAAACTTATTTAATTTAAATTTATAAACCTTCTAATTTTGATCGCTTGACTTTATACTGAATTAATTCAAAATTTTAAAATTCGCATGTAGACACATCACTCGTAAGCTAGATGGGTTTCAAGGTTCGAATTCGTCACTAGAAATCAATCCGATAGATTTTAGAGTTGAATTCACAAAGAGGCTTGATGAACTTAAGAAAACCCTAATTGTACTCTTATGACAATATTAACTGTTATTATAATATAATATAATATAAAATAATATAAATTATACCAATATTACTAATAGTAATAGTAATGATAAGTAACATAATGTTATAAAATAATAATAGCATGAATTCTCCCTTCTCAGTTCCTCTAAAATTCTAGCAGCAACCTTCCTCTAATGATGTACTATGATCAAGGTTCTAAATAGCGTTTATAGCGTCGTAGCGGGAAGGTTAAAAAAAAAGCTATAGCGAATAGCGTCGCTATAGCGGAAGCTATTTCAAATAGCGTTTTTTTTTTACATTTCGTATATTCAATATTTGTGCTAAATATCAACATTATCTAAGGTCTCATAGAACAATAAATAACACCAAAGTAATTAAGAAATTATAATATTCATATTGAACCCGTATAAAGTCCAAATTGCGGTTCAAAATATCCATAGTAATATCATAAACTATTGATTTTTCCTATTAAAAATATCTTAAGTATCATGATTCATGACATAATCTATTTTTTTTTCTATTCAAATTTTAATTCCGGTTTGGACTTTTTTTCTATTCAAATTTCAATTTCTATTCCCAATTTCAAATTGATTTATTTGTAGCAAGTAGCAACAAATTCAATTTCGGTTTGAGATTTTTTTTATCTTTATTTAAAACCCATATAAATTGCTTAAAAATAAAAAAAATAAAAAACCCATATTGTATAGCGCAAATAGCGCCGTAGCGGACCGCTATAGCGCTGTAGCGGCCGCTATAGCGCTGTAGCGGCCGCTATAGCGGCCGTAGCGCAAATAGCGCATTTTGATGTCGTAGCGTAGCGTTTGGGGTCCAAAAACGCTATAGCGCGCTATTTAGAACACTGACTATGATCCCCACTAATTATATAGTCCCTCTTTTTCAATTTCCGTACTCCTTCCTGCATCAACCTTCATAGGTATAAATAATTGGAAAATAAGATATTAATACTTGCATGCGTAATCTGATATGATCATCCCCTATTCCAGTCTCCCCAATCGTTTCCGCGTCAACCTTCCTCTAATGAAGTAGTGGGACCTGTATCCCCGTATCAACTTACCCCAATCGTCCCAGCATCAAATTTTCCCAAACAAAAATAGTTGACTTCATATGTATAAATACTTCAATGCATAGGTATAAATATTTGCAATATTTCATATTAGTACTTCCAGACGTCTAACTTTGGCAATCTCTAATCTCTAATAAAAAATAGTTGACCTCATAGGTATAAATACTTGGGAAATAGGTATAAATACTTGAAAAAATAAGATATTAATACTTTAATGTGTAACTTGATATGATCAAATGCCTGAAAATTAAACTTTGTACAGTGTCTATGTATATATATATATATATATATATGAGTACGGCTAACGCGCTTCCTCTAGCATTTCGGCCGAGGTGCTTCCGGGGGCATATCTTGCAATTTGATGTTCAAATAACAAATTCAAACCGTTAGATGTTCAATCTATATTAAAATCTACTTGGAGACCAAATTTTACATTTTTTGGAATTTTTTTACTATTTATTAAGCCACTTTGAAAACCGCTGTTTTTCAATGCTTCAGAAATTTAATAAAAACAGCGGTTTTCAAAGTGGCTTAATAAATAGTAAAAAAATTCCAAAAAATATAAAATTTGGTCTCCAAGTAGATTTTAATATAGATTGAACATCTAACGGTTTGAATTTGTTGTTTGAACATCAAATTGCAAGATATGCCCCCGGAAGCACCTCGGCCGAAATGCTAGAGGAAGCACGTTAGCCGTACTCTATATATATATATATATATATATTTGAGTAGAACTAGGGTGTTCCTAAGCTCACCAAGTCCTCCGCGTGAGCTCAACTCTAAAACCTATCGAATTGACTTCAAACGACATTTTCAATCCGTTAGATGTTCAATCTATATTAAAATGTGCCTGGAGACCAAATTTTACATTTTTTGAAATTTTTTTACTATTTATTAAGATGGTTTGAAAATCGCTGTTTTTATTAAAATTCTGCACCATTGGAAAACAGCGATTTTCAAACCATCTTAATAAATAGTAAAAAAATTCCAAAAAATTTAAAATTTGGTCTCCAAGCACATTTTAATATAGATTGAACATCTAACGGTTTGGAAATATCGTTTGAAGTTAATTCGATAGATTTTAGAGTCGAGCTCACGGAAGGGCTTGGTGAGCTTAGGAGCACCCTAGTTCTACTCTATATATATATAGAGAGAGTGACTAAGGTCAAAGTGGTAGTTCCTAGCTCCCGGTGCTACCAAGTCGTTTTTGGATTTCCAAAGTCCAAATGGTCGATCCGAACCGTTCAAGTTGTTCTCCATATTGAAATCTGCTTGGAGACCAAATTTTACATTTTTTGGAATTTTTTTACTATTTATTAAGCCACTTTGAAAATTGCTGATCACATGGTCCAGAATTTGGTTGCACTGTTTTTACTGTTCATCCGGGTCAGCAATTTTCAAAGTGGCTTAATAAATAGTAAAAAAATTCCAAAAAATGTAAAATTTGGTCTCCAAGCAGATTTCAATATGGAGAACAACTTGAACGGTTCGGATCGACCGTTTGGACTTTGGAAATCCAAAAACGACTTGGTAGCACCGGGGGCTAGGAACTACCACTTTGACCTTAGTCACTCTCTCTCTCTCTATATATATATAGAGAGAATGGCTAAGCTCAAAACGTTTGTTCCTGGGCTCAGGAACAAACGAGTCGGTTCTCCAATTTTCGAAGTTCAAACAACAAATCCAAACCGTTAGATGTTCAATCTATATTAAAATGTGCTTGGAGGCCAAATTTTACATTTTTTGGAATTTTTTTACTATTTATTAAGCTGGTTTGAAAATCGCTGTTTTTATTAAAATTCTGCGCCATTAGAAAACAGCGATTTTCAAACCAGCTTAATAAATAGTAAAAAAATTCCAAAAAATGTAAAATTTGGTCTCCAAGCACATTTTAATATAGATTGAACATCTAACGGTTTGGATTTGTTGTTTGAACTTCGGAAATTGAAGAACCGACTCGTTTGTTCCTGAGCCCAGGAACAAACGTTTTGAGCTTAGCCATTCTCTCTCTATATATATAGTAGGGCTATTGCACTTCGCGAAGTAAAATGAAGTTTTACTTCACGCTCATACTCCCATTTCCAAAATTCAAATCGTCGATCCGAACCGTTCAAGTTGTTCTCCATATTGAAATGTGCTTGGAGACCAAATTTTACATTTTTTGGAATTTTTTTACTATTTATTAAGCCACTTTGAAAATCGCTGATCCATTGTGAACAGTAAAAAGCAGTAAAAAATTCTGGATCAATGAATCAGCGATTTTCAAAGTGGCTTAATAAATAGTAAAAAAATTCTAAAAAATGTAAAATTTGGTCTCCAAGTACATTTCAATATGGAGAACAACTTGAACGGTCGGATCGACGTTTTGGATTTTGAAAATGGGAATATGAGCGTGAAGTAAAATATTGGTTTTACTTCGCGAAGTACAATAGCAAAATTCTCTATATATATATATATATAGAGAGAGAGAGAGAGAGAGAGAGAGAGAGAGAATGGCTAAGCTCAAAATGTTTGTTCCTGGGCTCAGGAACAAACGAGTCGGTTCTCCAATTTCTGAAGTTCAAACAACAAATCCAAACCGTTAGATGTTCAATATATATTAAAATGTGCTTGGAGACTAAATTTTACATTTTTTGGAAATTTTTTACTATTTATTAAGCTGGTTTGAAAATTGCTGTTTTTATTAAAATTCTGCACCATTGGAAAACAGCAATTTTCAAACCAGCTTAATAAATAGTAAAAAAATTCCAAAAAATGTAAAATTTGGTCTCCAAGCACATTTTAATATAGATTGAACATCTAACGGTTTGGATTTGTTGTTTGAACTTCGAAAATTGGAGAACCGACTCGTTTGTTCCCGAGCCCAGGAACAAACGTTTTGAGCTTAGCCATTCTCTCTCTATATATATATATATATATATATATAGAGTAGGGCTATTGTACTTCGCGAAGTAAAACTTCGTTTTACTTCACGCTCATACTCCTATTTCCAAAATCCAAATCGTCGATCCGAACCGTTCAAGTTGTTCTCCATATTGAAATGTGCTTGGAGACCAAATTTTACATTTTTTGGAATTTTTTTACTATTTATTAAGCCACTTTGAAAATCGCTGATCCATTGTGAATAGTAAAAATAGTAAAAAATTCTGGACCAATGGATCAGCGATTTTCAAAGTGGCTTAATAAATAGTAAAAAAATTCCAAAAAATGTAAAATTTGGTCTCCAAGCACATTTCAATATGGAGAACAACTTGAACGGTCGGATCGACGATTTGGATTTTGGAAATGGGTGTATGAGCGTGAAGTACAATATGGGTTTTACTTCATGAAGCACAATAGCAAAATTCTATATATATATATATGGACTTAGCTAAGCCATGGAGTAAAACGCTTTGTACTCCACGCCATATTTCCATTTTGAAAATCCAAACTACCGATCTGAACTGCTCAAGTTGTTCTCCGTATTGAAATGTGCTTGGAGACCAAATTTTACATTTTTTGGAATTTTTTTAGTATTTATTAAGCCACTTTGAAAATCGCTGATCCAGATGAACAGTAGCAAAACAGTAAAAAATTCTGGACCAATGGATCAGCGATTTTCAAAGTGGCTTAATAAATAGTAAAAAAAATTCCAAAAAATGTAAAATTTGGTCTCCAAGCACATTTCAATATGGAGAACAACTTGAGCGGTTCGGATCGATAGTTTGGATTTTCAAAATGGAAATAATGAGGCGTGGAGCACCAAGTCGTTTTACCCCATGGATTAGCTAAGCCCATCTCTCTCTCTATATATATAGGGATGGGCTATGGTGAGCTATGGAGTAAACGAGTTGGTACTTCACGCCATATTTTCATCTAGAAAATCCAAACAACCGATCCGAACCATTCAAGTTGTTCTCCATATTGAAATGTGCTTGGAGACCAAATTTTACATTTTTTGGAATTTTTTTACTATTTATTAAGCCACTTTGAAAATCGTTGATCCAGGTGAACAATAGCAAAACAGTAAAAAAATTTGGACCAATGGATCAGCGATTTTCAAAGTGGCTTAATAAATAGTAAACAAAATTCCAAAAAATGTAAAATTTGGTCTCCAAGCACATTTCAATATGGAGATCATGTTGAACGGTTCGGATTGATTGTTTGGATTTTCAAAATGGAAATAATGAGGCGTGGAGTAAAAACTTGTGTTACTCTATAGCTCACCATAGTCCATCCCTATATATATATATATGTATACATATATATATATATATATATATATATATATATATATATATATATACATATATATATATATATATATAGAGTTGGGCTAACTTGCTTTGGGAATTAAAGGGTGCGTTTTACTTTGCGCTCATATCTTCATTTTTAAACTTCAAATAGTCGATTCGAACCTTCCAACATGTTCTTCATATTAAAATGTGCTTGGAGACCAAACTTTATATTTTTTGGAAATTTTTTACTTTTTTTCAGAATTTTTGAAAATCACAACTTTTCAATAAAAAAAATAATAATAAAAAATTCAGCAAAGTGATGATTTTCAAAAATTCTGAAAAAATAGTAAAAAATTTCCAAAAAATGTAAAATTTGGTCTCCAAGCACATTTTAATATGAAGAACATGTTAGAAGGTTCGAATCGACTATTTGAACTTTGAAAATGAAGATATGAGCGCAAAGTAAAACACCCCTTTAATTCCCAGAGCAAGTTAGCTCATCTATATATATATATGAGGAGGGATCCAATTACACCCTTTTTTTGACACATCTTGACACTGGTTTTTTTATAGGTCAATTTTGCGATTTCAAAATCCAGACGGTCGATCTGAATCGTTCAACATGATCACCATATTAAAATGTGCTTGGAGATCAAATTTTACATTTTTTTTTGAACTTTTTACTATTTATTAAGATGGTTACAAAATTGTTGTTTTTCGATGATCTGAAAACAACGATTTTGTAACCATCTTAATAAATAGTAAAAAAAATAAAAAAAATGTAAAATTTGATCTCCAAGCACATTTTAATATATCCATCATGTTGAACGGTTTGGATTGACTATTTGGACTTTGAAAATGGTAGGTGTAAAAGTGTGTCAAAAAAAAGTGTAATTTGATCCCTTCTATATATATATATATATATATATATATAGAGTAGAACTAGGGTGCTCCTAAGC
The DNA here is from genome assembly GCA_025461125.1 of Carex kokanica. Classification (NCBI taxonomy): domain Eukaryota; kingdom Viridiplantae; phylum Streptophyta; class Magnoliopsida; order Poales; family Cyperaceae; genus Carex; species Carex kokanica. The sequence goes on along the minus strand of JAJGRX010000865.1, from coordinate 1,436,119 downwards.
TCACCAAGCCCTTCGTGAGCGCGACTCTAAAACCTATCGAATTGACTTCAAACGATATTTTCAAATCGTTAGATGTTCAATCTATATTAAAATGTACTTGGAGACCAAATTTTATCTTTTTTGGGATTTTTTTACTATTTATTAAGATGGTTTGACAATCGCTGTTTTTATTAAAATTCTGCACCATTGGAAAACAACGATTTTCAAACCATCTTAATAAATAGTAAAAAAATTCCAAAAAATGTAAACTTTGGTCTCCAAGCACATTTTAATATAGATTGAACATCTAACGGTTTGGAAATGTCGTTTGAAGTCAATTCGATAGGTTTTAGAGTCGCGCTCACGGAAGGGCTTGGTGAGCTTAGGAGCACCCTAGTTATACTATATATATATATATATATATATTGGGAGAGACAATGGCTAATATCAAAACGTTTGTTCCTGGGCTCAGGAACAAAAGGTTCCGTTCTCCAATTTCTGAAGTTCAAACAACAAATCCAAACCATTAGATGTTCAATCTATATTAAAATGTGCTTGGAGACCAAATTTTACATTTTTTGGAATTTTTTTACTATTTATTAAGCTAGTTTGAAAACCGCTGTTTTTATGAAATTTCTACAGCATTGAAAAACAGCGGTTTTCAAACTAGCTTAATAAATAGTAAAAAAATTCCAAAAAATGTAAAATTTGGTCTCCAAGCACATTTTAATATAGATTGAACATCTAACGGTTTGGATTTGTTGTTTGAACTTCGGAAATTGGAGAACGGAACCGTTTGTTCCTGAGCCCAGGAGCAAACGTTTTGATATTAGCCATTCTCTCTATATATATATATATATATATATATGAGGAGGGATCAAATTACACCTTTTTTGGTGACACACTTTGACACCTACCATTTTCAAAGTTTAAATAGTCGATCCAAACCGTTCAACATGATGGATATATTAAAATGTGCTTGGAGATCAAATTTACATTTTTTTTGAATTTTTTTACTATTTATTAAGATGGTTACAAAATCATTGTTTTCAGACCATTGAAAAACAGTGATTTTGTAACCATCTTAATAAATAGTAAAAAAATTCAAAAAAATATAAAATTTGATCTCCAAGCACATTTTAATATGGTGATCTTGTTGAACGGTTCGGATCGACTGTTTGAATTTTGAAATCGCATAATTGACCTATAAAAAAAACGGTGTCATGATGTGTCACCAAAAAAGGTGTAATTGGATCCCTCCTCTCTATATATATATATGTAGAGGCTATCATACTTTGGAAAGTAAAGATAGTGTTTTACCTCCCGCTCATATCTTCATTTTTAAAGTTCAAATAATCGATCCGAAGTTCTCAACATGATCTTCATATTGATATGTGCTTAGAGACCAAATTTTACATTTTTTGGAAAAATTTTACTATTTTTTTAGAATTTTGAAAATCACAACTTTTCATTAAATAAAAAAATAATAATAAATTCACAAAAACACTGATTTTCAAAAATTCTAAAAAAATAGTAAAAAATTTCCAAAAAAATGTAAAATTTGGTCTCCAAGCACATATCAATATAAAGATCATGTTGAGAAATTTAGATCGATTGTTTGAACTTTGAAAATGGAGATATAAGCGGGAAGTAAAACACCCTATTTACTTCCCAAAGCATCGTAGCATCACTATATATATATATATAGAGTGAGGCTATGGTGCTATGCATAGCACCAATGGCTAGTGTACTACGGCTCAATATAGTACTTTTTAAAATCCTAACGGTCGATCCGACCGTTCAATGTGATATCCATATGAATATGTACTTGCAAACTAAATTTTATATTTTTTCGAATTTTTTTTACTATTTTTTTAGATAGGTAGAAAAATCAGTGTTTTTTGAAAATTCTGGACCATCAAAATTCTACCTATCTGAAAAAATAGTAAAAAAATTCGAAAAAATATAAAATTTAGTTTGCAAGTACATATTCATATGGTTATCACATTGAACGGTTGGATCGACCGTTAGGATTTTAAAAAGTACCATATTGAGCCGTAGTACACTAGCCATCCGTGCTATGCATAGCACCATAGCCTCACTCTATATATATATATGAGATGGACTTAGCTAGGCCATGGAGTAAAACGCTTTATACTCCATGCCATATTTCCATTTTGAAAATCTAAACTACCAATCCGAACCGCTCAAGTTGTTCTCCATATTGAAATGTGCTTGGATACCAAATTTTATATTTTTTGGAATTTTTTTACTATTTATTAAGCCACTTTGAAAATCGCTGATCCGGATGAACAGTAGCAAAACAGTAAAAAATTATGGACCAATGGATCAGCGATTTTCAAAGTGACTTAATAAATAGTAAAAAAATTCCAAAAAATGTAAAATTTGGTATCCAAGCACATTTCAATATGGAGAACAACTTGAGCGGTTCGGATCGATAGTTTGGATTTTCAAAATGGAAATAATGAGGCGTGGAGCACCAAGTCGTTTTACACCATGGCTTAGCTAAGCCCAGCACTATATGTATATAATATATCCATTCCATTATTAAGCACATTGGATGTCCAATCTGTCAATGGCTACGATTGAAAGATTAATTTTTGGATTTAATCTCAGCTCTCCAATCACATAATCTATATTCTTTTGATTAAATGCATCTGTTTTATGTGTAAAAGTTTAAGAGTAAGGCTAGGGTGAGCTGTGCTCACCGTGGCTCCTTGGTGAGCAGATTTCTTCAACCGTCCGATTGATTTAAGATTCGTGCTATCATAAGATGTTTAAGTGCGCTGAGCATGGAAGGAAATTTGAATAATTTCTCCGTCAGTGCTGAGCGATGGGGAAAAATAAAGTTCTATCCCTCTCTATTTGGCTCCCGACTTTCCCCCTCCTCTGCTGGGTTTCCGTCCCTCGCCTTCCTACGTTTTGCCCCTGTGCGCTCCAGGTTCCAAACCCGATCACCTTACCCCCTCTTCGAATCTAGGTTTATCGGATCCCTGTACATTTTGCCCCTGTCGCTCCACTTCTCTTAACTCCGGTCTGGTCCATCCCCAACCCTTCGTATCTAAGTGTTGCCTCTCCGGTAGGTTTCATTCTCATTTTGTATTATGAAAATCTCTGAAAGTTAGTTTCTTGACCATTTTGTATTATGAAAGTTAGTTATCTCTGGGTTTTAATTTTGAATATTGGCCAATGTATTGGTATCCAATTCCAAACTGGTTTGTAGGTTAGTGTCCTTGCTCCTTAATTATGGAAATGAGCCCCACCTGTTATCAATTAAGCTTCCAGTTGGGCACAGATGCCTCAAAATTTGTATCCAATTGAGTATTATAGTTTAATACGAAACTAATACGACAGAGAAACAGGGAAACAGAGAGTATTCATTTGTTTAAAGGAATATCAAATATTTTCTTTCATGTGCTCACTTGTATCAAGATTTTGACTTCAAAATATATTTACTATTCCCTAGGGGTGAAGAGGTTGATGGTTTGTTTACCTATTTATTCATTCATGTTAATTTAATACATGTTTGAGCTATTTAGATTCACTATGTAGATGTTAAGTCGCTCTCATCCGATCTAATCATCATAAATAAATAAATAGTGTATCGGGTTAGCCGGGACCCGCCAACCCGATTTGACCTCTGAGAGTCACAAAAATGTTATTGTTCAGATCGAATCAATTAATTGCAGATCCAAGTTCTTAGTGAATCAAATGGAAAGAAGTCTTCTGAAATTAAAATGTTGTTTTCATGAAGTCTACTACCAGTAGAATATGAAAGACAACAAGTAGAAGATGAAATACAATTAGAAAAAAATGAAATATGCGAAGCAGAGCGGCTATGATACTACAATGCTATAGAGCACAAAAAAGAGAAACAAAAAATTCATTGTGTTTCATTGTTTGATTATCATTCATCGTTATATACTTGTATAGTTTATGTAATTATGGGCTAGGGCCCTTGATACTTAAATTAGTGTCAGAAAAATCGACCATTTCTCAGGCCTGTATTGTGGGCCCAGGGCCTATCTTGCAGGAAAGCCCAAGCAAGTAGATGTCTACATTAATTATTCGTGCAGGAAATTTATATATTCATTCAACAAACTCAAAAGTGCTACTTCATTCATTATTATTTTTAATATGACCTACTATCTTACTATTACATCAAATATTGTTTTGGAGTCTTTTGAGTATTCATGGTAAAAGTAACTCGATACAAAATTTGAACTTAATGAACAAAAAAGTTAATGTAGTCTAAAATTTCTACCTCAAAAATCAAAATCAACTAGTAATGTTTCTAAGAACTCTAATTGAAGAACCTTTTTTTTTACTAAGAACTATATATTAATTATTAAATACACTATGTTTGATGACATGTCTCTGTCGATTCTGGCAACAACCACTTATTAACCCATGCTTTAGCAATGGCCACCTGTACAGCTGATTACAAAATTTTGAATTAATTCCTCTTAACTTGTGTAGGAAACAAAATCATGCCCATCCAAATTCCCTTTGAGATTTGAGCAGAAAGATAAAAGGGTAAAGCTAGTGTAACAGTGGATATTTTCATTTAATCAAAGAAGGCGAAATCAATTAATATTAATTGTTTTACCTTAACTTCATAACCAATTAAATAGCCAAGGATAACACCAAGTGGAACTCCAACTAACCAACCAATTATTTAATTTCAAAACTAAGCAAATAATAACCTGAAAGCACTGGTTGGATGCTATTCAACAGTAGTGTGATAGCAAGGAGAGGTGTCAGGTCGATAACAGCTTCGGCAACAGCATCACTTGTTGTAAATAGATAAGCAAGTTCTCTATAAAAACATATGAATAATAAGAAGATAACAGATCCAATGAATGTCGATGTGGCAGAAACACCCACAACTGAGAATTTAGCGGCTTTTGCGTTGCCTGCTCCAAACTCGTTAGCAACTTGTGCACTTCAAAACACAACAACAAAGTAGGAGCTTTTCGCGAGAGAAAAAACGCATTTATGACGGGACTTCGTCGCGAAAAGTACCGTCGCAAATAGAAAAAACACGTTTATGACGGTACTCCGTCGCGAAAAATCAATTTTTATCCTCGCGAAAAGTGCCTGTCTTTTATATTAAAACCATATTAAAAAAAGAAATTAATTGTTGTTCTGAAGGTTTCTGGAATACTTTTTAATTAATAAAAGGTAGGAATCGGATAACAGTGAACAAGAGAGAGAAGCATGAGACTTCAGAAATTACCCGGCAGCGGCTAAGAAACCAAGGGATATAATGATTTCCCAAAAAGCAATGTTGATAGTTGAGACTGCTCAGAAGGGAAAATGAAAGAGAAGCATTGTAAATCTCGAGAAAAGCACATAACGACGGTAGAAGAATGTTAGTTTTGAGTAATACTATTACTAACCATATCGACAAAGCGTCGAGAGCAACCTCAGCATTTGCCAAGTATCCAGTCATCAATACCAGTATTGAATTGTACCACAGCTCCAAGCTGCAGCGTCCAGCGACATAACAATATATATACCGAATGTATCATTCGTTATCCTTGGAGATTACCATATCATAGCACCAGAAGACAAAGATAGCTTGATAACAAACCAGAGATCAGTAAATGCACTCCACGTAAAACCCTTCCATGTATCAGGACACCCGCCACCCAGCACATATGCAAACTGACCAATCACGGGAATCCACATGGCGATAATCATCGAAATCATTGCACCCGTACGTTATCCCCATTTGCAACTTGATGACCAACACCCATGAGAGGATTATATGCAGCGTGACAAATAGAAAAGAAAAATACGAGATGACCATGTTCTTGCTTTGCGACTGGAGGTACATCTGGAATGTGAAATTGAACACGTTGGAGAAAACCGCCCGGGATGAACCAAATGGAGATGAGGCCGGCGACATGGGAGATTTCTTGGTCTTGACCGAGCCGACGCAGCAGAGGTGATGTGAACAAAAAAAGCGGGAGGATGATGATGATGGATGTGTCTTTGGAGGTTGATGCCCAGCATGTGGTACTGTTTTACTATTTTGCACCGTAGCCTTGGCTGCACAGAGTCTCAAGCGCACTTTTTTTTTTTGAGGAAAAACCCGTAGGCACTATCATTAATACTTCCAGCTTACATAAATTGAGATAAAAAGTTCTAATCTTAGATCTAATATCAAGATTCTAAATGTAACATCTCCACGAAGGAAGACAACTTAGAACAAACCTATTACAATAGATATATAAAATAAGGAAGCAGCTTGTGTTTGTTGGGAAAAGTCCCTGATTAGCCGCCCAGTGAAGAAGCAATGCTTGGTGGAATTGAGGGCAAAACTGCATGCGTTCTTCTTCAGATGGATCCCGTGTCCGACAACCTGAACATGGCTGAGTTCAAGTCCCTTTCTATTCCTTCAATGTCATGTAAAGGCCCCGGCGTTGCTCCTCTGTACCGGATCTTCATACGTCTTGCTTTATTGGCCATTTCATGCGGAATTTGTAAGTAATTCCTGCCCGCATGTCTGAGGTGGATTCCACCCTGTGTCCTATGCAGTAGTTGACAGCACTCAGCCACTGTTTGTACCGCCTGCCATGCTTGAATTTCTTGTGGGTCATCAGAGTTGGTTGCTTCCACCAGAGTTTTGCAATCTGAAAATAGCAGGAATTGCTTAGCAGTATCTGTCCTCCACTGTTCGTACGCCCATTGAAGAGCGCAGCGCAGTGCACATGCTTCTGCATGGGTTGGATTGGACGCCTGCGCATGTTGGCACTCTACCAGTACCAACCCCCCTTCTCATCAAAGATCTGGATCCCAATTCCCATGCTCATTGTGGTCTCCCAGGAGGCGTCCATGAGGATGATCCATTTTCCAGACGGGATGCTGATCGGGGCCGTGGGTACTGTGCGATTACTGGGCATGCAACCCATTGGGTCAAATCGCATTTGTGCCGCCTGTATCAGTATTGTTCTAGGAGGTGTGTTCTTGGCCTTGAAGATTTGACCGTTACGGGCCTTCCACAGGCACCATAGGGTATTGGTGAATTCAATTACTTGCTGCTCATTCAGAGTTTCCGTCAATCGCAGCAATGTTGTCGCAAAGTCGAGAGGCAATCCATTCACCCGTAAAGCAAAATCTGAGACAAACCAAGTCACCCTAGAAACTGTACAAAAGAACAGCAAATGCATTAGAATTTCATTTTCTTGGCCACACCGGGGGCATGAGGGTTGAATGGTTGTTATTCTTCGATGCATCTCATGTGCGGTTGTTAGGCCATTTTGGATAGCCCTCCACAGAAACAACCGGACTTTCGGCACTAAACCCTTCCAGATCCAGATTTTCTTGAGTGCCTGAGCCTTATGGTCCACATAGGTCAGTACCGTAAGCTTTTGGCTTTTGATTTTTGCATATCCTTCCTTAACCGAATACTTCCCGCTCTTGCCATGGTACCATATCAATGTATCCGGTACCAAAGTGCTTTGTTTTGGTGTTCTTGCCGATTCCCGTATACTTGCTACTGCATTGGCTCCCATTAGTTCCTCAATCAATGTTGCTCTCCACTGTCCCGTATCCTGATCGAAGAGGTCTGCAACCCGCAAGTCCCTCTCCATGTGCGAACGTGGTCTTTTCTGCTCCCATTGGCGGTACCACGGTTGGCCAATTGCAGGTATTCTCTTCCCGTCACCTATACTCCACCCAATGCTTTCTTTGAAGAATGGTTTGAGGTCCTGCATGTTTCTCCAGAGCTGGCTGGCATCTCGTTTGGCAGTAACTCCCCAAAAACCACCGAGAGGGCAGTATTTGGCCTTCATCACTTGCGTCCACAGTTTGTCAGAGTTGCTTGCCATCTCCCACACCAGTTTCAGCACCAATGCCTCATTGAAAAGTTCCAAATTTCGGATACCCAAACCTCCCTCCTCTGTGCTCAGACATATTTTCTTCCACGAAACCATCGCCATGTATCTATCAGCCCCCATTTTCCCCCAAAAGAACCTCCGCATGAGAGAATGAAGTTCTTTAATTGTATGTGTAGGGACTTTCTGGAGTGACATGTAATACACAGGAATGGTTACTAGGACTGATTTGATGAGCGCTAATCGTCTCGCATGAGATAGAAAATTAATTTTCCACCCCGCCAATCTGCTATGGAATTTTTGTATCAGTAGCTCGTGTGTGAGATCGCGCTGTGCTGTCTTTGAGGTGATAAATACTCCCAGGTACCGTTCAGTCTCATTCGCCAAACGAGCTCCTAGGTGGTGCAGTACTGTCTCCTTTTCCTCTTGTGAGCACCCAGTACTAAACCAGATGGAGGATTTTTCCGGATTGATGTGTAACCCCGATTGCTCTGCAAACTCTGCGAACACGGTTTTGTATTGAGTTACCTCCTCTTGGGAAGCTTGTCCTAGCACCACCAGGTCATCCGCATATAAGACATGTGACAGAACCGGCGCCCGTGTAGCCAATTTGATTCCTCTGAGCATTCCTTGGCGTAGCCCCCTTGTTGGTCTAATGAAACCACTTCCCGACCCATTCACCAATACCGTCACCCGACTATGGGCCATGCAGAATTCGACCAGTTTGATAATTCCATTGGGGATGTTAATTTCCCGCATTGCCCGAAAGATGAAATTCCAAGATAGGGTATCAAACGCTTTTCCTATGTCAGCCTTTAACATGAAACTCTTTTCAGTGTATTTGGGGGAGCCGAACGAGTGCAAAATTTCTCGTACTAGTATCGTGTTGTCTACTATATTCCTTCCTTTTAAAAAAGCAGTTTGATTTGGAGAAATTACATGTCCCATGTGTCTTTGGAGCCGGTTTGCCACCAGTTTCATCAGCAATCGATAAGTGGTATTACCAATTGTGAGAGGTCTGTAGTCTTTCGGGGTAGCAGGTTCATCTAGCTTCAGTATTAGTATGATTTGGCAATCTAGCCATTGGTCAGGTACAGTCCCTGTTTGAAACGCGCTTCTGATTATTCTGGATATGTCATTTTGCAGGACCTCCCAGTGGTTTCTCAGAAATCTTGTTGTGATGCCATCGGGACCCGGTGCCTTATCCGGTCCCATTGATTGGAGCACCGACTTTATTTCTTCAGTTGATGGTGGTGTCAGCAAGGCTGCATGATGCCTAACTTCTATCCGTGGGCAATCTCCATAGCTCTGAAACCAATATGTTTCCTGTTGTGTGGCCGGTTGTGGTTGGGGACAATATAGTGCCTTAAAGTACTGAACAAATGCTACCCGGATCTCTTTCTCCGTAGTGTATAAGGAGCCATCTGTGGCCGTAACATGTGTGATAGTATTCTTACGCTTCCTTTGAGTTGCTGCCATTTGAAAAAAGGCTGTATTTCGATCTCCCAAACTCTTCCATTGAATTCGTGACCGTTGCTGCCAATATCGCTCTAGGTCTTCCTCCGCCTTGGCAAAATTCGCTGTGAGTTCATTTTCAGTGGTTAAAGGTTGCAGCGATGGATGCAGCATCTGGAAATCATAGAGCGCCTTCTGGCTATCCAACAGCCTCTTCTGCGGAGTATCAAGGCCCTGCACCCATTTTTGAATATCCCTTTTTGTAGCCGCCAATTTGGCAGCCCAATCTGTCCCTCCTGTCTCGGCCCAGTTGTGTTGCCATGATTCCAGGAAACCTGCCTTATCCAGCCACCAATTCTCAACCCTAAAATTTCGTTTATTGTTGGGCCGATTGTTGGTGCGCAATATTATGGCTGCATGGTCACTGTGTATGTGTACCCGTGGCATGTGGTTAACGTATGCCTCCGGGTATTCTTGCAACCATCTGGTCGTAGCCACAACCCTGTCCAGTCGTTCAAAAATAGCCGTTGATGTGTCCTGGCTGTTAGTCCATGTATAAGCTGGACCTTTGTACCCAGGATCCACTAAACCCGCCTCAAACAAGAAATGCCGAAATCCTCTGTTATTTGAATTCAGCACTGGATTTCCCCCAAACTTTTCACCATCACTTGCTATCGCATTAAAATCCCCTATAATACATACCAATTGCTCCAACCGTACAATCTCCTGAAGTCGGTCCCAAAGAGCTCTGTTGTACCGGTGGCTTGCATCTCCATAGAAACAAATCAAAACCCACGCCGCTTTGTTTGCTGGTTTGATTTTTGCATAGAAGAAGAACCGATTCTTCTCTATTATTTGTAAGGTGATGTTTTCACTCCACATTAGCCATAAGCCCCCAGATCTACCTCGGGCAGGGACATATGACCAATTCGGCAGCGGTAACGCATTTAAAAAAAATTTGGATTTTTCTGGGGAACACTTTGTCTCAACAACAAAGGCTATGTCAGCCTTTGTCGCTCGGAGGATACGATCCAGGAATTGCCTTTTCCGTGGCCCTCCCGCACCACGGCAATTCCAGGATAGGATATTCATCTTGCCGGTGGAGGCGAAGCACCGCTTCCCTCCACAATTCGCTTTTTCCGGGCGTGGTCCGGCTGGGGGGCTGATAGGCAGCCCATTTCCAGATTGGTAAGTTCAACAGCTGATGTACTCGGGTTCTCTCTTGGTGGTCTGCCAGGTCCTCTTTTATGGGGGTTTGGCCCCACCTGGTTTTGGTGGCGGATAGAGGGCGGTTGCACCACAGTTCCCAGATGGGCCTGTGGGGAGAAGTTCGGGGGTAATCCCAGGAAGCTATCAGGCCATGTGCCCTGTTGATTGAGCTGCTGCCACCCAGCAGATGTGGTGTTATCAGCGGAGCCTTGCGCTAGGTGGGGTGTTAGGTCAATATTGTGGACATTCCATTGGGATTCAGGCAGATTACATGGTGAGTTGGGGTTATGGTTGAGGTGAGGGTCTGGGTTTGTTCTGTTCATGGGGTGTCGACCGGTAGTGCCCGGTGGGGGAGTGTTGTGCTGATTAGTTTGGTTTGGGGTCGGGGCTGGGTTTTGTGGCTGGGTTTGTTGTCGGTTTGGCTGGGATGGGGTCGGGACCATTGCTGGGTTGTTGACCCACGCCCCTATCCTTAGGTCCGTCAATTTGTGTATGTCAGGTCTATCTCTAAATCTTGGGTCAAGTTTTAGTCTGGCCATGCGCAACTTGTCATGACACTCATTATGGTGGTGCCCGATCTTTGCACAAAACCGGCATATGTTGTTTAACCTCTCATAGACTATATAGATTGGGAAAATACCTAAGGTTGGGTGTTTGGCCTCTATAACATCTTTAAGTGGGTTGTCAATAGGCATTAAAATCTTAATTTTGTAAAAAAGATTACCCCCGGCAAAGACTTCCTCCACTCCGGATAGCGCCGTGCCAATCTGCTCAGAAAGCAGCAATATTCCATCATGTGTGAGTGCCTGATTCGGAATTCTATCCCATTGTGTCCACACCTCCATGTGCAGCACCTTAGGTTGGGCTAAGTCCGTGTGCTGCCTGATCCTTTCCATGGCAACTGCCTCTCCTCTATAGGTCCACACTCCTCTATTAAATATCCTTCTTAGTTCATCCTCAGACACAAACTGCACTAAGAAGAGGTTTTTTTCTATGATCGAAATGTCGGTCTGCGGGTGCACTCCCCAAATACGCATCATGTTCGGAGAGAACTGTGATAGGTTGACTCGAGTTTCACTGATCACTCTTACAATGGTACACAGCTCCCATATCCTTTGGTTCGTGACTTGTTGAGGGATGTCCACAGGTTCGAGTGATCCTGCACTCAAAGCAGCAAATTGTTCAACAAACTCCTCGTCTGAGAGTTTCATCGCTCGGTTTTGTAATATGTTGCTGGACGGGTATATTCCAGGTTGGTTTTGTGTTTGTACGCAGGGTTGTGGGTGGGTGGGGATGGTTTTAAGCTGCTGTGAAGAGTGATTGGGAATTCGGGTAATTAAGTCATTGAACTTGGGGGTAGGCAAGAGGCCTTGAATGTTTTCTGCAAGTTGGGCATCTTTAATGGGCTTTGGGTTATGAAAGTGGGTGGGGGTTATTAGAGGGCGGCCTGATAAAGATTTGTTTAGGGAAGTTTGCACTGAGTGATCCAGCTGTTTTATTTCCCTTTTTGCGATATGGTCTCTTGTGATGTCCCTGTTTGGGTGGTGTTGTTGTAGAAATGGGCCTAGCATTTTATGGACACTTGTGATCTGTAAAATTGTCAGAGAGCCTACCATGATAATAGTTCGGTCTTCCTGGTATTTCCATTCCGCAGGGACTGTCAGGGTTTTCTTATCACTGATTTGGGAGTTTTTGGAATTTATACCACCATCCACTTCTAGGACAGAAATGTGTCCCACTTTGATGAAAGTGTTTTTTGGGCTTTTTGTCTGTGTATCTATGCTTTTGGGGGAGGGTTTAACGCCTAGAGCCGCTTGGTTGCAGGGTTTTTCCAAAAGCTGAAAAGTGTGCCCCCTTATGGTCAGGGTGCTATCAATGCTGCCACTTTTTGCAAAGGTTTCGCTGATGTTGTCAGAAAAAATAGTCGTGGGTCCAGTGTGCCTGGGCCAATGTATACTTCCGTGGTGCTCTTCAGCCGCCGGAGCCGCGTCAGGGTCCGGGTTACGTTCCGGGAGTGGGAGTGCTCTTGGTTCCCACCTTACGGGTGGTAAATTGGGGGGGACGTTTCCTGTGGATTGGTTTCGACTTGCCATTATATGGGTGTGGTGCCCCCTCCATCCCGCGGTGGATGGTCGGAGGGATCTTCTCCGTTGGCCGGTAGTTCCTCCATTTCAATGGCACAGATAGTTTCCTTATCGTGATGGACCACCGTGAGATATGGTGGGACATTGGACAGGTCACTGCATTCCATGAGTAACCGGACCCGGCCCATATTGCCGGTTGTCATTGTGTCCGTAGCAAAGCCTACCATTACTCTGATATTTACCGTCGCTTGTCGGAAATAAATCGGGTGCCACCAATCCAGTGGGAAGTCGCGTATCGTAAGCATAACCCGGCATCGCGGCGGAGCCGGAGTGGACCCATCCAAGGTTTGCCATGGCAGGACCTCAATAGAATGCATTGCCCAGAAAGCCTCGTCCCCATAGATGACATCTATAAATACCCAGTCCGGTATTCTCACTAAATATGCATTTGCCACCTTTCGTATTTTCCAATTTTCCTCAAGACCGCCATATTTTTCCGTCAGAATCTGAGTAATGTGAGATAGAGATAGGGGAAGGTTTGTAGTTGGCTGCAGCACCACTGAGTCATTGAGGTTATCGAGTAGTCTGCGGTGTTCCGCCATTGGAGAGAGGAAAACCGGTATAGTTTCATAGTGTAATGTTACAGAAAATCTTATGAAAAGTGGGGACAAGGTGTAATGTTTAGAAATAACAAAGAGAATAACTATTGAAAGGAAAACGTAGCTACTCTAGTTCGTATAGTTGAGAGTAATGTTAAGTTGGTGAGCTTGATTGTAGTAAAGGCGGGTTCATTAATGATTTGGCTGAGAGTGTAGGGTGGGTGTAGGGGAGAGAGGGTAGGTAATATGGTATAAAGTCTGGCTACAAAGTAAGGCTGTCCGCGATTTAACCTGGAGAAGGGGAGAGGAAGGGGGGGAGGTGGAGAAGGAGGGGGGGTGGGAGTTCCGCCCATGATCGGCGTCGGCCCTCTACTTCACGTCTGAAATCAATATATCAGCCCCTGTATCAGCCCATGTCCTGTCCACTTGCTATTGGTGGATACATTTCCCCTCCTCTCCTCTCCTCTCCTCTCCTCAACTAAAACTAAACCGTTCAGCTCGAGAGCCAGAGAGTGAGTGCATGAGATGATCATTCAGGGATTCGCTTTGATGGGCACACACATCACGTATTACTCAATGCTGGAACCACTTGATTGGTAAGGTAGCCGTGATGACAGAGAAATATTGAAAAAAAAGCCAATCTCTCCAGTCTCAAGCGCACTTGCCATGCCAAGCTACGTACAAGCATTAAAAAAAGTATTAAAATTCCATATTGTTATAAATAAATTAAGTTATATGGATGTTCATTTGAAACTCACTAATTGCATCAAAACTTCTTCTTAATAAAGTATGTTTCATCTCCCCACATTTATCAATTGAATTAAATTAGATGACTTGTTATTTACATTTTCTATCTATAAATAAAAAAATGTAAGCATGTACTATACAGAGACAAGAAAAGTATATGAATAAAAGATAGTCATCTTTATACATTTTCAATATCTTGTTTACTTTTCTTTTCTTCAATTTACAATACGTTATCAGCACGAGTTGCTCGAAAGAAGTTGCAAAGAATAATAACCTGAAATTATTATTATAATTGTTTAGAACCTGAAGTTCTATTTGAAATTTGAATATAAAATTAATATAATAACTAGCAGTTATTATAGGCCACTGGATGAATAATAACTTGAAGTTATTCCCAATTAAAACATGAAGTTTTATTTGAAAGTTTCCTATAAAATCAATATAATAACCAGAAGTTATTATAGGTCACTGGATGAAGATATAATCCGAAGTTATTTCAAATTAAATTTTATAATTGCGCAGTCGAGCAATTTAATAACCAGAAATTATTAAATAAATATTTTATTATAACCTGAAGTTATATAAATTAACCAGAAGTACCATACTTAAGCGCAATCAGGACATTATTATATCTTGCAAATAATACAAGACCCGATATCGCATTGCAGTAAATGTGCTAGCAAGATATAGTTCCAAACCAACCAGAAGGCATTGGATTGGAATTAAACACATATTTTGATATCTCTGCGGAACTAGAGATATGGGGTTATATTATCAAAAGGATACAAAATCCAAATTAATTGGATATGCAGATGCGGGATATTTGTCAGATCCACATAAAGCACGATCCCAAACAGGATACGTATTCACCTATTGTGGAGCTGCAATTTCATGGCGATCGACAAAACAAACTTTAACAGCGACATTTTCAAATCATGCCGAATTGATCGCCTTATACGAGGCGAGTCGAGAATGCGTTTAGTTATAGTCAATGATTCAAAACATTCAAGAAGAATGCGGACTTGAAAACATCAAGAAAGACCCTACTCCGCTGCATGAAGGCAGCATGCATTGCACAAATCAAAGAAGGATATATCAAAGGAGATCGGACTAAACATATTGTGCCGAAGTTCTTTTCGACACATGACCTACAAAAGGAAGGCGTAATAGATATTTGCCAAGTCCGATCAATCGACAATTTGGCAGACCTATTCACAAAATCTTTGTCGACAAAATTTTTTGAACAACTCACAAAGAAGATAGGTCTACATCGATTGAAGAATATTCAATGATATCAAAATGTGGGGAAGCATTATACGCACTGTACTCTTTTTCTCTTAACCGAGTTTTTATCCCAATGGTTTTTTCTTGGTAAGGTTTTTAATGAGACAGTACATGGTCCTGAAGTATCGTGTTAATATTGATCCTGAAGTATCATGTTAATATTGATCTTGAAGTATCATATTAATAGCGTATAATGAACAATGAACATCCAAGGAGAAGTGTTATAAATAAATTAAGTTATGGATGTTCATTTGAAACTCACTAATTGCATCAAAACTTCTCCTTAATGAAGTATGTTTCATCTCCCCACATTTATCAATTGAATTAAATTAGATTACTTGTTATTTATATTTTCTATCTATAAATAAAAAAATGTAAGCATGTATTATACAGAGACAAGAAAAGCATATGAATAAAAGATAATCATCTTTATACATTCTCAACATCTTGTTTACTTTTTTTTGCTTTATTTTATAACACATATTTAGTAATATCATGTTTGCAAATTAATTATTCAACAGCTAGCGTTTGTCTTTACAAGAGAATCTTTGATTATCCAATAAAACAAGGAACATTTGACAAGACATAATTTTCCTCTCCTAGTTATTCAAATATTGTTTCATAGGATTTTATCTAAATAATTATCGCCAAATTGCTTTGCCGAAATTTTAATAAGATTCTTTATTCTAATCAAACCTTTAGTACGAATATATGATAATATTTTTTTATTTAATATCTTCATTTAAATTGATGTATTTCTAATTAATTAAGTCGCGTATCTGTTAGCCATTGTAATTTATAATTGAGCTAGGAGGGATCTAGTTATCATAATTTTAAGTTACAACAAAGTTAACACAACTATTTTTTACATTTTTAAAGTCCAAATCATCGATCCAAACCGTTCAACATCATCTCCACAATAAAATGTGCTTCTAGATCAAATTTTACATTTTTTTTGAATTTTTTTACTATTTATTAAGATGGATACAAAAACTAGTCAAATTCAGACCATTGAATTTTGTACCCATCTTAATAAATAGTAAAAAAATTAAAAAAAAATGTAAAATTTGATCTAGAAGCACAATTTATTGTGGAGATCATGTTGAACGGTTTGGATCAATGATTTGGACTTTGAAAATGTAGACAATGGTTGTGGTAACTTTGTTGTAACTCAAAATTATAGTAACTAGATCCTCCTCTTTATAATTTAAACTATGTAATTATCATGGTGTGCTTCAGGTGTACCTTATTCAAGGCGCCGGCCCTACGGTCCGTATTAGCCAATACGGACTATACCTAAGGTGTCCTTTGGTGAAATCTTTGACAACTGTATTCATATCATATAACTTGGACTCCACTCATCTCCAAGCACCCCTTCACTCCTATATAAGACCTCTGAACTGATCAAAAACATATCTTTGTATCTTTGGTGTTTTCTATTTTCTTAAGTGAGAAGAGAGGAGTGTGTAGAGATTAAGTAGGAGAGTACTTCGTGTATGGCTATATCTTTCTCTTATCTCTTTGTACACAAGTTGTTTAGCGACTAAGTTTAGATTCTTAGGGTTGACAGTAAACATTGTTACTCATGATACTTTGATATATACTTTTATTTGATCATTGTTTAGTCTTTTGTTGTTTGATTGTTTTTACACTTTATGTTCGATCTTACTTGATTTTTTTTTATTAGTCTAGACCGTCATGTGATGGTCACACATGGAAGTTAGTCACCATTGGACTAATCGAATTGGGATAAGTGAGAATAAAAATACTAGATTATTGGTGGAGACCTTAGCCGGAGATACCATTAATTGGAATAACAAAAGTATACATGGGAGTCTAAACATTTGCATACGAATGTCGCATTGTCGTGCCTTACTATGGGGACACCCAATATAACCAAGAAAGTAGGGCGACGTACCCAGTAAGTGAAAATCTAAATTCTTTTGGGCTAGTTATAGATCTCATTGCACCAATTGAGAAAAGCCTTAATGGGATCTCTTGATTGGTAGGGTGATTGTTAGACGAAAGTGGCAGTCACTAAATTAGATTAGAAACCCTCATACAACAACTGAAAACCAACATCAAATAAGGTAAGAATCAAAGCGAATTGAAGTAACAATGGTGTGTCAAAACCTAGGAATTCACATCTCTATCTTATTTATTTTATTTACTTTTAATTTTCGCCAAATACATTGATAAAAAACAACAATTTTTGAATTTCAGATTTTGTCTAGCCTTTCGAAAGATTGTGATTTAATCGCTCAAGACCTTAAATCTTATTAAATGCGGATCGACACTCATTTATACTACTCGATAGGATTATGCGTTTGTAATATAACTCGATAGCAAACCGGGTTATAAATTTTATTAGCCTGATCACGATTACACCCATCAAATATGAAGATTAATTATTTTTGGATCTCATGTTTTGTATTTACATCTCAAAAGTATTTATATTTTTATGTAAATTTTTCACTCTTATTTTTTTTTTAATGATTATAAGAAAGTTTAAATGAAACATTGTCATATAAGTAAAATATAAATTTAAGAGTTTATCTTTCTAATAACATACTGTATAATTGTGTAAATGATTTCATCATGATGCATATTAGTATAAATACTTAAAAAAAAAAATGTATTCGATATATATATTATCTAACTAAAAAAATTTGTTGTATGTCTACAAAAAAATTGTTGTTTGAATTACATCTTTAAAATCTTTTATGCACTCGTTAAAGTCTAATGAATGATAAGGAAGTGTCAAATTTGATGAGAGTAAATAGGAGGTAAGAATAGAGAGGAGGAGAGAGGATGAAAAGGTAAGGCAATTTGTAAAATTTTCCTGACAAACATTCACTTAGACAGTTTAACCAAATAACTTTTTTTTTGTAAATTTGTTAGGTTTTCGCAATATTCTGTTCGTGCAAGTTTTGTGCAAAATCATTCATAACTATATAGTATACACCTGAAATTACTCATCTTATTTAGGAAATGATCTTTAACAAAAATTTATAGCCAAGTAGTTTGTGTTCGTCACGAAAAAAAAAAACAAAAATTAATATTTTTTGAGAAAAAGTTAAAGAATGATGAAGCGATTGATCAATTGATGATAAATTGTAGAACACCTTTTAAAAAAAAATTAGAATTTCTATTTCTAACAGTTGTTTGAAAAGAAGAGCATGAAATTTTTTAACATGGTATTGTATAGCTACTTCTTTTTATTATCAGGGTTACATTTTTTAGCTTTATTCTGAAAATAAAAAATGTATTATAAAAAGGATTGAAAAAAAAATTAATCGAGGCAGAGATTATTAAATAAAATACAAAATTGAAATATCACAAAAATTTCGACATAAATTCACACAATATAGTTATTTATTTTATTCATTGAATAAGATAGACCCCCCACGTATTTATAAACAAGTATTAATTAAAAAGTCAAATAATATTTAACCGTAAAATTAAATCTAATAATATATAATGATTGATGGAACAAATAAACTAATTAATAACGTGGTATTTTTTTGAAATAATTTTTTTATGGTATATTGATTTGGCCTACTGGAAATATAATGTACTTTGTTGTTCAAGTCCTCATTGCTTAAATATCTCTCAACTTTTGTTCAATTCAATATAAAAATGTGTGTATTTTGAGTTAGGTCCTCATTTCTTAAATATCTCTCAACTTTACGAATGATAATTTAAAAATAAAAAATAAAAAAAACTATTAATAGCTATTAATACATGTTTTGACTTAGTTATGTCAAAATGCTTGATTGTTTTTTTTTTTTTAAGGTTAAAGGTTTTACCTTTAACGTTTGTATTAATGATAAGAAAAAGTTTTACAAAGCTATTTACAGCACATCCTAATAAATTTTAATTGCACATCTCGTCCTCTTCCCTATCCTAGCCTTACTTAACAGTTTTGCATCCATACCGTGTCATGTAACCTTCGCACTGAGGGGCCTGTCGCTGCCCTTACAGCCCACCATGCGTCAGTGACTGT
This sequence comes from Carex kokanica, assembly GCA_025461125.1. NCBI lineage: Eukaryota > Viridiplantae > Streptophyta > Magnoliopsida > Poales > Cyperaceae > Carex > Carex kokanica. The sequence continues at coordinate 1,416,891 of JAJGRX010000865.1, read as the reverse complement.
TGCTGCGCCCAAGTTGAGAGAGACATTCATGTGTGCAGCTAAACCAACCCAGAACCTTGCCGCGAAATGACACTTCAGCATAATATGATCCCTGATTCTGACACAGTGCACACCCCTGTGGTACCTGAATCCCTCTCATAGCCAGCACCTCCCGTGTCAGCAATCGATCATTAATGAGTAACCAGCTAAAGATAATTACCTTTCGTAGGTACCTTAGCCTTCCAGAAAAATGCTTGATTGTTATCAATAAAATTTAAGTGTGCGCATGTCACGCGTTTTATGAATTCACTGGACAATGAATTAGTATATGATTCCTGTATTTCGTATCCGTACACTGAAGTTACGAATCTTTGCTAGCTTATATGTATTTTTCATTCTCCATAATATTAATTCAAGGTCTTTTAATTTTTAATTTCTCATATGCATATTTTCTGACAATAAAAAATTTAGTTATGCATGTATAATTTGTAAACAGTTGCGTAGTCTTATTTCAAAAAAGAAAAAGAAAATATCAAAATTGTCAAATAAAAATTGTTCTTTTTTACGCAATACAGACATATATAAATTTGATCAAGTTTGCTTACTGTCTGTTGATACACCGAGTATATGTAAAAAAAATAATGGTGAGCCCACGGCTCATAATTCAATGGAGCAAGGAAGCTGATCTCGTTTTGGGTAAAGTTCTTGTTTTGACTAACACCATGAGCGTGGATGTGGATCTCCATTAAAAAACACAGATAATCTAATTGAATGCATTTTCTATTTCATGAATAGATAGAGAAGATTCTATTTGAGACTTCAGCGACGAAGTGCATTTCTGATTAGGACTGTAAATAAGCTGAGTTTGAGCGAGTTACCTCCAACTCGAACTCAGCTCATTAAATAAATGAGCGAGTTAACTCGAGTTAGGATGATAATAACGAGTTGTAGAGTGAAATATTGTATAATTGCAATGATTTATTTCTTATTATATTATACAGAAGAACAAGGCGCCTATATATAGGCAACTGTACACAGACTTTACACATAGCAGACTATCTAAGAATAGAGTGCTAAATATAGAAGACAATCAAGGCTAATTCTATAATAATTACACAGCTGTCAAATAGATAAAGATGGAATGTTTTCTAACGGCCTGGAGAAGATTATGCCCGCCTCCTGGATTTGTGCAGATTTCCAAGGATGTATAGATTGGAATGATTTTAATCTTTTACACTCCCCCTCAAGTTGGGTTCGTAGATATTAAAAGAACCCAAATTGGATAAAATATTTTGGAACTGAACATTGGTTAATGATTTGGTAAATATATCAGCTAGTTGGTTTTGGCTGGGAATGTATGGAGTTTCGATTTCCTTTGATTTTATTTTCTCACGTATATAGTGGCAGTCTATTTCGATATGTTTGGTTCTTTCATGGAAAACCGGATTGTTTGCAATGTATCTTGCAGCTTGATTATCACAAAACATGGGAATGGGATAATTGCATTCTATGCCCAAATCTTGCATTAGTTGTTTCAGCCAGATCACTTCACTTGTAGTCGCTGCCATAGCTCGGTATTCAGCTTCAGCGCTAGATCGCGCTACAACTGATTGTTTTTTGCTTCTCCAAGTTACTAGATTTCCTCCAACGAAAGTGCAGTAACCAGTGGTGGATTTTCGATCACTGCTGCCTGCCCAATCAGCATCAGAGTATGCCATGATATTGACATGCTTGTTCTTTTGCATCCGCAGTCCTCTTCCTGGACTTCCCTTGAGATATCTCAAAATCCGTACAACTGCATCCATATGAGTTGTCCTTGGTGCATGCATGAATTGACTCACTACATTAACTGCAAACGTTATGTCAGGACGAGTAACAGTTAAGTAAATTAATTTTCCTACTAACCTTTGAAATTGGCTTATATCCGTTAAAGATTCACCGTCATTAGGTCCTAGCTTGATATTTGGTTCAATTGGGGTATTTATGGGCTTGCATCCTAATTTCCCTGTTTCTTGTAATAAGTCCAACACATATTTTCTTTGAGATAAAAATAAGCCCTGTTTGGAGTAAGCAATCTCTATGCCTAAAAAATACTTTAATTTCCCAAGGTCTTTGATGTCAAATTTTTTTTGTAGATACTGCTTGACATCACAAATTTTGTTAATATCACTCCCTGTAATAATAATATCATCAACATAAATTAAGACAATGATGGTACAATTCATGTCGTGTTTGACAAACATTGAGTGATCACCATTACTTACCTTAAAACCGAATTGTATCAAGGCAGAACTTAGTTTTGCATACCAAGCTCTTGGTGACTGTTTTAGACCATATATTGATTTGTTTAGTTTGCATGCTAAAGTTTTATCATGTTCATGGGAATGTCCTGGTGGTAAATTCATATAAACTTCTTCCTCAAGCGTCCCTTGAAGGAAGGCATTTTTTACATCCATTTGGTATAAATCCCAGTCAAGATTAACAGCAATAGATAATAAGACTCTAACTGTGTTCATTTTAGCAACCGGTGCAAAGGTCTCTTTATAGTCAATACCATAAGTTTGAGTGTAACATTTGGCAACTAACCTGGCTTTATATCTTTCTATTGTGCCATCACTATTATATTTGATCTTATATATCCACCTACACCCTACTGGTTTTTTATTTTGAGGTAATTTTACAATATTCCAAGTGTTATTTTTCTTTAGTGCTTCTAGTTCCTCCTGCATAGCTTTTTGCCATATTGGGTTTTTTGTGGCTTCCAAAAAAGTTTGTGGTTCTACCTCTTTGGATACCATACTAATAAAAGTTTTATATTTTGGAGCAATGTTGTCATAAGTCAAATAATTTTGTATGGGGTATTTAGAACTACAATATGTAACAAAATCTTGCAATTTGACAGAAGGTTTGGATTGTCTCACTGACCTGCGCTGTAGCATTGGTTCATTACTTACTATTTGATTTGTGTCACCTTCATTACTTACTGTTTGATTTGTGTCACCTGTATCTTCGGCTCCAATGATTGTATGAGGTGGGTTGTCTTCATTGCTAAGAGAGCTTTGACTTTGACTCCGTTCTTCTCCTTCTTCAATATTTGATTGAGCTTCGGTATGTTCGGATGGCATTGGACCTGTGTGGAGTGAGCTTTGACTTCGACTAATTGAAAAATCTCCAATGATGTCATCTTCAACATTTAAATTTTGACCTTGGTTTGAAGTCTTTTGCTCCCCCTGAATCAAATTCTCAAAGAAATATTGTGTTTCTACAAATTTGACATTCCGAGAGATATATATTTTGTTAGAATTTGGATCAAGACATTTGTAACCCTTTTTTTTAGTGGAATAGCCAATAAATACACATTTTATAGCTCTAGAATCTAGCTTATCACGATGAATATCCTGATTGTAGACAAAACAAGTGCACCCAAAGATTCGAAGATGATTCAAACTAATTTTTTGACTGTTTAGGGTTTCTAAGGGAGATTTGTATTCGAGAACAACACTTGGTAGTCTATTTATTAAGTACGTTGCCGTAAGAATGGCATCGGACCAAAAATGTTTTGGAATTTTTGATTGAAACATAAGGGAACGGGTCACTTCTAAAATATGTCGGTTTTTTCGTTCGGCAATACCATTTTGTTCTGGTGTTCCGACACAAGTTGTTTGATGAATAATTCCCATTTTATTTAGAAAATCATGAAAATTATTATTAATATACTCGGTGCCATTATCAGTTCTAAGAACACGAATTTGAGTGTTGTATTGAGTTGAAACAAGCTTCGCAAAATCTTTAAAGATAGAAAAAACTTCTGTTTTTGAGTTTAAAAGATATAGCCATGTGGCTCTAGAAAAATCATCAATAAACGTTACAAAATACTTAAAATTATCATAAGATTCCATTGGAGCTGGGCCCCACACATCAGAATGTATAAGTTGAAAAGGCTTATCAGATTTATTATTTGACAAAGAAAAAGGTAATTTAGTTTGTTTTGCAAAATTACATACCTCACAACAACTAGAGTTCAAATTAACCAAATCTATAGTTTTACTTAAAACTCTATCAGAAGGGTGACCCATACGACAGTGCCACAAATTATTCAAACTTTCTTTTGTAGAATTAAAAGCACACTTTTGTTGTTTAATAATATAAAGACCCCTTTCGAGAGAACCTTCACCAATCGTCCTCCCAGTCACTCTGTCCTGAAAAATCACAGATGAGGGTGAAAAAATAACATTGCAATTTAATTCACTCGTTATTTTCCCAACTGAGAGTAAATTGGAAGGAAAGCTAGGAAGGTAAAGTACATTTTGAATAGATTTGTCAAACAAATTAATTTGTCCTGTTCCTAATATCGGGTTAGTCGAACCATCAGCCAAATAAACATTTTGTGCAAAATTTAATGTAGTTAAATTGCCTAAATTTGTTGTACAGTTGACCATATGATCTGTGGCTCCTGAGTCCACGATCCACTCACTGTTTATATTAGTTTTATCCAAATGTGCAGCTAAGCTCTTCCGGTGAGAGGAGTTATTTTTCTGACCCTTTCCAGGTATCGATAGGCTTTGACTACCGAACTCTAATTCAAAATCCGAGAGATCGAGATTACCTGCCCCTTTACCTGTTGTAGGCGCGGCTTTCCCCCCTTCAGCCGGTGCAGATGGGTTGCCGGCGCCGCTCAGTTGTTGTAGCATCTGGCTCAGTTGTGCGAGAGTGAAACTTGGTGGTTCTGAGGCAACGCTGGTCACTGTGGTGTGCGCACTCAGCTGGTGTCCTCCGCCACTGCTCGTCTTGTCTCGACGCGGCTTCAGATGGGGGTAGAGCACCCAACACCGGTCTCGACTGTGACCATCTCTGGCACAGTGGTCACAATAAGCGGCTGGTCTGTTGCCCCGACCTCTGCCTCTACCACGATTACTGGTATGGGTTCTTCCACCTTGATTTCTTTCTGCTACTAACACAGATTTCTCAACCGCATTGTCAGTGAATTGAGTGTTCAGATTCATAACAGTTTTTCTGGTTTCCTCTCTTTGAAGTAGGGAAACAACATTTGAGATTGTGGGAAGCTCAGTGGAATAAAGAATTTGACTACGAACTTGTTCATAGTCAGAATTCAGTGCATTTAGAAGAAGGTAAACACGATCATTTTCATATCGATGTTGGAGTGTCTGAAGGTCTGCAGTAATTGGCTCGTACATGTTCAGTTCATCTAATTTACTCTTGATTGAACCATACAACTGAGTAATAGTCTGGGAACCTTGTTTAGTTTGGTATAATTCTCGTTTGAGTTGAAAAATACGATCAAAGTTATTCTCCTGCCCAAACATGTCCTTGACCGATTTCCATAAGTCAAAGGCAGATTTGGAGCTAAAAAACAATCTAGAGATTGGTGGTTCCATAGAGTTTAAAACCCAAAGTCTAACAAGTTTGTCAGTAGCAATCCATTGGCTATAATGTGGATTTGTCTCGAGTGGACTTTTGTCATTGTCAGTTACATGATTCAACAAGGATTTTGCACCTAGAGCCAATAATACTGATTCAGACCAAGACAAGAAATTGTTACCATTTAGCAGTTCTGTCGTCAGTTTTAATGCTGGATTTGCATCATAGTATGCAGGTGGGGTTACAGCTTGGTTTTGCTTGTCATCTTTTTGCTTTTCACCTTCCTGGCCAGTTGACATTGCTTGCCGGCTGCTTGAATCAGGAAGTGCTTCAGAGTTAGTGTTACAGGTATTTTTCCTGCTCTGATACCATGAAATATTGTATAATTGCAATGATTTATTTCTTATTATATTATACAGAAGAACAAGGCGCCTATATATAGGCAACTGTACACAGACTTTACACATAGCAGACTATCTAAGAATAGAGTGCTAAATATAGAAGACAATCAAGGCTAATTCTATAATAATTACACAGCTGTCAAATAGATAAAGATGGAATGTTTTCTAACGGCCTGGAGAAGATTATGCCCGCCTCCTGGATTTGTGCAGATTTCCAAGGATGTATAGATTGGAATGATTTTAATCTTTTACATAGAGCCAACTCAAACTCAACTCGTTATCAACTCAAGTTGGCTCACAACTCATTTAACCAGTTAATTATATACTACTAGTCAAGGTTCTAAATAGCGTTTATAGCGTCATAGCGGGAAGGTTAAAAAAAAAGCTATAGCGAATAGCGTCGCTATAGCGGAAGCTATTCCAAATAGCGTTTTTTTTTACATTCTGTATATTCAATATTTGTACTAAATATCAACATTATCTAAAGTCTCATAGAACAATAAATAACACCAAAGTAATTAAGAAATTATAATATTCATATTGAACCCATACAAAGTCCAAATTGCGGTTCAAAATATCCATAGTAATATCATAAACTATTGATTTTTCCTATTAAAAATATCTTAAGCATCATGATTCATGACATAATCTATTTTTTTTTCTATTCAAATTTTAATTTCGGTTTGGACTTTTTTTCTATTCAAATTTCAATTTCTATTCTCAATTTCAAATTGATTTATCTGTAGCAAGTAGCAACAAATTCAATTTCGGATTGAGCATTTTTTTATCTTTATTTAAAATCCATATAAATTGCTTAAAGATTAAAAAAAAACTCATATTGTATAGCGCAAATAGCGGACCGCTATAGCGCATTTTGATGTCATAGCGTAGCGTTTGGGGTCCAAAACGCTATAGCGTGCTATTTAGAACACTGCTACTAGTAAAAGAATTTATTAGTATCCAATAATTTTTCATACAACAATAGTACATAAGCACTAGCAATTTTTCATACAACAACTTAGTACATAAGCACCATTAATTTTTCATACAGCAGCTTAACAAAAATAATTTATGGGATTTATTATGACCAATATTATGTAACTCGAGTTATAAATAAGCGAGTTGGAGTAAGCTCAAAGTCAGCTCATTTATTAAACTAGTCAGCCAACTCGAGTTGGAATTAACTCGAGTTGTAAATGAGCGAGTTAAAACGAGCTGTAAATGAGCGAGTTATGAGCGAGTTATGAATTTGAGCAATTTTGCCCAGCACTATTTCCGATTGAATTTGATCGCTTATTAACAAGTTCATTCTGTACTCCTTAAATCGGCTTTGTTGCTTAATTTAATTGATCAGGTGTTGTCAGTGATCTAAAAGCTGGACCAAATTTCTACATAAATTTCTATGGAGTTTCAGCTGCAGTCACACTTCACATCAAAATACATCAAATGGCCTTCGATCAACGAATCCAAACTATTCAAACCGATTTACCTTTAAGTGTTGTATTTACATGTAAAATTTATAAAAAAATTAATTCATTTTGTATAAAGTTAAGCGGCCAAAAAAAAAAGTTTTTAAGTTAATTTCATGCATTTATTTACCACTTGACTTTATACTAAATGAATTAAAAAATTTACTAGTTTTGCGTGTAAATGCATCACTTGTGAAGTAGATTGGTTTTAATGGTTTATATTCCTTGTTCGGAAACCTATTTGATGATTTTGGAGTCAATGTCACTGCGGCTGAAATAACACTGATATCATAGTATCCAAACTCATTTTTGTGTGTATGTGTTTGTTAGTTGTGTGATCTAAAATAGGTGCATCCTTAAATTTTATTGTGACAATTGTAACATTCATTGCAATAATGTAAATCAATTACTGATTTAATAATAAAATAATTATATAGCAATTCCGTTACAATCATCATGTTGTCGGTTACAATTGGTTTATAAATTATGTTACAAGGATGTAAGAATAAAACATACTTAAATTTTTAATAAGTCCCGCAAAAATGAAAATAAAATTTCTAGGATAAACTAGTATGATATTGATTGAGGAATAATAAAAGCTATGTTAATGGAGAAAAATGTAGGTTCGATAGTCATGGAGAGTAAATCTGGGTCTAATGGACATTAGAGACGCCCAATGCATCTTAATATCTGTGCGTCTCGCTCTGAGATTCATGCATACGAATTTTAAAGGCGCATCGGACGGCTCCCATGCTCATCGGACTCAAATTTACTTCCCATGATCATCTGACCTAAACTACACTCAAGTTACGATATAGCAGAATTAGCTAGTCCTTTTTTAGAATTAAAGGAAGGCAAGCATATATTATAAGAGGAGAGATCCAATTACACTTCTTTTTTTTTACGCATCTTGACACTTTTTTATAAGTCAATTTTGCTATTTTCAAAGTCCAAATAGTCAATCCAAACTGTTCAGCATGATGGATATATTAAAATATGCTTGGAGATCAAATTTGATATTTTTTTTGAATTTTTTTACTATATATTAAGATGGTTACAAAATCGTTGTTTTTCAATGGTCTGAAAACAACGATTTTGTAACCATCTTAATAAATAGTAAAAAAATTCAAAAAAATGTCAAATTTGATCTCCAAGCACATTTTAGTATATCCATCATGTTGAATGGTTTGGATCGACTATTTGGACTTTAAAAATGGTAAGTGTCAAAATGTGTAAAAAAAAAACGATGTAATCCGATCCCTCCTCGTATTCTAAATACTAAATGGAAATTCTACACAATTCTGCTTTGGTATTGTATAACCCTTAAAATTTTAAGGATGAAAAACAAATTGAATCAAACTCAAATTAAATCATCTGTTCTGGCATCACTCCTAAAATAATTATTCTTTTAATAATTTTGATAATAGGTCTTCTTAAAAGGCCGAAGATTCTGTTTTTTCTATCTGATGTTCTTTTTAGATTTGTTGTGATGTTTTGTTTGAGTTGTAATTGTATGGTTGTTATATATGTTTTCCTAAGTTCATTAAGTCTCTTTGTGAACTCAACTCTAAATTTTTTCGGATTGAATTTAAACGACGAATTCAAACCGTTGAAATTCATCTTACTTATGAGTAATGCATATACATACGAAAATTTTAAACTTTCAGATTAATTTAGTATAAAGTCAAGCGGTCAAAATTAGAAGGTTTATAAATTAATTTTAACTCATTCATTTTTTTGAATGTTTTTTATCACTAGACTCTATACAAAATTAATTCCAAAATTTAAAATTTTTACATGTTGACCCATAAAAAATTTAAATTTCATATTTAAAATTATTAAAATTGCCCAAATAAAAATCTGTCTTGAGCGATATATCTTTGTTATAATTGTCAAAGAGCCATCCCCCAACTTGAAAGAGAGAGTTCTGACAAAATTTTAATCCTTGTATCCACAACTAGATAACATTCTGTGCCGATCATAACCCTATAAAAAAAACAGATACCAGAAAAAAAAAAAAAAACAGAGAAAGGGAAATCCAAATTGAACATCTTGAGGCCTCAGCAGCGAGAAATAAAAGAAGCTATGATGTATAAGCCTTTTTAACTTGTCATATTTATGCTAAAATTTTAAGAAAGCCCATAATATCATGTTACTTAATCAGGCAAATAGATAATAATAATTTCTGATGAACCTCATAAACTTCCATTTTAAGACAACATTTTTCCTGTTACTTTCACAATTTAATTTAGAAAGAGTTCCATGGCAGGAACTTCTAACTGGTTTTTTATTTTCCTTTTTCACTGTAGAATAAATCTAGTGGCTTTGATCTACGCCGGCAGACAACAGACTAATAATAAACTCAATCTCCTCTGCCACCTCTTTCATAGACGGCCTGTTCTGTCGCCTCTCCTCCAAGCAACTCAGTGCCAAAAACCCCAATGCCTCCATAGAATCAAGATCAACCTGAGTGGCCCCACTCTTAATTGTGGGGTCCACTGCCTCCATTATTCTTTTTTCCTCGACCAATCCTTGTATGTAATCTCGTAAGTTTATGTCATCAGGTGCTCGCCTGAAGTCGATTGCCTTTTGTGCGGTGAGAAGTTCTAGAAGGACTACTCCAAAGCTATATACATCACTCTTGTCTGTTAGCTGAAAATTACGAAAATACTCTGGATCGAGGTAGCCTAGAGTGCCTTGTGCGCAAGTTGAGATGTGGCTCAGGTCTGGTGTTGCCAGACGGGACAGACCAAAATCAGATACCTATTGGAGATGCTTCCAAAGATTAAAAATAGACAGACAAAACAATATAACACTAGCGTTAAAAATATCCCTTTGCATGCTTGTAATATCTGATTCTGATCTGGTTATATACTATAGAACAGTCTGACAGAAAGAAGTGATCATTCAGCCTCGGTTCCCCAAGTTGGATCGGATCAAAAGAGACATGTTACGTACTGAAAACAAAGCTTGTACTATGTGGCAAAACTAGCGGCAAGGCTTTCTAGAAACAGAAATGGTACATTAATTTTCCCCAATGGCAAAAATTATTAGAGAGAGGACACTGGTAAAAAATTGAAGACCACTTAGGGTACATCATATACTCGTATAGAATACATTACGTACCTTCGCATTGAGATTTTCATCAAGCAGGATATTGCTAGATTTGACATCTCTGTGGTAGATCGGTGGCATAGCTGCAAAATGCAAATAAGCAAGCCCCACAGCCGTTTGATGCGCTACCGATAAGCGATGATGCCATGAAAGTGGTGACAGAGAACCATGCAGGTGGTCTGCTAATGTTCCATTAGCTATAAACTCGTAAACCATGAGAGGCTGATCCAGGTCCACACAACACCCAAGGAGACGGACAAGATTCCGGTGATTGACTTGTGACAGAATGCGCACCTCATTGAGGACTTGGTCCGTGGACTTGGTGTTCCCGAACTTGGCACATTTGACTGCAATTACTGTACCATCTTGAAGCACTCCCCTGTAAACCTCACCACTTCCACCAGCTCCTAGGAGATTATTGCGCAAAAAGTTGTTTGTGGCACGCTTCATCTCACGGCTTGTAAAGTATTTTACTGGGCGACCGCTCATGTTATTTAGGTTCAAAAGTTCCTCTCTTTCAACTGCCAGCCTTTCTTTTGCCAAGGCAATGCGTCGTTGCCGTATATATACAAGAATGCCAACAAGCAGTGATGCAGCAAGGCTGGAGGAAAGACCTGTGAATAAATTTTGGATCCGACTCTATATATTTAATCTGCTAATATAGTATATTCTAACTGAATTTTTTCCTTATATTTTGTAGGGAGTGTATACATGAAATAAAGCCGGGGAAGCCAGTGGAATGATACATGCAATAATATACTTAACCTATTGTGCAACAGTGATGTCATTTAATAGGACTAATTTATGAAGTTTGCAAGTCTATACTAACAGGAGCGCATCTACTGCTTGGCTTGGCCACCCCAATGATTTAAAAATATTAATCATGTATATTGAAATTTAATTGAATTTCCTTTTTTTGAATAATGATTATATTGTTTAGCCCCCTCATAAATTGCTAATGTGTGCATGTAGATTAGTAGTTGAAATTCCACCTTGTGATCGTAGAAACTTGGGTTCAAATCTTGACTATCACACATTATACATTTTGCGTTTCAACCCCCTCAATGTACATTTTCTAGTTCCGCCCCTGTATACTAATGCATACAGATGAAGTTCCAAAAAGAGAACCAATTTTATTTAAATAATTAGACCTAAGGCTAAATGATCCTTATAGTTTTCCTTTTATTTATTTCTTTTGCATTAAATTGGTTTCTGAGGTTGATAGGTGCAAAGGATAGATGTGAAGCAATGATTAACTCCACTAACCTAAAAGTTGACCTTGCATTTATTAATTTTTACTTAAATAGTACTACTGTTTTTAGTTATTATTACAGATTAATCCATATTTTATCATACGGCCGGCCATGAAAGCCATTATTTAAACCCAAAATGCAACTATCCCATGTATAGCTGATTGGGCTCCTATGGCGTACAATAAAAAATAAAATAACACAAGAACCAAATCAGTTTTAGGTTTTAATTATACAAGTGTTGCAATAAAGTCAGCTAGCTTTATGTTATCTCTGGCCTTCCATAAACTATGAAAATATATATTACCATCCTCAATGAAAAGTTCCTAAATTAATTAGCTGGTAAGTGAAATGTATGCTTGGTCAAAAGTGTGTGCTTAAATAAGTAACAATTAAGTTAAATAGGAAAAAAGACAATATTAGTCAGTGCAAGTTGGTGAAAGTTTGTACCAGTGATTAAAGGTACATTGAAAGATTTCTCGCAATGCTCCCCACAATCTGTACGATCTGCACCGTTCAATTACTTGTTAGTCAGAAAAAATTTGGATACTTAATTCCCCATTTGCATGGAGCTGGATATACTAAGAAAAACTATTTCTCATGCTTGATGCTTTCTTAATCAATAAAAGCTAGTAATTTGTCCATTTATTTTATTTAAAGAAGAAGAAGAAGAAGAAGAAGCAAAAATAAAAATGAAAAAACTTGCACTTCTACAAATTTAAATTGAGGTAGCAGAGTAAATCTGAACATTACCGCCTTTTAAATGAATACTGGCAATACGCTCAACAACTTAATTTGATAGCAAGAATTTCAAAATACTTACTCCGTTCACACATGCCAGAAATAGGATTCCAGACAAGTGGCTTTACGCAGAAGCACCGCTTCATTGCTCCACCAGTTGAGGCTAGGTCTGTCACACATGTAGCATTGTGACCATCGTCACAATCCTCCTGAGTTTGGCAAACCGGCTCTCTGGGCAAAGCCCACTGCAACTCCACGCCTGCTTTAGTCGGCCATTTATCCATTGGCAGTGTCGGGTCAAGGTCCACAAAACTACGGTATAAACTACAGGATTTGGCAGTAAGAGAAACTGAATATACTTGACCATATTCTACTGTGCAGCAGACCGGAAGGGTCCGGCAGTCGAGCACATCAGATCCAGAAAAGTTGGAGTAGGCGTGGCAGAGGGAATTGGACGAGCAGTTGAGCGGCGATAAAAGGAGCACAGATGAGCAGTTGTACACCAGAATGGTGTTTCTTGAGGATAAATTGAACGGGTGTGACTTGTCAAGATGAAAGCCTTGGGAGGTGAAGTCAGAGGAGATGCATGATTCTTTTCTAGCAAACATCAAATCAAATCAAAATATGAAGTGTAATGAAAAGCGAGGAGAGTGTTACTGGTTATGAATTATGAAATGAATATGTTAACTTGTGAGTGAAATTACTAACTCGAGATTTGGAGGATGAATGATGAGGCGCTGCTCGGTAGGGCTTATTGAGGTGATTGGATAGGAATAGTTCACTGCCACAAAGAAGAGGGTGGAGGTGGCTGCAGAGCAGCGGATTTTGTAGGAGTCATCGCCACAGGTGCTGTCTGTGCTTAATGGAAAGGGAACCCGTGTGGTGCCACATGGTGGACATGTTTTCGCACTCACTCTTGTTGCTTCATGAAAAATGACAAGCACAAATAAGAGGCAATTAGCAAAGAAATTCACCCACTTTTCCATTAATTGATGCATTGCAATTGCATTCAGGGGGTCAAGGAGGGAACAAAATTGCACATTCTTGGAAGAGAACTGACAGGGAATGCTCTTTGCATGTGCCACTTAGTCAAACATTACTAGAAATCAGCACCACATGATACACAGGAATACTCCATATTTTAAAATGGAAAATACTAGGTGCTCCTTTGTTTTGTTCCATCCCCCCTCCCCAGTGCCCTACCACCTATGCTATGTGTGGTCCACCGATGTGTGGGGGCCACTGTCAATGATGGTAGATGCAACGGGGTGGAGGGAGTACAGGTGCCCAGTTTAAAATGGAAAATTATGTCGCAAGTTACTTTATGCTATTTAAAAAAAAAAAGTTAATAATAAGAAAACGCACCTGAATTGGAAGCCTAGATATAGATTTCATTCTCATCCTTCAAGAGCTTCTCTCTCAGACTCTTGCCATTGGGAAATTTGCCAATAAACAGGTACATATGCAAATTACACCAAATGTTCCATCACATTTTGTAAAAAAGTTTATAATAATTTCTTATAAAAATCAACACCATTTTCTTTTTTGCAATTTGCAAATAACATATGAGTGTTTTACCTGAATTCGGAAAGTAAACCACAAGCAGACTATAGTATAAGATTCCGGGTTCCTAGTACGAATTACAATAAAGCCGTTAGGGATAACTTATCATTTCCCTAATTAAAACAACTTTTGTTTATGTGAACTGATAGGTTTAAAGTACTAAATAGCCAAGTAACCTAAAGTACTAAAATACTGCTAGTTGTAACCATGATAAATAGGGGATGGCCAGGTTATCTGTATATAGAAGGTACAGCCTAAAAAATATTTGCAAATAAAAAAAAAAGGCTACTATAAAACAAAAGCTGTAAGCATGTAACCAGACCTGTTTGAAGAAGCATCAGCATAGAAAATGTCAAATTTCCTGTTTTTCTCACCATATAAACAAAAGCATGAAAGGGAATAAGACCTGTATGCAGTGTTACTGAGACGTGCATCCCACACCAAACTAAGAGACAATGCTCAAGTCAAGGCAATTTGAAACGGGAGGACAACTGAAAGAAATTTCCCTTGAAATAATAATTTATTCAACTAAACTACTTAATCATTCATTCATTTGACCTCTTTAATTGAAGACAGAATCCTTGAGGAGAGAGGCCATGAAATTTGATCAAGTCCGACATAGAAGAGGAAGGTGGCATTAGAATAGTAAATAGAGAAATTTAGATACATGTCCAGCATCACACTTGATTTAGGTATTTCCCCATCTACACTCAATTTTTTTACTAATATCCTCATTTATTGATTTATTCACTTAAAAATAAAGATTAATATTAATAAAAAAAATTAAAAGGATATGTTGCCCTTACTTTTCAAACTGTTGCTAACTGCATTTGTATTTTATAATATTCGATCAACGTGGCCAATGCTGTACCAGCAATCCCTGTTCTAATTCATGAGTTCAGTCTCTCAGATCTCAGCTTCCCCTAAAATAGGACGAAGATTCAGTCAGAACGAAATCATTGAATAGTGCCTCGCATTTCTCTATTGAATGGTTGAGCCGAATTTGGTAATGAACAAATAATAAATAAAAGTCACTTGGTGCTCGATCTGAACTGTTTTGATATGGGATGGTAACTGGTAAGAAGGCCCAAATATGGCAGGAACCATCCAATAACTACAATCATTTTCGAGAAATTGCACTCCAAGTTCCCTCGGCTATATACATAGATGTGGGAAATTAAAAAACGAATTCAGATTATGTTGCTCTTTTTCAGAAAATATCAACTTCCTAGAAAGTGCATTTAATCATTACCACAGGGAGCTTAAGGCAATATAATGTGCAAAATTCACTACAAATTAACTCAGCTGATACAGATAACCTTGAGAGGCATGGAAAGGGACCTTTGCAGAGGCTATTTGCCCACTGTTACAGAAATAAAACTCGTAACTCATTGTGCCATCTTCGGTTTTGTTTTGTTTCTTTTTTTCTTTTGAGGAAGATGATTCGAATAAATAAATAAAAAGAGGAAAAGAGGGGGGTAAATCAGTGAAGATGGGGCCATGTGGCCTTTCGTGTGGCCGATTCATTTTTTTTCCTTCTTATAACAAAATTATTATTGCAAATTAATTCAATTCCCTTTTGAATTTAAAGTTTCGAATCTTTTGAAAGTCTAATTTGGTTTTCATTTATTGAAAAATTTGATATATCACTGCAGCAGAACGATCCTTCTGCGACCGGCCAAATCGTTACAGAAGGGTAAGGCGCCGGTCGCAAAAGGGTTGTCCTGGTCGCAGAAGGCCGAAATCGGTCGCAGAAGGCCGAAATCGGTCGCAGAAGGGTCGGTCGCAGTTGCTCCGTCGCTGATGCCCTCCCCGCTGACGTCACCGGTCGCTGAAGGGTAAGGCGCCGGTTGCAGATGCTCCTTTAGCTACCGATGAGATCGGTCGCTGATGCTATATGCTGACGTGGCTGAAGCCCATCAGAGACCGATTGGGCAGTCGCTGATGGGCCCAAAATCGGTCGCAGAAGGTTTTGAATTGTTTTTTTGGTATTTTTTGTTATTTTTATTTTTCCCAATTGGTACGAAATGTACCAATCAAATATAACAACCCATTCGGTTCTTAATTTGTTTCTCTCATCCAATTTATGAAACACCCCTGAAAGATTCAATATTTTCTCGTGCAATTTTATTGTTCAGGTCTACTTGTCATGCTTACCAATGGTGTTTCCTCTTGCACTCTCTAGGATGGTTCAATCAGCAGTGATAAAAAAATCCAGCTATTCCAGCTGCCAAAAGTTTACTGATTGATTAAATACTTCCTGTTCCTGGTAAACGATCGATTAGCTTTGTAACAAGGCCTAAAACATGCAACCAATATTGGAAAGAGAAAGCAAAATATACAAGTGAAAAAAAGAGAATCCATATTGTTGTGGGCCTGGATCAATACCGTGGTATAAGAAATCAAATCTCTCTCTAGTGTATGAACAGAAAAAGGGGTGATACTCTTTCATGTAAATTTTTGTAAAAAAAAAGGCGATCAAAAATGAAAAACAATATAAGAAAGGTTTAACCTGATGAGGGGTGTCAATGGGTACGGTACGGGTCAGGTGGAGGCATTTTCATACCCATATCTATTAAAATTGATTTTACCCATACCCTACCCATACCCATTAAAAATTGACCTTACTCTACCCTACCCTACCCTTACCCGTTAATATTATCGGATAACGAAATAGTAGCGGATGAATAATGGATATTACTAATATAATAATTAGTTTTATTATATTTTACAAATTAAATATAAAAAACTCATTCATTTCACACATATGTAATTATATTTCTAATAAAAAATAAAAATGAATGTGCAATCAATTCCAATTAAATTGTTTTTTATGAAGGAAGAAAATTTAAAAACACAAATACATATTTAGGTGGGTTGGAAATTGAATTGAATATATATTTAGATTTTATAATTACTTTATAGGATAACAGGTATGAAATAGTAATTATCCATACCCTTACCCATTTGGTTAACGAAAAAAATTATTACCCATACCCAATAAGCTAATGAAAAAAAAACTTACCCATATCCGCCTTATCGAATACGATACGGGTCGGGTAAATGGCTAAAAAGGTACCATTGACACCCTAACAAATTTGGAATTTAAATTTTTTTAGCCAACTAAAGACAGACATAAGTTAGAACCAAAACCTTACCGGTATACTAAACTCTACTGGCATGTGATCTAGGAAACTACATTTTATAAAAAAAATTGTGAAAAGTACGTTACCAGCAGATATAATTAGTGCCTAATTTTAACATTTTCCCGGTATTTAACATTTTTAGCAACCATTTAGAGACTAATTTTCTGAAAAGAACCATTTTCCCGGTATTTAACATTTTTTACGAGAATCGAAATCACCTTTTTTCAACCGAAGAGAGAGAAAGAGGAACAATGGCAGCGATCGGGGTTGAGCCTGAACAGTGGGGTCCAGCGGCGGGGTTCAGGCAGGTCCAGCGGCCGGGGATTGGGCCGTCGGCTTTTTTTTCTTTTCCGGTAAACCTAAAACACAAAGACAGAAAGAAAACCTTGGCGCAGGAATTTTAGGGACCCTTCCGCGACGGGACAAATCTGGTGCAGTAGGTTAATGCGTCGGTCGCTGGGTTAATCGCCGAAACATAAATTTTTTTTTTTTTAGGTCTTCAGCGACAGGCAGTCTTACCGGTTGCTGATGCCGGTTTTGTTGTTGTGTATCTATTTAAGTTAAATTTTAATTTGGCACGATTATGATTTATTTATGAATTAATCTGGTTTTAAAAATTCAAGTTATAACAAGTTTAGATAGAAGTCAGGGATTAAACAGATCAAGAAGGGAGATGTTTTTGAGAGCTGAGAGTGGCATAACTTAATTAGGAACTCCAAGATGTTTACTGCAATCATGATATAACTTAATGAGTGAGGCTATGGTACTTCGGCTAGTGTACTACGGCTCAATATGGTACTTTTTAAAATTCTAACGGTCAATCCGACCGTTCAATGTGATATCCATATGAATATGTACTTGCAAACTAAATTTTATATTTTTTCGAATTTTTTTACTATTTTTTTAGATAGATAGAATTTTGATGGTCCAAAATTTGTATAAAACACTGAAAATTCTACCTATCTAAAAAAATAGTAAAAAAATTCAAAAAAATATAAAATTTAGTTTGCAAGTACATATTCATATGGATATCACATTGAACGGTCGGATCGACCATTAGAATTTTAAAAAGTACCATATTGAGCCGTAGTACACTAGCCATAATACACTAGCCGAAGTACCATAGCCTCACTCTAACTTAATTTATTTTTTATTAAATAGTCTTACTAAAGTATTTTTATTAATTTTTATCTGAAACGGAACCGGTTAATTGACCGTGAAATCAAAATAGGAATAATCGGTTGAAATCGGTCAAATTAGATCGGAAACTCAATTTTTTTCAGAAAAATTATGTTAAGAAATGAAGTTACATAAAACATTTTTAGAGAATAATGTAAAACATTGAAGTAATAAATTTTACATTGAATCATAGTTCATAAGACCAATTTTTTTTTAAGTTCAACTCATTTTTAAACAGTTGAACCTCAGGAAAAAAAATTAATGCTTTACATTAAAATTTGACCTATTTCTTTGTAAAAGAATTTGACTCATTCCTTTGAAAAAGAAAAATAATATGTTCATTGAGTTACCATTGTTAAACCCTTCTTGTTCCTTTTGTTCTATTTTTGA
The DNA here is from genome assembly GCA_025461125.1 of Carex kokanica. Classification (NCBI taxonomy): domain Eukaryota; kingdom Viridiplantae; phylum Streptophyta; class Magnoliopsida; order Poales; family Cyperaceae; genus Carex; species Carex kokanica. The sequence goes on along the minus strand of JAJGRX010000865.1, from coordinate 1,398,280 downwards.
AACAAATTGATGAAAAACTGAGACAAATATATTACAAGCTGAGAGCATCAGGGGTAGGCAAAATTCGAATTTAGAGGTAGGCAAAATCCAAATTCAAACGAAAATAGTACGGATTCGATAATAATTTGCAAAACCGCCTACCCCTGATTGGTTGTGGCTTCGCCACTACATACTGAAATTTTTATTTATAACACCCAAAAAAAAAAAAATCAAAACGGCACCAAATCTGAAAATTTTCAGATTTAGCACGGCCACAGATCTTGCTGAGCGGACCGCAAATTGGCTGAGCGGCCCCAATTTTCCCAAATTTACTCTGTCACGAGTGACATGTTAGACCTCATGGATTCAGTATATTTTGCATGGACCAATCTTACATTTAAATATTTGGACTCCAGAGTAAAAACATCATGCATCCATTTTGTACAATATACTAATTTTGTATTGGAATTATCAGTTAATCATAGACCATGTTCATACTTTGACGAAGTCTATAAAGCATATAGCTGCTGTAAATTGGTGACATGATAATACGTGAAGCTCAGGGGCCGCTCAGCCAATTTGCGGTCCCCAGTAAATGAGACCGCTCAGCCGATCTGCAGCCGTGCTAAATCTGAAATTTTCAGAATTTGGTGCCGTTTTAGTTTTTTTTTTTCTGTGCTATATTTAAAAATTTCGGCACTGCATATATTGAAATAAACATGTTATTTTTAAAATATATATTTTCACATCAACATCAACACTTTCTATGCATATGCATAATTTAAGATTTCTAATATTTTGACCTGAAATATATATATATTGGCATGGCTTGTATGCATGCTCAGGTAGCCTTTAAGATTTCTAATATTCTATCTGTACGTTCTCTTCAGATTTGTGATGATGTTTTGTTTGAGTTGTAATTGTATGGTTGTTATATGTGTTTGTCGTAGAACTAGAGTGTTCCTAAGTTCATTAAGGCTCTTTGTGAACTCAACTCTAAAATTTTTCGGATTGAATTTAAACGACGAATCCGAACTATTGAAATCCATCTTACTTACAAGTGATGCATATACATACGAAAATTTTAAACTTTCTGATTAATTTAGTATAAAATCAAGTTGTCAAATTAAAATGTTTATAAATTAATTTTAATTCATTCATTTTTAGAACGTTTTTTACCACTTAAACTCTATACAAAATTAATTCTAAAATTTAAAATTTTTACATGTTGACCCATCACTTGTAAGGTACAAGAGTTTCAACGGTTCGGATTCGTTGTTTGAAGTTAATCCAATAGATTTTAGAGTTGAGTTTACAAAGGAACTTGGTGAACTTAAAAACACCCAGGTTCTTTCTTTTGTAAGTGGTACCAGTCGTTTTGGACCAATCAAAAAATAATGCAATGTTGTTTCAATATAAAATCGGTGGATATGTTCACTCTTATTTAAAAAAAGGATATTCTCAAAAGAATTAAATAAAATTTAAACTTTGAAAGTAAATTATATATATATATGTTATTAGACAGAGGGATATATAGTCTCATAATTGAATTTAATATAGTCTAATCGATACATCAAAGATATGATATATGATAAAATATACAACATATCTCATCACATTTTATAGATACAATATATGAATAATATAAATTATTTCTTTAATATTGAATTTTAAATTTAAATTTCATATTTAAAATTATTAAAATTGCCAAAATAAAAATCTGTCTTGAGCGATATATCTTTGTTATAATTGTCAAAGAGCCATCCCCAACTTGAAAGAGAGAGTTCTGACAAAATTTTAATCCTTGTATCCACAACTAGATAATAATAATTTCATGTTACTTGTCATATTTATGCTAACATTTCAAGAAAGCCCATAATATCCTGTTACTTAATCAGGCAAATAGATAATAATAATTTCTGATGAACCTCATAAAAAGACCAAATCTTTGAGTGATTTTTCCTGTTACTTTCACAATTTAATTTAGAAAGAGTTCCATGACAAGAACTTCTAACTGGTTTTTTATTTTCCTTTTTCACTGTAGAATAAATCTAGTGGCTTTGATCTACGTATACGCCGGCAGACAACAGACTAATAATAAACTCAATCTCCTCGGCCACCTCTTTCATAGACGGCCTGTTCTGTCGCCTCTCCTCCAAGCAACTCAGTGCCAAAAACCCCAATGCCTCCATAGAATCAAGATCGACCTGAGTGGCCCCACTCTTAATTGTGGGGTCCACTGCCTCCATTATTCTTTTTTCCTCGACCAATCCTTGTATGTAATCTCGTAAGTTTATGTCATCAGGTGCTCGCCTGAAGTCGATTGCCTTTTGTGCGGTGAGAAGTTCTAGAAGGACTACTCCAAAGCTATATACATCACTCTTGTCTGTTAGCTGAAAATTACGAAAATACTCTGGATCGAGGTAGCCTAGAGTGCCTTGTGCGCAAGTTGAGATGTGGCTCAGGTCTGGTGTTGCCAGACGGGATAGACCAAAATCGGATACCTATCGGAGATGCTTCCAAAGATTAAAAATAGACAGACAAAACAATATAACACTAGCTAGCGTTAAAAATATCACTTTGCATGCTTGTAATACTATATGACTGATGATGTGATGGGAAATATCTGTATCTGATTCTGATCTGGTTATATACAATAGAACAGTCTGACAGAAAGAAGTGATCATTCTGCCTCGGTTCCCCTAGTTGGATCGGATCAAAAGAGACATGTTACGTACTGAAAACAAAGCTTGTACTATGTGGCAAAACTAGCGGCAAGGCTTTCTAGAAACAGAAATGGTACATTAATTTTCCCCAATGGCAAAAATTATTAGAGAGATGGACACTGGTAAAAAATTGAAGACCACTTAGGGTACATCATATACTCGTATAGAATACATTACGTACCTTCGCATTGAGATTTTCATCAAGCAGGATATTGCTAGATTTGACATCTCTGTGGTAGATCGGTGGCATAGCTGCAAAATGCAAATAAGCAAGCCCCACAGCCATTTGATGCGCTACCGATAAGCGATGATGCCATGAAAGTGGTGACAGAGAACCATGCAGGTGGTCTGCTAATGTTCCATTAGCTATAAACTCGTAAACCATGAGAGGCTGATCCAGGTCCACACAACACCCAAGGAGACGGACAAGATTCCGGTGATTGACTTGTGACAGAATGCGCACCTCATTGAGGACTTGGTCCGTGGACTTGGTGTTCCCGAACTTGGCACATTTGACTGCAATTACTGTACCATCTTCAAGCACTCCCCTGTAAACCTCACCACTTCCACCAGCTCCTAGGAGATTATTGCGCAAAAAGTTGTTTGTGGCACGCTTCATCTCACGGCTTGTAAAGTATTTTACTGGGCGACCGCTCATGTTATTTAGGTTCAAAAGCTCCTCTCTTTCAACTGCCAGCCTTTCTTTTGCCAAGGCAATGCGTCGTTGCCGTATATATACAAGAATGCCAACAAGCAGTGATGCAGCAAGGCTGGAGGAAAGACCTGTGAATAAATTTTGGATCCGACTCTATATATTTAATCTGCTAATATAGTATATTCTAACTGAATTTTTTCCTTATATTTTGTAGGGAGTGTATACATGAAATAAAGCCGGGGAAGCCAGTGGAATGATACATGCAATAATATACTTAACCTATTGTGCAACAGTGATGTCATTTAATAGGACTAATTTATGAAGTTTGCAAGTCTATACTAACAGGAGCGGATCTACTGCTCGGCTTGGCCACCCCCATGATTTTAAAAATATTAATCATGTATATTGAAATTTAATTGAATTTTCTTTTTTTGAATAATGATTATATTGTTTAGCCCCCTCATAAATTGCTAAAGTGTGCATGTAGATTAGTAGTTGAAATTCCACCATGTGATCGTAGAAACTTGGGTTCAAATCTTGACTATCACATTTATAATGTTTCAGCCCCCTCAATGTACATTTTCTAGTTCTGCCCCTGTATACTAATGCATACAGATGAATTAAGTTCCAAAAAGAGAACCAATTTTAGTTAAACGGCCCACTTCCCAATGCATTAAATAAATAATTAGACCTAAGGCTAAATGATCCTTATAATTTTCCTTTTATTTATTTCTTTTAATTAAATTGGTTTCTGAGGTTGATAGGTGCAAAGGATAGATGTGAAGCCATGATTAACTCCACTAACCTAAAAGTTGACTTTGCATTTATTAATTTTTACTTAAATAGTACTACTGTTTTGGTTAAAATATCATAAAAGTGAAAAAAAATAGGAAACTGACAGAAAAATTAGTTATTATTACAGATTAATCCATATTTTATCATAGGCCGGCCTTGAAAGCCATTATTTAAACCCAAAATGCAACTATCCCATGTATAGCTGATTGGGCTCCTATGGCCTTCAGCTAGCTTTATGTTATCTCTGGCCTTCCATAAACTATGAAAATATATATTACCATCCTCAATGAAAAGTTACTAAATTAATTAGCTGGTAAGTGGAATGTATGCTTGGTCAAAAGTGTGTGCTTAAATAAGTAACAATTAAGTTAAATAGGAAAAAAGACAATATTAGTCAGTGCAAGTTGTTGAAAGTTTGTACCAGTGATTAAAGGTACATTGAAAGATTTCTCGCAATGCTCCCCACAATCTGTACGATCTGCACCGTTCAATTACTTGTTAGTCAGAAAAAATTTGGATACTTCCCCATTTGCATATATACTAAGAAAAACTATTTCACATGCTTGATGCTTTCTTAATCAATAAAAGCTAGTAATCTGTCCATTTATTTTATTTAAAGAGAAGAAGAAGAAGAAGCAAAAATAAAAATGAAAAAACTTGCACTTCTACAAATTTAAATTGAGGTGACAGAGTAAATCTGAACATTACCGCCTTTTAAATGAATACTGGCAATACGCTCAACAACTTAATTTGATACCAAGAATTTCAAAATACTTACTCCGTTCACACATGCCAGAAATAGGATTCCAGACAAGTGGCTTTACGCAGAAGCACCGCTTCATTGCTCCACCAGTTGAGGCTAGGTCTGTCACACATGTAGCATTGTTACCATCGTCACAATCCTCCTGAGTTTGGCAAACTGGCTCTCTGGGCAAAGCCCACTGCAACTCCATGCCTGCTTTAGTCGGCCATTTATCCATTGGCAGTGTCGGGTCAAGGTCCACAAAACTACGGTATAAACTACAGGATTTGGCAGTAAGAGAAACTGAATATCCGTGACCACCAGGTTCTACTGTGCAGCAGACCGGAAGAGTCCGGCAGTCGAGCACATCAGATCCAGAAAAGTTGGAGTAGGCGTGGCAGAGGGAATTGGACGAGCAGTTGTGCGGCGATAAAAGGAGCACAGATGAGCAGTTGTACACCAGAATGGTGTTTCTTGAGGATAAATTGAACGGGTGTGACTTGTCAAGATGAAAGCCTTGGGAGGTGAAGTCAGAGGAGATGCATGATTCTTTTCTAGCAAACATCAAATCAAATCAAAATATGAAGTGTAATGAAAAGCGAGGAGAGTGTTACTGGTTATGAATTATGAAATGAATATGTTAACTTGTGAGTGAAATTACTAACTCGATATTTGGGGGATGAATGATGAGGCGCTGCTCGGTAGGGCTTATTGAGGTGATTGGATAGGAATAGTTCACTGCCACAAAGAAGAGGGTGGAGGTGGCTGCGGAGCAGCGGATTTTGTAGGAGTCATCGCCACAGGTGCTGTCTGTGCTTAATGGAAAGGGAACCCGTGTGGTGCCACATGGTGGACATGTTTTCGCACTGACTCTTGTTGCTTCATGAAAAATGACAAGCACAAATAAGAGGCAAGTAGCAAAGAAATTCACCCACTTTTCCATTAATTGATGCATTGCAATTGCATTCAAGGGGTCAAGGAGGGAACAAAATTGCACATTCTTGGAAGAGAAGTGACAGGGAATGCTCTTTGCATGTGTCACTTAGTCAAACATTACTAGAAATCAGCACCACATGATACACAGGAATACTCCATATTTTAAAATGGAAAATACTAGGTGCTCCTTGTTTTGTTCCATCCCCCCTCCCCAGTGCCCTACCACCTATGCTATGTGTGGTCCACCGATGTGTGGGGGCCACTGTCAATGATGGTAGATGCAACAGGGTGGAGGGAGTACAGGTGCCCAGTTTAAAATGGAAAATTATGTCGCAAGTTACTTTATGCTATTTAAAAAAAAAAGTTAATAATAAGAAAACGCACCTGAATTGGAAGCCTAGATATAGATTTCATTCTCATCCTTCAAGAGCATCTCTCTCAGACTCTTGCCATTGGGAAATTTGCCAATAAACAGGTACATATTCAAATTTCACCAAATGTTCCATCGCATTTTGTAAAAAAGTTTATAATAATTTCTTATAAAAATCAACACCATTTTTTTTTTGCAATTTGCAAATAACACAGGACTGATGGATCAATGTCCATGACTAGTGTATTGCATTAGAAAAGAAGGCAGATTTTGCCCTAATCAAATGAGTGTTTTACCCGAATTCGGAAAGTAAACCACAAGCAGACTATAGTATTTAGATTCCGGGTTCCTAGTACGAATTACAATAAAGCCGTTAGGGATAACTTACCATTTCCTTAATTAAAACAACTTTTGTTTATGTGAACTGATAGGTTTAAAGTACTAAAATACTGCTAGTTGTAACCATGATAAATAGGGGATGGCCAGGTTATCTGTATATAAAAGGTACAGCCTAAAAAATATTTGCAAATAAAAAAAAAGGCTACTATAAAACCAAAGCTGTAAGCATGTAACCAGACCTGTTTGAAGAAGCATCAGCATAGAAAATGTCAAATTTCCTGTTTTTCTCACCATATAAACAAAAGCATGAAAGGGAATATATAAGACCTGTATGCAGTGTTACTGAGACGTGCATCCCACACCAAACTAAGGGACAATGCTCAAGTCAAGGCAATTTGAAACGGGAGGACAACTGAAAGAAATTTCCCTTGAAATAATAATTTATTCAACTAAACTACTTAATCATTCATTCATTTGACCTCTTTAATTGAAGACAGAATCCTTGAGGAGAGAGGCCATGAAATTTGATAAAGTCCGACATAGAAGAGGAAGGTGGCATTAGAATAGTAAATAGAGAAATTTAGATACATGTCCAGCATCACTCTTGATTTAGGTATTTCCCCATCTACACTCAATTTATTTACTAATATCCTCATTTATTGATTTATTCACTTAAAAATAAAGATTAATATTAATACAAAAATTAAAAGGATATGTTGCCCTTACTTTTCAAACTGTTGCTAACTGCATTTATAGTTTATAATATTCGATCAACGTGGCCAATGCTGTACCAGCAATCCCTGTTCTAATTCATGAGTTCAGTCTCTCAGATCTCAGCTTCCCCTAAAATAGGACGAAGATTCAGTCAGAACGAAATCATTGAATAGTGCCTCGCATTTCTCTAATGTATGGTTGAGCCGAATTTGGTAATGAACAAATAATAAATAAAAGTCACTTGGTGCTCGATCTGAACTGTTTTGATATGGGATGGTAACTGGTAAGAAGGCCCAAATATGGCAGGAACCATCCAATAACTACAATCATTTTCGAGAAATTGCACTCCAAGTTCCCTCGGCTATATACATTGATGTGGGAAATTAAAAAACGAATTCAGATTATGTTGCTCTTTTTCAGAAAATATCAACTTCCTAGAAAGTGCATTTAATCATTACCACAGGGAGCTTAAGGCAATATAATGTGCAAAATTCACTACAAATTAACTCAGCTGATACAGATAACCTTGAGAGGCATGGAAAGGGACCTTTGCAGAGGCTATTTGCCCACTGTTACAGAAATAAAACTCGTAACTCATTGTGCCATCTTCGGTTTTGTTTTGTTTCTTTTTTCTTTTGAGGAAGATGATTCGAATAAATAAATAAAAAGAGGAAAAGAGGGGGGTAAATCAGTGAAGATGGGGCCATGTGGCCTTTCGTGTGGCCGATTCATTTTTTTTCCTTCTTATAACAAAATTATTATTGCAAATTAATTCAATTCCCTTTTGAATTTAAAGTTTCGAATCTTTTGAAAGTCTAATTTGGTTTTCATTTATTGAAAAATTTGATATATCACTGCAGCAGAACGATACTTCTGCGACCGGCCAAATCGGTCACAGAAGGGTAAGGCGTCGGTCGCAAAAGGGTTGTCCTGGTCACAGAAGGCCGAAATCGGTTGCAGAAGGGTCGGTCGCAGTTGCTCCGTCGCTGATGCCCTCCCCGCTGATGTCACCGGTCTCTGAAGGGTAAGGCGCTGGTCGCAGATGCCGTTTAGCTACCGATGAGATCGGTCACTGATGATATATGCTGACATGGCTGAAGCCCATCAGAGACCGATTGGGCGGTCGCTGATGGGCCCAAAATCGGTCGCAGAAGGTAATTGTTTTTTTTGGTATTTTTTGTTATTTTTATTTTTTCCAATTAGTACGAAATGTACTAATCAAATATAACAACCCATTATGTTCTTAATTTGTTTCTCTCATCCAATTTATGAAACACCCCTGAAAGATTCAATATTTTCTCGTGCAATTTTATTGTTCAGGTCTACTTGTCATGCTTACCAATGGTGTTTCCTCTTGCACTCTCTAGGATGGTTCAATCAGCAGTGATAAAAAAATCCAGCTATTCCAGCTGCCAAAAGTTTACTGATTGATTAAATACTTCCTGTTCCTGGTAAACGATCCATTAGCTTTGTAACAAGGCCTAAAACATGCAACCAATATTGGAAAGAGAAAGCAAAATATACAAGTGAAAAAAAGAGAATCCATATTCTTGTGGGCCTGGATCAATACCGTGGTATAAGAAATCAAATCTCTCTCTAGTGTATGAACAGAAAAAGGGGTGATACTCTTTCATGTAAATTTTTGTAAAAAAAAAGGCGATAAAAAATGAAAAACAATATAAGAAAGGTTTAACCGGGATGAGGGGGTGTCAATGGGTACGGTACGGGTCGGGTGGAGGCATTTTCATATCCATATCCATTAAAATTGACTTTATCCATACCCTACACATACCCATTAAAAATTGACCTTACTCTACCCTATCTTACCCTTACCCGTTAATATTATCGGATAGCGAAATGGTAGCGGATGAATAACAGATATTACTAATATAATAATTAGTTTTATTATATTTTACAAATTAAATATAAAAAACTCATTCATTTCGCACATATGTAATTATATTTCTAATAAAAAATAAAAATGAATGTGCAATCAATTCCAATTAAATTATTTTTTATGAAGGAAGAAAATTTAAAAACACAAATACATATTTAGGTGGGTTGGAAATTGAATTGAATATATATTTAGATTTTATAATTACCTTATAGGGCAACGGGTACGAAATAGTCATTACCCATACCCTTACCCATTTGGTTAACGAAAAAAAATTATTACCCATACCCAATAAGCTAATGAAAAAAAAACTTACCCATACCCGCCTTATCGAATACGATACGGGTCGGGTAAATGGCTAAAAAGGTACCATTGACACCCTAACAAATTTGGAATTTAAATTTTTTTAGCCAACTAAAGACAGACATAAGTTAGAACCAAAACCTTACCGGTATACTAAACTCTACTGGCATGTGATCTAGGAAACTACATTTTATAAAAAAAATTGTGAAAAGTACGTTACCAGCAGATATAATTAGTGCCTAATTTTAACATTTTCCCGGTATTTAACATTTTTAGCAACCATTTAGAGACTAATTTTCTGAAAAGCACCATTTTCCCGGTATTTAACATTTTTTACGAGAATCGAAATCACCTTTGTTCAACCGAAGAGAGAGAAAGAGGAACAATGGCAGCGATCGGGGTCGGGCCTGAACAGCGGGGTCCAGCGGTGAGGTTCAGGCGGGGTCCAGCGGCCAGGGATCGGGCGGGGATCGGGCCGTCGGCTTTTTTTTCTTTTTCGCTAAACCTAAAACTCAGAGACAGAAAGAAAACCTTGGCGCGGGGATTTTAGGGACCCTTCCGCGACGGGACAAATCGGGTGCAGTAGGTTAATGCGTCGGTCGCTGGGTTAATCGCCGAAACATTAATTTGTTTTTATTTTTTTGGGTCTTCAGCGACAGGCAGTCTTACCAGTTGCTGATGCCGGTTTTGTTGTAGTGTATCTATTTAAGTTAAATTTTAATTTGGCACGATTATTATTTATTTATGAATTCATCTGGTTTTAAAAATTCAAGTTATAACAAGTTTAGATAGAAGTCAGGGATTAAACAGATCAAGAAGGGAGATGTTTTTGAGAGCTGAGGGTGCCATAACTTAATTAGGAACTCCAAGATGTTTACTGCGATCATGATATAACTTAATTTATTTTTTATTAAATAGTCTTACTAAAGTATTTTTATTAATTTTTATCTGAAACGGAACCGGTTAATTGACCGTGAAATCAAAATAGGAATAATCGGTTGAAATTGGCCAAATTAGATCAGAAACTCAATTTTTTTCAGAAAAATTATGTTAAGAAATGAAGTTACATAAAACATTTTTAGAGAATAATGTAAAACATTGAAGTAATAAATTTTACATTGAATCTAGTTCATAAGACCAATTTTTTTTAAGTTCAACTCATTTTTAAACAGTTGAACCTCAGGAAAAAAAATTAATGCTTTACATTAAAATTTGACCTATTTCTTTGTAAAAGAATTTGACTCATTCCTTTGAAAAAGAAAAATAATATGTTCATTGAGTTACCATTGTTACACCCTTCTTGTTCTTTTTGTTCTATTTTTGAAACAAATTGATGAAAAACTGAGACAAATATATTACAAGCTGAGAGCATCAGGGGTAGGCAAAATTCAAATTTAGAGGTAGGCAAAATCCAAATTCAAACGAAAATAGTACGGATTCGATAATAATTTGCAAAACCGCCTACCCCTGATTGGTTGCGGCTTCGCCTCTACATACTGAAATTTTTATTTATAACACCCAAAAAAAAAAATTAAAACGGCACCAAATCTGAAAAATTTCAGATTTAGCACGGCCACAGATCTTGCTGAGCGGACCGCAAATAGGCTGAGTGGCCCCAATTTTCCCAAATTTACTCTGTCACGAGTGACATGTTAGACCTCATGGATTCAGTATATTTTGCATGGACCAATCTTACATTTAAATATTTGGACTCCAGAGTAAAAACATCATGCATCCATTTTGTACAATATACTAATTTTGTATTTGAATTATTAGTTAATCATAGACCATGTTCATACTTTGACGAAGTCTATAAAGCATATAGCTGCTGTAAATTGGTGACATGATAATACGTGAAGCTCAGGGGCCGCTCAGCTGATCTGCGCTCTCATTTTTGGGGCCGCTCAGCCAATTTGCAGTCCCCAGTAAATGAGACCGCTCAGCCGATCTGCAGCCGTGCTAAATCTGAAATTTTCAGGATTTGGTGCCGTTTTAGTTTTTTTTTTTCTGTGCTATATTTAAAAATTTCGGCACTCCATATTAGGGGTGCACAAAAAGCTCATGACTCGAAACTCAGTTCGGATTCAACTCACTATAACTCGAGTTAAAACTGACTCGAGTCAAAACTGACTCGAGTTTACTGACTCGGTTAATTTATGAGTCGATTCCAAGTTAGGCCTAACTCGGTTCGGAATCAACTCGGTTGGACTCATCACACCAAACCCTAATTTATATATTTGATAATTGTGTAATATTTTGTTAGACATCGTAATATTTAGTAATTTGATGAACTATGTGCTATTTCTTTTGTTTTGTTAATTTATTAGATTCTATACTGTTTTGTTAGACTTTATCAGTTTGGTAATTTTTAATTATGTACTATTTTGGTGTTTTCGTAATTTTTAATTATGTGTTGGCCATTATCTCATTATGTATTGTCTTTAATTGTGTATTATTTTTGTAAACTATGTCATATTTTTTTTGTTAGAATTAAATTAGACCGCCTCACTATGTATTACTTTATGAGTCACGAGTCGACTCACTTCGACTCGAGTTGTTTGCGAGTTGATTCCAAATCGGAGTTTTTGACTCGGAATTGAATTAGCGACTCGGACTCAACTCGGCTCATGAGTTTGCGAGTTGAATCCAAGTTGTCCTTAACTCGGACTCAACTCGGCTCATGAGCAGCCCTACTCCATATATTGAAATAAACATGTTATTTTTAAAATATATATTTTCACATCAACATCAACACTTTCTATGCATATGCATAATTTAAGATTTCTAATATTTTGACCTGAAATATATATATATTGGCATGGCTTGTATGCATGCTCAGGTAGCCTTTAAGATTTCTAATATTCCATCTGTACGTTCTCTTCAGATTTGTCATGATGTTTTGTTTGAGTTGTAATTGTATGGTTGTTATATGTGTTTGTCGTCTTTGTGAACTCAATTCTAAAAATTTTCGGATTGAATTTAAACGACGAATCCGAACCGTTGAAATCCATCTTACTTACAAGTGATGCATATACATACGAAAATTTTAAACTTTCTGATTAATTTAGTATAAAGTCAAGCGGTCAAAATTAAAAGGTTTATAAATTAATTTTAATTCATTCATTTTTAGAACGTTTTTTACCGCTTAGACTCTATACAAAATTAATTCTAAAATTTAAAATTTTTACATGTTGACCCATCACTTGTAAGGTACAAGGGTTTCAACGGTTCGGATTCGTTGTTTGAAGTTAATCCAATAGATTTTAGAGTTGAGTTTACAAAGGAACTTGGTGAACTTAAAAACACCCAGGTTCTTTCTTTTGTAAGTGGTACCAGTCGTTTTGGGCCAATCAAAAAATAATGCAATGTTGTTTCAATATAAAATCGGTGGATATGTTCCACTCTTATTAAAAAAAAAGATATTCTCAAAAGAATTAAATAAAATTAAAACTTTGAAAGTAAATTATATATATATGTTATTAGACAGAGGGATATATAGTCTCATAATTGAATTTAATATAGTATAATCGATACATCAAAGATATACAACATATCTCATCACATTTTATAGATACAATATATGAATAATATAAATTATTTCTTTAATATTGAATTTTAAATTTAAATTTCATATTTAAAATTATTAAAATTGCCAGAATAAAAATCTGCCTTGAGCGATATATCTTTGTTATAATTGTCAACGAGCCATCCCCAACTTGAAAGAGAGAGTTCTGACAAAATTTTAATCCTTGTATCTACAACTAGATAATAATAATTTCATGTTACTTGTCATATTTATGCTAACATTTCAAGAAAGCCCATAATATCCTGTTACTTAATCAGGCAAATAGATAATAAAGATTCAAGTGAGTGCTTTGCCGGGAACAAGTTTCCTAATCCGTTTACCGGATAGAGTTAATGCGCAAACCTTCATAAGAGCCACTCCAGCCGAAGCATGGGAGGAGGGACTCAGTTTTCAACTTTGGACTCCACTGGATGAAGCGACAATTGTTGTGCCAAGATTTAAAATTTTACTAGAACTAATTGGTGTTCATGTTCTCCTGTGGAGAGAAAGAAATGTAATTAAGGCGGTGAGTCAATTTGGTGTGTATTTGGGTTCACTTGAGCAAGAAGTTTCTAATAGCGTTAAATCGTGGATGGTAGCGGTTGGAATCAATGATCTAGCAAAAATCGCTCAAACAATTGCCATACACATAGGAGGAATGAAATTTACGGTGGCTGTGAGACCAATCAAATGGAAAAGATCTGTCCTATACAAGGCGGAAGACTTCCCACCACGGCCGGAAAAATTCAAAGGCCCCTCGTTAGATATTCCAAGCAATTCCTCTAATGAATATGCTCATAATGAAGATGAGTTAATTCCCATGAGCAAGGCAATGCTTCGAGAATTATGCAAGGGGAAGCATCCTAACGATTTACCGCCAGAATACCGGCAGTTCGCATCACCACCGGAGCAGGTGGTACACCACCAGGAAGGACAGGGGCTTGAGGTTAATGGAAAATATCTCTCAATTGGTGAAGCGGGTCAGACGTACCCACAAACACAACATGCTACACGCAGACAACATCAGCACGGGCATAGCCACCGTAAGCTGTCTTTTCACAAAGGATCTACCTCAAATAATTCAAAGGAGGAAAGATCTAAGGTTTCCCGTGTCAGCTGCACACCTAGCATGCAGACAAAAAATCATAACTTGGAGGTACTTGGTGAAATGGATGATTTTCAAGGCAATCATAACGTGCCACACGAAGAAATAGATGACACAGCTAATAACGAATCTCAGAAGGGTGCAGAAATTAATGCAGCAGTTCAAAAACCTGGACCAGAGGCGTCCCCAAGGCTGATGTGGCGTGATGAGGTTCCCAAAAACATGTCCGAAAATGATGGGATGCAATTTCCAAAGGAGATTCAGTGCATTAATGGAGAAGGCACATTTAATGCAGCAGTTAATGTTCCTATGCAAAAGGAGAAGGAAATTTTGCAGCATCCACGGATTGAGAGGAATTCAAATTTGGACAGAATTAAGGCAAATAAGGAAGCTGATGCTAACAAGGCAGGTGGCCAATCTGTTTCTCAGAATTCAAGCACGGCTGTTACACTCAAGGAATTCAAGTTCATGGCTAAGAAAAAAAAGATTTCAAGTGCACAACATCCTGGGCCGAGTAGGGCTGTTAGGCCCATTCAGAAATTTAAACGAATAGCAGCAGGATCTACTTTAAAACCGCTAAAACCAGCAGGCCAGACGAAGTGGGTTCCATTACCTTTGAACAACAAGCCACCAAAGCGGGCTCAGATACAGCTCAACCCTGAGGGATATTTCGAAGTGAGGGTAAATCATGACCACATGGATAATCTTGCAAAAGGCTGTGGCTTCAAAACAGATGAGGTTCAGACAATAATAGATGTAGCCAATGCAAAGAGAATAGAAACACAGAAGAAAATGGAAGAAGAGACAGGATATTCCTGAACTCAATTCTGACATGGAAGAGGCACTGTCACGCTTTGAATTAGACCAATCAGATGAGGAGGCATTGGCACGTTTTGAGGCAGAGGAAGAGATGCACTTGGAGGATGAGAACTGATTTCCAAGTCTCTGTTGTTGTTTATTTTTGTGCTGTTTTTTTTTTCCAGTTTTTTAATGAATACGGAAATAAAAAGATTCGAGGTTCTATTGTGGAATTGCCGAGGGTTGGGGCATTTAG
Source organism: Carex kokanica (assembly GCA_025461125.1). NCBI lineage: Eukaryota > Viridiplantae > Streptophyta > Magnoliopsida > Poales > Cyperaceae > Carex > Carex kokanica. Next base: position 1,383,103 of record JAJGRX010000865.1, on the reverse strand, counting down.
ATAAATGCAATGTTGTGTGTGATGTAATAAGGAAATCTCGTTGTGATGTATGTATGTTACAAGAAACAAAATGGAATGGATTAGATCCTAATTTTTACTCGAGGGTGTTGCCAACTTTTTTTGAGAGGAATTGTGTTGCAATTAGTGCTATAAATAGCTCAGGAGGTTGTCTAATTTCATGGAAGAGAAATTATTAACTTCTCTCATCTTGGTCTACCTCGCACTCATCGTCAGCTTTGCTTAGGCAAAGTCAAACAGGGATTAAGGTGCTGTTCACAAATGTTTATGGCCCAATAGAGGATGCGAAAAAACCGGGTTTCTTAAGAGAGATTAAAGAGGTATAAATTTGTGCAAGTTCCATGGGTGTTGGGGGGTGATTTTAATTTGGTGAGATGGCTAATTGATAGGTCGGGAGACATGCGGGGTCTCTCGCTCATGTGCTCGTTCAATGATGTGATTAGAGACATTGAAATGGTGGATGTGGAGCTGAAAAATAGGGAGTACACTTACTCTAGCAAACGGCCACAACCTTCTCTTTCAAGGTTAGACAGGATCTTCATTTCAACCGAAATTTCATCTCAATTCCCGTTGGTCTCATTGGAGGCTCTTGAGATGACGGTGTCAGATCATTCTCCTTTATTGTTGTCTTGCTTAAAACAACAACTGTCGAAGAAACCATGCCGGTTGGAGCTTTTTTGGCTGAAGAATTCAGCAAGTTGTGATATAATCAGGAAAATATGGTCGTCTTCGATGAGACAAGACCTAATTCCAGATTTTAAAGCAAAGGTATCTCAAACTCATTCTAATCTGCGTGAATGGCATTGCAACAATTTTTCTGATTTGGAAAAACAATTGCAGTTTTGTAAAAAGACAATTTTATTTTTTGATCGAATAGAGGAAATTCAGAATTTTGGTACGGGAAAGGGCATTCAAACTTGCTTGCATATCGGAGATCCGATGGAAGCAAAGGTCCCGATGTAATTGGTTAGCAAATGGAGATAAAAACACTCGTTTCTTTCATGCTTTTGCCTCATCTAGGAAGCATAAAAACCGGGTTTTAAAACTGATTTTTGAGGGGGCTGAAATTACAGATCCAAAACAGATTTGTTGTGCTTTTCGTTCGCACATGATCAGTTTGTTAGGTACCGAAAATGAAACCATGGCTTTTCAACCGAATGCCTTATATATAGTGGATAATGAACTCCAAAACTTGGATGATTGTTTCACTGAAATTGAGATTTCCTATGCTATTAAACAATTAGCACGAAATAAGGCTTCGGGACCGGATGGAATTCCAAATGAGTTTGTGCAAACTTTCTGGCAGGAAATGAAAGAGTTGGTGGTTGCTATGGTTCAGAAATTTTACTCAAATAATTTAGAGTTGAAGGGAATAAATAGAGCCAATTTGGTGATGATACCGAAAAAGGAGGTGTCAGAGGGAGTTGGGGATTTTCGGCCGATTAGTGTGATTAATATACTCCCAAAAATTCTATCAAAACTGTTAGCAAACAGACTTGGTCATCAGCTTGCTAATCTCATTTCGCCGAACCAGACGGCTTTCATCAAGGGGAGACAAATTGCTGAAAATTTTAACACTACACGTGAAATCATTCACCATTTGTCAAATTCAAAAAGAAGAGCAGTTTTTATTAAAATTGATTTTGCAAAAGCTTTTGATTCGGTAAGTTGGGATTTTTTGTTGAATGTCATGAAGGCAAGGGGATTCCCGCCAAAGTGGTTAACTTGGATTCGAAATCTGCTGGAATCAGCCACATCAAGAGTGGTAGTAAATGATGAAATGTCAGAATATTTTGGTCACAAAAGAGGGCTAAGGCAAGGGGACCCGCTGTCCCCAATGCTTTTTAATGTGGCGGTGGATGTCCTACAAATGATGATAGGTAAATTAAATCAAAATTTATCTAACATTTTATCTTACAGGTTGAGGGAAGCTGTAATTGCCTTACAATACGCAGATGATACGGCTATCATTGCCAATGCGGACGAAGAGACCTTGATCTCACTCAAGATCATTCTAAGGATGTTCACGGCAATCTCTGGGTTACACATTAACTATGAGAAAAGTTTGTGGATCCCGATTAATTTGCAAGAGGAAGAATGCAATAGGGCAAATCTGATTTTAGGTTGCCGCCGCTCAAATTTCCCAACAACATACTTGGGAATGCCACTGACAGTACGAAGACTAACTAAGGACCTTTTCATGCCGTTAATACAACGATTTGAAAGCAAGTTGGCAGGGTGGAAAGGTAAATTGATCTCAAGAGGTGGCAGGTTGCAACTTGTGAACTCGGTTCTCTCTTCAATTCCTATTTATTATATGGCTTGCTTTGAGTTGCCTAAGTGGGTTATTAATAGATTGGACAAAATTAGAAGGCGTTTTCTATGGGGTAAGAATGAGAATCATAATGCGGGTATCTCTTTGATTAATTGGGACACGGTTTGTTTGCCAAAAGAGTGGGGTGGTATGGGAGTCAGCAACTTGAGGTGGAGAAATATCTCGCTACTTTTGAGATGGTGGTGGAGGTTGTATACAAATTTTAATTGCCTTTGGTCGAAGAAAATTATAGCTCTAAAACAAAAACCAGGTAATTTACAAGGGGTTGAACGTTGGATAAGAACAGGCTCTTTTTTCTGGGACACACAGTTTTCGATATACAATTTCTTCACGTGGTCATGTCAAGGGATAAATGGTACCGATCAGATTCTGTGGCGATGGGAATCTAACGGTCACTACTCGGCCAAATCTGTCTACTCTATATTGGCTGGAGGTGGTATGCTAGCGTGGCAGTATGCTTACATATGGAGATATAGAGTCCCACCAACGGTACGCATCTTTATCTATCTCATATTGAAAGACAGATTGCTCACTCATGAGATGATGGTGAGAAGGGGGTTCAACTGTTCACCAAACTGCGAGACGTGTGGTTTAAGGGAAGTGGAATCCATTTTGCACTTGTTTTTTAAGTGTCCAAAGGCAGTTCGTTTGTGGGATAGGTTGGAATCCATCTTAGGAGTGCGTCTCATGACGGCACTTGAAACAGTACATGATACTTGGAACAGCTCGATGATGAATGCGGCAAGTTCGGGAATGGGGAAAAAACAGTGGTCGGTATACTTCATATCAACTTGTTGGTCGATATGGAAGCAAAGTAATACAAAGGTTTTTGAAGGAAAAGAATTTCTAGTGAAGGTGGTTGAGGAATTCGTGTTGCAGGATGCAAAACTTTGGATACAAAATTGTTAGGAAATGTTGAAAGTGTGTGAGGATTGTGTGAATGTTTATGTAGTTTATTTTTCTGTTTTCTCTTTGTTTTTTCTGGTTTACTTGTAACTGACAGCCGCTGTCAGGTTTCTCAAAAAAAAAAAAAAAGATGAACCTCATAAAAAGACCAAATCTTTGAGTGATTTTTCCTGTTACTTTCACAATTTAATTTAGAAAGAGTTCCATGACAAGAACTTCTAACTGGTTTTTTATTTTCCTTTTTCACTGTAGAATAAATCTAGTGGCTTTGATCTACGCCGGCAGACAACAGACTAATAATAAACTCAATCTCCTCTGCCACCTCTTTCATAGACGGCCTGTTCTGTCGCCTCTCCTCCAAGCAACTCAGTGCCAAAAACCCCAATGCCTCCATAGAATCAAGATCAACCTGAGTGGCCCCACTCTTAATTGTGGGGTCCACTGCCTCCATTATTCTTTTTTCCTCGACCAATCCTTGTATGTAATCTCGTAAGTTTATGTCATCAGGTGCTCGCCTGAAGTCGATTGCCTTTTGTGCGGTGAGAAGTTCTAGAAGGACTACACCAAAGCTATATACATCACTCTTGTCTGTTAGCTGAAAATTACGAAAATACTCTGGATCGAGGTAGCCTAGAGTGCCTTGTGCGCAAGTTGAGATGTGGCTCAGGTCTGGTGTTGCCAGACGGGATAGACCAAAATCGGATACCTATCGGAGATGCTTCCAAAGATTAAAAATAGACAGACAAAACAATATAACACTAGCTAGCGTTAAAAATATCACTTTGCATGCTTGTAATACTATATGACTGATGATGTGATAGGAAATATCTGTATCTGATTCTGATCTGGTTATATACAATAGAACAGTCTGACAGAAAGAAGTGATCATTCTGCCTCGGTTCCCCTAGTTGGATCGGATCAAAAGAGACATGTTACGTACTGAAAACAAAGCTTGTACTATGTGGCAAAACTAGAGGCAAGGCTTTCTAGAAACAGAAATGGTACATTAATTTTCCCTAATGGCAAAAATTATTAGAGAGATGGACACTGGTAAAAAATTGAAGACCACTTAGGGTACATCATATACTCGTATAGAATACATTACGTACCTTCGCATTGAGATTTTCATCAAGCAGAATATTGCTAGATTTGACATCTCTGTGGTAGATCGGTGGCATAGCTGCAAAATGCAAATAAGCAAGCCCCACAGCCATTTGATGCGCTACCGATAAGCGATGATGCCATGAAAGTGGTGACAGAGAACCATGCAGGTGGTCTGCTAATGTTCCATTAGCTATAAACTCGTAAACCATGAGAGGCTGATCCAGGTCCACACAACACCCAAGGAGACGGACAAGATTCCGGTGATTGACTTGTGACAGAATGCGCACCTCATTGAGGACTTGGTCCGTGGACTTGGTGTTCCCGAACTTGGCACATTTGACTGCAATTACTGTACCATCTTGAAGCACTCCCCTGTAAACCTCACCACTTCCACCAGCTCCTAGGAGATTATTCCGCAAAAAGTTGTTTGTGGCACGCTTCATCTCACGGCTTGTAAAGTATTTTACTGGGCGACCGCTCATGTTATTTAGGTTCAGAAGCTCCTCTCTTTCAACTGCCAGCCTTTCTTTTGCCAAGGCAATGCGTCGTTGCCGTATATATACAAGAATGCCAACAAGCAGTGATGCAGCAAGGCTGGAGGAAAGACCTGTGAATAAATTTTGGATCCGACTCTATATATTTAATCTGCTAATATAGTATATTCTAACTGAATTTTTTCCTTATATTTTGTAGGGAGTGTATACATGAAATAAAGCCGGGGAAGCCAGTGGAATGATACATGCAATAATATACTTAACCTATTGTGCAACAGTGATGTCATTTAATAGGACTAATTTATGAAGTTTGCAAGTCTATACTAACAGGAGCGGATCTACTGCTCGGCTTGGCCACCCCAATGATTTTAAAAATATTAATCATGTATATTGAAATTTAATTGAATTTCCTTTTTTTGAATAATGATTATATTGTTTAGCCCCCTCATAAATTGCTAATGTGTGCATGTAGATTAGTAGTTGAAATTCCACCTTGTGATCGTAGAAACTTGGGTTCAAATCTTGACTATCACATTTATAATGTTTCAGCCCCCTCAATGTACATTTTCTAGTTCTGCCCCTGTATACTAATGCATACAGATGAATTAAGTTCCAAAAAGAGAACCAATTTTAGTTAAACGGCCCACTTCCCAATGCATTAAATAAATAATTAGACCTAAGGCTAAATGATCCTTATAATTTTCCTTTTATTTATTTCTTTTAATTAAATTGGTTTCTGAGGTTGATAGGTGCAAAGGATAGATGTGAAGCCATGATTAACTCCACTAACCTAAAAGTTGACTTTGCATTTATTAATTTTTACTTAAATAGTACTACTGTTTTGGTTAAAATATCATAAAAGTGAAAAAAATTAGGAAACTGACAGAAAAATTAGTTATTATTACAGATTAATCCATATTTTATCATAGGCCGGCCTTGAAAGCCATTATTTAAACCCAAAATGCAACTATCCCATGTATAGCTGATTGGGCTCCTATGGCCTTCAGCTAGCTTTATGTTATCTCTGGCCTTCCATAAACTATGAAAATATTACCATCCTTAATGAAAAGTTACTAAATTAATTAGCTGGTAAGTGAAATGTATGCTTGGTCAAAAGTGTGTGCTTAAATAAGTAACAATTAAGTTAAATAGGTAAAAAGACAATATTAGTCAGTGCAAGTTGTTGAAAGTTTGTACCAGTGATTAAAGGTACATGAAAAGATTTCTCGCAATGCTCCCCACAATCTGTACCATCTGCACCGTTCAATTACTTGTTAGTCAGAAAAAATTTGGATACTTCCCCATTTGCATGGAGCTGGATATACTAAGAAAAACTATTTCACGTGGTTGATGCTTTCTTAATCAACAAAAGCTTTGTCCATTTATTTTATTTAAAGAAGAACAACAACAACAACAAACAAAAATAAAAATGAAAAAACTTGCACTTCTACAATTTAAATTGAGGTGACAGAGTAAATCTGAACATTACCGCCTTTTAAATGAATACTAGCAATACGCTCAACAACTTAATTTGATAGCAAGAATTTCAAAATACTTACTCCGCTCACACATGCCAGAAATAGGATTCCAGACAAGTGGCTTTACGCAGAAGCACCGCTTCATTGCTCCACCAGTTGAGGCTAGGTCTGTCACACATGTAGCATTGTTACCATCGTCACAATCCTCCTGAGTTTGGCAAACTGGCTCTCTGGGCAAAGCCCACTGCAACTCCACGCCTGCTTTAGTCGGCCATTTATCCATTGGCAGTGTCGGGTCAAGGTCCACAAAACTACGGTATAAACTACAGGATTTGTCAGTAAGAGAAACTGAATGTGCTTGACCACCATATTCTACTGTGCAGCAGAACGGAAGAGTCCGGCAGTCAATTACATCAGATCCAGAAAAGTTGGAGTAGGCGTGGCAGAGGGAATTGGACGAGCAGTTGTGTGGCGATAAAAGGAGCACAGATGAGCAGTTGTACACCAGAATGGTGTTTCTTGTGGATAAACTGAACGGGAGTGACTTGTCAAGATGAAAGCCTTGGGAGGTGAAGTCAGAGGAGATGCATGATTCTTTTCTAGCAAACATCAAATCAAATCAAAATATGAAGTGTAATGAAAAGCGAGGAGAGTGTTACTGGTTATGAATTATGAATTATGAAATGAATATGTTAACTTGTGAGTGAAATTACTAACTCGAGATTTGGAGGATGAATGATGAGGCGCTGCTCGGTAGGGCTTATTGAGGTGATTGGATAGGAATAGTTCACTGCCACAAAGAAGAGGGTGGAGGTGGCTGCGGAGCAGCGGATTTTGTAGGAGTCATCACCACAGGTGCTGTCTGTGCTTAATGGAAAGGGAACCCGTGTGGTGCCACATGGTGGACATGTTTTCGCACTGACTCTTGTTGCTTCATGAAAAATGACAAGCACAAATAAGAGGCAAGTAGCAAAGAAATTCACCCACTTTTCCATTAATTGATGCATTGCAATTGCATTCAAGGGGTCAAGGAGGGAACAAAATTGCACATTCTTGGAAGAGAAGTGACAGGGAATGCTCTTTGCATGTGTCACTTAGTCAAACATTACTAGAAATCAGCACCACATGATACACAGGAATACTCCATATTTTAAAATGGAAAATACTAGGTGCTCCTTTGTTTTGTTCCATCCCCCCTCCCCAGTGCCCTACCACCTATGCTATGTGTGGTCCACCGATGTGTGGGGGCCACTGTCAATGATGGTAGATGCAAAGGGGTGGAGGGAGTACAGGGTGCCCAGTTTAAAATGGAAAATTATGTCGCAAGTTACTCTATGCTATTTAAAAAAAAAAGTTAATAATAAGAAAACGCATCTGAATTGGAAGCCTAGATGTAGATTTCATTCCCATCCTTCAAGAGCATCTCTCTCAGACTCTTGCCATTGGGAAATTTGCTAATAAACAGGTACATATGCAAATTACACCAAATGTTCCATCACATTTTGTAAAAAAGTTTATAATAATTTCTTATAAAAATCAACACCAGTTTCTTTTTTGCAATTTGCAAATAACATATGAGTGTTTTACCCGAATTCGGAAAGTAAACCACAAGCAGACTATAGTATTTAGATTCCGGGTTCCTAGTACGAATTACAATAAAGCCGTTAGGGATAACTTATCATTTCCTTAATTAAAACAACTTTTGTTTATGTGAACTGATAGGTTTAAAGTACTAAAATACTGCTAGTTGTAACCATGATAAATAGGGGATGGCCAGGTTATCTGTATATAGAAGGTACAGCCTAAAAAATATTTGCAAATAAAAAAAAAAGGCTACTATAAAACAAAAGCTGTAAGCATGTAACCAGACCTGTTTGAAGAAGCATCAGCATAGAAAATGTCAAATTTCCTGTTTTTCTCACCATATAAACAAAAGCATGAAAAGGAATATATAAGACCTGTATGCAGTGTTACTGAGACGTGCATCCCACACCAAACTAAGGGACAATGCTCAAGTCAAGGCAATTTGAAACGGGAGGACAACTGAAAGAAATTTCCCTTGAAATAATTTATTCAACTAATTAAACTACTTAATCATTCATTCATTTAACCTCTTTAATTGAAGACAGAATCCTTGAGGAGAGAGAGGCCATGAAATTTGATAAAGTCCGACATAGAAGAGGAAGGTGGCATTAGAATATACCATAGCGTTTACATCCAACCTCAAAAGAATATGTCAGCTGAGTTAAGAATTTAGTTGAATTAAGAATATGCTCTCCATTGACAAGATATTCTTTTGAGGTTGGATGTAAACACTGGTATATTTAGTTGAATTAAGAATATGCTCTCCATTGACCAAATCCCGGACCATCCTCGCAGTGGTGGAACATAGTAGAGAGTAAAGGAGGCTAAGCCACCCCTATAAATTGAAATTTTATACTTTAGTCCATTAAATTTTGTAATTCTTATATGTATTCATACCTTTTAGCCCCCCTTATAAAATAAAATTGCACTATATTTGATTTTTCAGCCCCCTCAATCTCTAATTTCTAGTTCCGCCCCTGCGTCCTCGTACCCAAGGTTGAGTCAAGGAGTCGAGCCAATCTCTCGCCAAAGAAATATTCAATGGTAAAAGACTCATAAGGACGCTCGAGTATTTTTAAGGGATCCGACTCTGCTAAGAAAAACAGTTTCCTGTTTTTCCGATCCCAACCATTTAAAATTTTCTATTCACGTATCTCGATAAAGAAACTTTTTGATGCACAAATCTCAACAAATTTGAATGCCTGAGATCGGAAAAGCAGAATGTAGTTTTTCTCTAAGAAAAGCAGCAGAGTCGGATCCATTTTTAAAGTTGAGAGTATTTTATTGATTTCTTCTAAAAGGAGTTTAAGGAAATATGGCATCATTTCTTTTCTTATTTTTATCTTTTATTTATTTTTATTTATTTTTGAGTTTTTGAGTGTAAAAGATCTAGCAACCACGTCACTATTAGCTGCATTTGATATCTATGGTCATGTACGGCGCATAGAATAACTGTGCGCTCCCGATACAATCGGTTCGTACACTGGAATATTTTCCAGTCTAATATAATGTGCAAAATTCACTACAAATTAACTCAGCTGATATAGATAAACTTGAGAGGCATGAAAAGTAGGGCTGTAAATGAGCCGAGTTTGAGCGAGTTTGAGCCGAGTTCGAGCAATTTTGCCCAGCCCTAATGGAAAGGGACCTTGGCAGAGGCTATTTGCCCACTGTTACAGAAATAAAACTCGTAACTCATTGTGCCATCTTCGGTTTTGTTTTGTTTCTTTTTTCTTTTGAGGAACATGATTCGAATATAAAAAAAAAAAAAAAGGAAAAGAGGGGGGTAAATCAGTGAAGATGGGGCCATGTGGCCTTTCGTGTGGCCGATTCATTTTGTTTCCTTCTTATAACAAAATTATTATTGCAAATTAATTCAATTCCCTTTTGAATTTAAAGTTTCGAATCTTTTGAAAGTCTAATTTGGTTTTCATTTATTGAAAAATTTGATATATCTATTTAAGTTAAATTTTAATTTGGCACGATTTTGATTTATTTATGAATTAATCTGGTTTTAAAAATGCAAGTTATAACTAAGTTTAGATAGAAGTGAGGGATTAAACAGAAGAAGGGAGATGTTTTTTAGAGCTGAGAGTGCCATAACTTGATTAGGAACTCCAAGATGTTTACTGTGATTATGATATACCCGAATTTTTTATTTATATCCAAAAAATAAATCAAATTACAAAAAATACCCATGTTATCTTGAAAATTCGAAAAATATCCAAACCGGAAAAAAAATTTCCGGATTTGGCCTCTAAACCCGGAAAAAAAATTTCCGGAAATTGAACTCCAAAACCGGAAAAAAAATTTCCGGTTTTAAAATTTTTTTTTTTTTTTTTTTTTTTAGAGTTTCCGGAAAAAAAATTTCCGGTTTTAACATTTTTTTTTTTTTTTTTTTTAGAGTTTCCGGAAAAAAATTTTCCGGATTTAACTTTATTTTTTTTTTTTTAGAGATTCCGGATAAAAAAATTTAACTTAACAAATTTTTTTTTTTTTTTTTTTTTTTTAGAGATTCCGGAAATTTTTTTTCCGAACTAAATAAAATTTTTTTTTAAGAGAAAAATAGCTAAAATACTGAAATCTAACGCTACAAAATCGAATTGTTTTTTTAAATATTTGTTTCATTAATTTAAAAAATTTCAAAATGGTGTAGAATAATTTAGAAATTATCAAAATAGCTAAAATATTGAAATCTAACACTAAAAAATTGAATTGTTTTTTACTACGAATAGGGCCGATTTTGTGCTAAAATACGGTAAATTTAGTAAAATACGATAAATTACGCTAAATTACGTATAAATGGGGCTTATTTTGTGGCATCTTTCATAAATCATAAAAAATAGTAAAAAAAATTCCAAAAATAATAAAATTTGGTGTTCTAAAAGTTTATTACATAACTAATTTACTGAGCTACGTAGATTGAATAATAGAAATGAAAATCTTAATCGGAAACTTCAACTGAAGTTTTGAGGCTCTTCTATTTGTTTTTTGGCGATTCTGAATTTGGAAAACTGGCGAAGCGAGTCCGAACGCATGCGCATTTTCGCAAGCTTTCCGAAAAGTGGTCATTTGCTGAAATCGGACACTCGAGCGCCGTTTTATGACCGTTTGAAGTTTCGTCGTCGTTTTTTCGCCTTCTCAGTGAAGATATTATCCCTATTCGTACGTAATTTAGCGTACTTTACCGTATTCTAGCATAATTCTACATAATTATTGTAATTTAGTGTAATTCAGCATAAATCAAGTAATTTGGCTTGTTTTAGTATAAATATGCTAATTATATATAAAAAAATGTAATCTAGCAAATATTTAAAAAAACAATTCGATTTTTTAGTGTTAGATTTCAGTATTTTAGCTATTTTGATAATTTCTAAATTATTCTACACCATTTTGAAATTTTTTAAATTAATGAAACAAATATTTAAAAAAACAATTCGATTTTGTAGCGTTAGATTTCAGTATTTTAGCTATTTTTCTCTTAAAAAAAAAATTTATTTAGTGCGGAAAAAAAATTTCCGGAATCTCTAAAAAAAAAAAAAAAAAAAAATTTGTTAAGTTAATTTTTTTTATCCGGAATCTCTAAATTAAAAAAAAAAAAAAAAAAAAAAAAAAACAAAGTTAAATCCGGAAAAAAAAATTCCGGAAACTCTAAAAAAAAAAAAAAAAAAATGTTAAAACTGGAAAAAAAATTTCCGGTTTTGGAGTTCAATTTCCGGAAAAAAAATTTCCGGGTTTAGAGGCTAAATCCGGAAAAAAAAATTCCGGTTTGGGTATTTTTCGAATTTTCAAGATAACATGGGTATTTTTTGTAATTTGATTTATTTTTTGGATATAAATAAAAAATTCGAATGATATACTATTGTACTTTATGCATATAGTCAGTGGCGTAGGCAAAGAAAAAATATTATTCTTATTTTTTTTAATTTATTTTTTTATTATAGTTTTACTAAAATAGTTTTATTAATTTTTATCTGAAACGGAACCGGTTAATTGACCGTGAAATCAAAATAGGAATAATCGGTTGAAATCGGCCAAATTAGATCGGAAACTCAATTTTTTTCATAAAAATTATGTTAAGATATGAAGTTACATAAAACATTTTTAGAGAATAATGTAAAACATTGAAGTAATAAATTTTACCAAGGTTCTAAATAGCGTTTATAGCGTCGTAGCGGGAAGGTTAAAAAAAAAGCTATAGCGAATAGCGTCGCTATAGCAGAAGCTATTCCAAATAGCGTTTTTTTTTTTACATTTCGTATATTCAATATTTGTACTAAATATCAACATTATCTAAAGTCTCATAGAACAATAAATAACACCAAAATAATTAAGAAATTATAATATTCATATTGAACCCATACAAAATCCAAATTGCAGTTCAAAATATCCATAGTAATATCATAAACTATCGATTTTTCTTATTAAAAATATCTTAAGCATCATGATTCATGACATAATCTATTTTTTTTTCTATTCAAATTTTAATTTCGGTTTGGACTTTTTTTCTATTCAAATTTCTATTTCTATTCAAATTTCTATTTCTATTCCCAATTTCAAATTGATTTATCTGTAGCAAGTAGCAACAAATTCAATTTCGGTTTGAGATTTTTTTTATCTTTATTTAAAACCCATATAAATTGCTTAAAAAAAAAACCATATTGTATAGCGCAAATAGCGGACCGCTATAGCGGCCGTAGCGCAAATAGCGCATTTTGATGTCATAGCGTAGCGTTTGGGGTCCAAAAACGCTATAACGCGCTATTTAGAACACTGAATTTTACGTTGAATCATAGTTCATAAGACCAATTTTTTTTAAGTTCAACTCATTTTTAAACAGTTGAACCTCAGAAAAAAAAAATAATGTTTTACATTAAAATTCGACCTATTTCTTTGTAAAAGAATTTGACTCATTCCTTTGAAAAAGAAAAATAATATGTTCATTGAGGTACCACGGTTAAACCCTTCTTGTTCCTTTTGTTCTATTTTTGAAACAAATTGATGAAAAACTCCGACAAATATATTACAAGTTGAGAGCATCAGGGGTAGGCAAAATTCAAATTTAGAGGTAGGCAAAATCCAAATTCAAACGAAAATAGTACGGATTCAATAATATTTTGCAAAATTGCCTACCCCTGATTGGTTGTGGCTTCGCCACTGCATATATGGAAATAAAGATGTTATTTTTAAAATATATATTTTCACATCAAGATAAACACTTTCTATGCATATGCATAATTTAAGATTTCTAATATTTTGACCTGAAATTTTCACATCAAGATAAACACTTTCTATGCATCACATGGTTCAGAATTTTGTTGCACTGTTTTTACTGTTCACCCGGATCAGAAATTTTCAAAGTGGCGTAATAAATAGTAAAAAAATTCCAAAAAATGTAAAATTTGGCCTCCAAGCACATTCTTTTTTGGCGACATCGGATGATACCCTACATTTTCAAAGTACAAACAGTCGATCTAAACCGTTCAATATGATGAATATATTAAAATGTGCTTGCAGATCAAATTTTACATTTTTTTGAATTTTTTTACTATTTATTAAGATGGGTACAAAAATTCAATGGTCTGAAAACAACGGTTTTGTAAAATACTTACTAAATAGTAAATAAATTTCAAAAAAAATGTAAAATTTGATGTGCAAGCACATTTTAATATATCCATCATATTGAACGGTTTGGATCGACTATTTGGACTTTGAAAACTTTGAAAATGCACGGTGTCATCCGATGTCACCAAAAAAAGGGTGTCATCCGATCCCTCCTCATATATTATAGCAAACCGCCACATTGTGGGGGCGGTCAGCTAAACTTCTGTAAAAAAAAAAGTGCAAACTGCCCCAACGTGGGGCAGTTAGGTTATTTTTTTTAAAAAAATTCATTGCGATGGTAGATTTGCTATTTTTTTTTTGGAGGGTATTAATAAAAATTTCGGCTTGTATCAAGATTCAAGAACGATTAATATTGATTAATTCCAATCGTTGAAAATTAAATTATTTAACAATTAACAAAACATACACCAAAATGTACTATTATAATATCCTTTTATAGATATATTATATAAATAATTTTATAAAATAAAATATTACTTTTTATATATTGATAATTATTAGGTTTGTTATGTTAAGTAATCCTTTCTTCTGGCAATTGTTTATCATGTATCTGTGGAACCACATCTTTCTCTATAGATTAGGGGCCCCATAGTATTATACTGGACAGCCGCTGCACTGTATCTCTACGGTATACATTGAGTATGACAAATGAGACCAATCTTTCATAGCTGTCTTAAACCCCCGATATTTTTATTAATAACCTCCAAAAAAAAGAAAAATATCACATATAACCTCGGGTTCGATTTTTTTTTAAATATAACCTAACCGCTCAGGGGCGGGGCGGTTAGCTTTTCCAACGAACCGCCCGCCCGTGGGGTAGTCCACTACCTAAAAAAAAAAAGCACCAAACCGCCCCACTGTGGGGCGGTCCACTATTTTTTTTAGATTTTGAAAAAGATATTAATAAAAAAACAGTCACGGCATATAGTGTGCTCTTTTTGATCTAGTCTACTTAATTTGGTTTGTATACCAACTTTCTATAGTCTCTTTCACACATCCCTCAAAAATATGATTTTGTTTCTCTTTTATATTGGCTTTCTTTATCACAAGAATCCATAATTTATCCCAATTGCCTGTTGGTGTTGCAATTCTGGTCCATATACTTGACCAATGCAAGTATATTACTTTAAAATAATATTGATCCAATAAGCTAGGGTAGTAAAATATCCTATAGTGAATACAAACCAAATTAAGTACAAAAGTCTATAATAGACTAGATCAAAAAGAGCACACAATATGCCGTGACTGTTTTTTTATTAATATCTTTTTCAAAATCTAAAATATATATATATATATATATATATAGTGGACCGCCCACAATGGGGCGGTTTGGTGCTTCTTTTTTTAGGCAGTGGACCGCCCCGCTTCTGGGCGGTTAGGTTATATTTAAAAAAAAATTGAACCCGAGGTTATATGTGATATTTTTCTTTTTTTGGAGGTTATTAATAAAAATATCGACGTAAACCGTCCCGACTCCGTTTCTTCTTCTTGTTATTTTCTATCAGACCTTGGATTTTTCGCTCTCCGAGTCTTCTAGGGACTATTTTTTGCAGTAGAACCGTTCATTTTTAAGACAATGCTAATATGGTGCAAAAAATAGTCCCTACTAATATGGTAATATGGTGCCAATGCTACCAATTATGCAATTAAGTCCTAACTAGAAATTGAGTACAACCTGATTATATTGTAGTACTCAATTAATTATTAAATAGGTGCCAATGCAACCAATTATGCAATTAAGCCTTAACTGGCAAATTGGGCGAGACGACAAAACAATACCTTTGCTGGCGTACCGGGTCAGCAATTCATGGAGGAACTGCATATCCAACCAGTCATCAACAAAGCACTCTACAGGTTTCAAGACAGCGTAAGTCTTGCTGCAGCACAAAATTCAGCACAGTTCAATGGAATTACATCCAGCTAGATAGTTGGTTTTTTACAAATTGAAATTGTTTTAGAAGTAGATGTTATTTTTCGTTATTTTGCATGGTTGTAGGATACTAGTTTCCCATTCTGGTAAGAAAGAAGAGCTGTCAGAGAGTTAGAAGGGAAAGTTACAGTGAAACCCTTCATCTGTTTCAATTTTATAGAACTGGAAAGATATGGGGAAAGGAGGGATCTTTTAATTTTAAAAAGTAGAAGTTTTAGTTTTTTAGCTTATCATTCGGTTTTCTTATTTTCTGATTATGTAACTTGTTGTAAGACTCTATTTTTAATTAATAGAATATATGCGTACTGGTTTCAATAAAAAAAATATTACTCATATCCCTAGGGCTTCACCCGTCCAATTTTTTTGTGAGGGATATGCGAGCATTTCGTGCGGTTTACTTCCTCATTTTCGAAGTTCGGATTTGAGTGTCATGATAAGATCTACAGTTTGTTAGACAATTTATATTAATCTTAAACATTTTCTAAAAAAAATTAAAAACAAACTTTAAAATCGCCTCTACAATTGCTCTTTTCGCCTCGAAAATCGTCTTCTCTTTCTTTTCTGAGGAGTTTGAGTGTGTTGTGAGATGGAGGAGAGAAAAAACGAGGTATTTATAGATTCTGAAACACACAAAAAAAAAATCTCAAACGGCCATTTTTTAGCCGGTCGTAATTTTAATTGAAACCGGCCATTAAATGAACGGTTTGGGCATTTTTAAAAATATCCAACTGAGCTAGGTATAATTATTAATTTGTATTTAATTATGGATATTAATAAAAATGTGGGGCTGAGGTACTCGCTTGCGTTTTTTATAATTTCTCTTGTAGATCTTCTCTTGACCAAATTTTAAACCATTGTTTTCATTTTTGGTGGTAGGAGTCACGTTGGGTCCCATCCGTCAGTATCAATCTACACGATGCGAGTCTGTAACTCTGTACAGTGTAAACTGTAAACCTTGGATGAAGACCGAAATCGCTGGGAGGGGAGCAACCGGCGACTTCGCCAGATCCAATCACCTCCTCTATAGAGTCTCCTCGCTACACCTTCACCGCCAAAACCCATTTCTCTTCTCCCTCCTCTCTCTCTCTCAATGCTCCATTTCCCCGTTATAAAGCGCATCAACTACCTTGCCCCCATGCTGGCCTCAGCGTTGCTCCTAGTCTTCCTCCTGTCAGGCTCCATCGAATTCCCCTCTCTCTCCTCCCCGCTCCCTCTCTCCCCTGCCCTTTCTCTCTCTAACTCCAACGGGATCTCAACCGCTGTCGATTCAATCGGCTCCCGCACCAGCAACCCGTTCACAGAGCTCCTCCCCGCCTTCTCCCAGTGGGACTCTCAAGTTGGGTGTGACAAGTTTGAGCGAAAGTTTGAATCTTGGAAGGTTAATTCTTCAGCAATACAGGGAATAGACATCAAAGATTGTGACATGCGGCAGAAAGAGGGCCGTCGCCGGCATGTCAGTGTGCTTGTCAAAAGCTGGACTTGGATACCAGATAATTTGGAGGGGATTTACTCGTGCGGATGCGGATTAAGTTGCACTTGGAGTAAATCACCAGTTGTAGTGGACCGACCGGATGCTTTGTTCTTTGAGGGTGCAATACCTCCTCGTATTGTAATAATTTTATC
Source organism: Carex kokanica (assembly GCA_025461125.1). NCBI lineage: Eukaryota > Viridiplantae > Streptophyta > Magnoliopsida > Poales > Cyperaceae > Carex > Carex kokanica. The sequence goes on along the minus strand of JAJGRX010000865.1, from coordinate 1,366,006 downwards.
TTCCTTATCGGTTTTCTTATATGCAAATAGTTGTCAGAAAACTCAGAATAGTATTCTATTACTGGTTATTATTGTTTTGGGAAACAATTCAATTTTGTCCAGTATAACATTTATTATATAATATATCTTGTTTGATTGTTTTCAGAGGAGTACAGGAGATCCCCTACGTGCCTACTTGGATCTGGAGGCGAGTAGAAAACGGACAGGTTTTGAGGACATATTTATTGGTTACCATGCAACTGATGACGTACAAGTTACATATGCAGGGAGATCATTTCACATCGGTCGGAATTACCATGTATCTCCAGTAAAAAGAAATGTAAGGGAATCCTGATCACATAGGGAAAAATAGTCGTGTCAATACCAGTTGTTGTCAATTCAATTGAACTTGTCCTTATTATTCTATGTTTTTCACAAAATGGCCAAATGTAATAAAAAAAAATGCAATTGAGATGATTGTTCAGTTATTTGTTATTTGGATTATTCGTTGAGGGAGCACCAATGAACTGCGCACTTTTTTAATTCCCCTAAATCATAGAACTTGAGTCATTGTATGTACAAGTTCTGGCAGATTGATGCAGTCTTTCTATAACCTATAGAAAATTAAACAAGGAAATGCAAAATGCATAGAAAGAAAGGTAATATTAAATGGCATGGTGCCTTCCTTAAATACTAGACCAAAAGCATACAAATTGACATTTTCTCCTTTGGAATCAGGATATACTAGTTTACTGGTCCTCGTCCCGGTGCCTCCCACAAAGAAATGGCTTGGCAAAAAGATTTCTCTCTCTCATCCCGCACCACTCCTTTGGAAAGTGCCTCAACAATGTGGGCGGTCTCGACCAATCCCTCGTTCTCTACCCAGACTGCGCCATGTCTGAATCCCCCATTTGGTGGGACCACCTCCACTGTGCGATGTCCCACTACAAGTTCGTCCTTGCCATTGAAAACACATTTACTGACAGCTATGTGACAGAGAAACTCTTTTATGCGCTTGAGGCGGGCTCAGTACCGATATATTTTGGTGCACCAAATGTGTGGGAATTTGTGCCCCCGAACTCAATTATTGATGGGTCAAAGTTTGGATCTGTTGAGGAGCTGGCAAATTATGTGAAGAAGGTTGGAGACGATCCAGTGGCGTATGCAGAGTTTCATGCGTGGAGACGGTGTGGCGTCTTGGGTAATTACTTGAGGGTCAGGGAGATGAGCCTTGACACATTACCATGCCGCTTGTGCCAGTCAGTTGGTAGGAGATGAGGGAGGAATGCTAGGGATTCATGAGGTGAGGTTAATCTTGTGTTTTGTTAGAAAAATTTCATGCATGCCCTTAACTTTTAACTATTGCATATTCAAGATGTCTCTACAGAATGAAAAATACAATGAGCTCTGGCCTATATGAACATGAAAAAGCTAATCAGTGCTCATTGTTTTTGTCAAATTAACCCTCACTTCTGTCTCAATTAGTAACAAAGTAATGAGAAGGTAGAGGTAATTTGCCATCTTTTTTTAAAAGAGAGGTGTAATGGGTGTTTTGGCTATTTTCTGATGAGTAGGGATATGTGCAATCTTTTTTTTCTGTTGAAGGGCACGAGTTCATGTAAACCAAGACATAAAAGTTTTCTGTGGATGTTTTCATTTGGTTGTCCTTAAAACCAAGACTCAAAAGTTCTTTTGAAGGGCACAAGTTTTTCTGACCACCTTTTTTGGTAAAAAGACATAAGAGAAGGAGAAACCTGGATGGATTTGATCTAAATCATAGTAGACCAGGTATAGGTTATGGGCGTCAGTGTACCGGTACCTAACTCATGGCCAGAGTGCCTCCATATTAGTATTCCTACGGCAATCAGGGGCGGATCTTAGTGTACTCCAAAGGTGGCTAAGACACCCCCATGATTCTAAATTTTTTAATTATATATATTAAAATTTAATTGAATTTTCTGTTTTTTGAAGTTTTTCTATAGCTTAGCCCCCCTCATAAAACAACAAATGTTTACTTGTAGCCTAGTGGTTAAAGTAGCTCATTGGGTTGTGAGAGAACTTGGGTTCAAATCCCATCTCCCACATTATGTATTTTACATTTTATTTCCCAGCCACCCCATCTAAATTTTCTAGTTCCGCCCCTGACAGCAATTATTGGTCAAATTACATACAGTCCGGCGTGGGCAAGTCACATATTTTTTATTTGTATGACTTGAGTAAAGACTTCTACTAACACTTGGTACCAGATATTGATAAATTACCTACCTCTCGATGCCCATGAACCCGTCTGCACTATTTTTAGATCGGACTACCTGTTTACATTTCATTGATAAACATTATGAAACAAAAGTGGTAGGTACCAAGCGATACCAGCCTTGAGAGGCTATCATTGGGTTATGTTCACAATAGCAAGATTTTTAATGCCTTCTCTTTTCAATTTTTTGTACCAGGTCAAGCACCTTCTCAGATGCATTGTTGGCATGCCTTCTTGTTTTGTACTTATAAGATAGAGACACAAGTTGATCAATTTGTAGTTTGCAAGTGTTACAGAAGTATTAGAATGTAGTTATTCAGGAAATAGTTTTCTTACATGGCAGCTCATTTTTCCTTATCTGTGTATGTATATGCAAACATTTTTGGAACAACGTGATTATAATTGTGGGTATCTACAAGAAAATAAGAACCTTTGTTGTTATCCAACAAACCGTGAATCATTCTTGTTTCTGTAGAGGGATAATTTTATAGAGGGTTTGGAGAGGTTGAGCTTGCCTAGGCCATTTGTTAGCATTGAATTGATTTTCTAATGCAATCTGTAATGGACTTTCGGGGATTAAGCTTGCATTATCTTTCATAAGTAAAAAAATGGACTTTTTTTTTTCTGTCGTCGGGAATTTTTATTTTGATTGACTTGTATAGGGTTCAGTTTATAATTTCTTAGTTAATATGTTCTAATTTGGTACTTGTTGGTATTAGGCCGAGGAAAAAGCAGCTGATGCTGCATCTGACTAGTCAAAGTCAGGGGATGAGGAAGAGGGAGATAATGAGGTAGTACCGTTACACATTCTGATACAAACATGTTCTACTCTGATACTTTATGCTAATCCATAATGTAATATCCTGTATAAAAATTATCCTGATTTTGACATTGGTTAAACCCTCAATCCATATCTGCTGCTTTTTTGCTTGTATAGTTATCTTAGTCTATACAGTTCTTTATTATTGCTATATGCAGGTTGTGCTCGCACCAGTTCTTTCTGGTGCACTTCTAAACCAGTATTGCAACAGCTATGTCGAGATAATTTCTCCTCTAATGTCGTTTGTAGCTGTCGCCATGGTGGCCATCCTCTGGTTGCAGTGCCATTGTGCAGAATGCTGCAGCCATACTGTTGTCTGGGTCACTGTTATTTCAGCTGTTTGTTGTTTGCATGTTTGTGGCTTATTCGTATATATTCTCGCAAGTGACAGCCATCAGTTTAGGCTTCACTGATAAAAATAGTTCTGGTTTATTTGTATATTATCGACCAAAAAACTCCCTCTGAATCATTCAACAAAAAGAATTAGTGTAATTTTCTCGTATTTGAAATGTTAGGTGTTGGAGACAAGCTTGCAAGAAAAGCAGAATGCATGTCAATGTACCGGCTCGGTACCATTGTTTTTACTTTTTAGTCTAGTACTATGGTGAATCCTTGATCAGAGCTATTTGTTTGAAAATAAATCTTGCTTAAGCAGACATTATATATGACATAATCTTAAGGTAAATAAACAAAATATGATATGGGTAATATATCCTTACAAAATCGCATTACCTGTTAATAGTTAAAACCTACCGACCTAAAAATCTAATTGCAAAACCAAACGAGAAACGACCAAGATGAATCCTGTGATCGGAGCTACAAAATTATTTGATTAGAGCAATCTCCAATCCAGCAAACGATTAGCAATTAATTTGAGCCACGTCACTAAGTTTAGCAATTAAAGAGATTTATAATTTTTAAATCACTCCATCCCTGAAATTTAATTAGAGTTGCAATTAATGTCACGTCAGCCAATTTAGAATGCTTAAAGCACTCCATCCCAGAAATTTTAACCAATTAATTAACCAGCGTGTCATTAAGAAAACGTTTTCTTTTAAAACAAATTTGCTAATTTAGAAACTATAGTACATCCCAGTAATTATATTAGCAATTAACACATCATATTAGCAATTTAAAAACAATCACCATTGTAGATACTCTTAGTAATCAATGATAAGATTACGTTTTATTTAATTAATAATTTATATTATCTTAAACTTTTTTATATTTTATAATACTAGCACATGATGTGTAAAAGTAACATATTTATTTAAAATGAGTTCACAGTGCTATGAATAGCGCTCATCGATCTGTACTATGGATCAATATCTTTGTTTTTAAAATTTAAACATCGGATCTAAATTACTCAATATGACCTTTACGAAAATGTATTCCGAGACCAAATTTTGCATTTAATAATCTTTTTACAATATTTTTAAATAGGTAGAAAATCACTCATTTCAAATGGTCCAGAATCTTTAGAACAAGTGATTTTTTATCCATCTAAAAAATAGTAAATAAATTTACAAAAAAATATTAAATTTGGTCTTCCGCTCTATTTTCATATGGAGATCATATCAAGCAGTTCAAATCAATTATTCGAACTTTAAAATAGAAATATAAATTTATAGTGTTGACCGATTTGCACTGTGTATAGCAGTGTCTATTTATTTGCTATTTTTCGGTTATATTAATTAAATAAGTTGTCAATTTAGTCAGTAACTTTGATAGATCAAAGTAGAATATGAATCAGTAAAAATAATACTTAATGTATAAAGGTATGTTTAGTTGCAATTTTAGAATAGCTAGAATAGCAAAATTGACATTTGTCTTATTAGAATAGCTTGTTTTAGTTTTTTGTGAGAATAACTTGTTCTAATAATAAGACAAACAAGTTTTGTTATCTATTCTAACTATTCTAACCTAATCAAATACCGAATAGTTTATTCGAATAGCTTGTTCTCAAGAATAAATTATTCTCGATCCAACCAAAAGTATATAAGACTTAACTGATATGGATAAACAGGGACGGGCCGAGTAAAGCCCAGGTGGGGCAACTGCCCACCTGAATTTTGAAATTCAGTAAAAAAAAATAGAGGCCCATCTCTTCTTTACCCTTCTCTGGAAAAAAGTTTGTCTCTTCCTAGGCCCAATAAGCCCAAATTTCCACCTTCAGTGCAATTAAAAATAAGGGCCAAGCCCAAAATCAGTTCGTCGCAGCAGGCCTTCAATGTTATTTAAAAAGAGAAGCAATGGGTCGACGAAGAAATTCGTTGAATCTTAGCGAACAAAGCAATTTCTCGCTTCAAATCAATTTGTCGCTTTCTTAGTGCACAACAAAGGTGAAATTTCGATGGCTTCAATTCATCTCAAATTGTCAGATCTATTTTTTTTTTTCCAATGTTTTGTTTGTTATATGTTTTGTTTTGACATGCCTAGTCTTATTCAGTGACTGGTGCTTCCGATTTTTTTTATTAATACTCTCAAAAAAAAGAAAAATAACAAATATGCCATTGACTTCTTTTTTTTTTTTAAATGTCCTAACCGCTCAGAGGTGGGACGGTCAGCTTTTTCAACCAACCGTCCTCCCGTAGGGCGGTCCATTGCCAAAAAAAAAAAAAAAAAAAAAATCACCAAACTGTCTCACTATGGAGAGATCACTAATTTTTTCTTTTTTTATTTTGAGAAAGATCTAATGATATGAAATGTAGCAATTACGTACTGACTTTGTCTTTATATAAAAATCAATGCTAGAATGAATGATGCTTCTTACATTTCATATCAATAAACGACAAAAAAGATGTTGGCGAAGAGATTGAACGCACTATTATCTTCTCTTATTCTATTTCCTTTTTTTCTTCTTTGCATTAATTATTTGATGTTTCAAATGAAAGAAAGAAAAATAATATTTGTAATTAACAATTCTTTGATTTGGCTAACATATCCTTGTATGTATCAATGGTGGTGATTAAATTAAAAGCATATCAACAGTAAAACTTTGAAAAGCACCGTAATGAAATTTCGAAGGAAAACACAATTGCATGACTCGGTAGCATTTTTTTTCTCCGACATGTGTTTTCTAACAGAATAAAAATTCCCTTATGATATAAGCCTACTTTTCCGAGATTTTTATTTTTACCCCAAAAAAAAAATATTTTAATATAAATAACCAAGTTTTAAAAAAAAAAAAAATTTATACCCAAACCGTAAATATTATTTACGGTTTGAACTTTTTTTTTTTTTTTTTTTTTTAGAGAAAAATAGCTAAAATGCTGAAATGAAATATAACACAAAAAAATCGAATTGTTTTTTAAAATATTTGTTAGAAAATACGTTACGAATAGAGCCGATTTTGTGCTAAAATACGGTAAATTACAATAATTATGCCAAAATACGGTAAATTTACTAAAATGCTGAAATTACAATAATTATGTAGAATTATGCTAAAATACGGTAAATTACGCTAAATTACGTATGAATTGGGCCGATTTTGTGGCATCTTTCATAAATTTACTAAAAGGAGCGTAACTTTTGATCCGTCCGTCGGATCGGGCTGAAATTTTGACAGAAACTCCACAACCCAAAACCCAATCTGAAATCCATCTACGATCCGTTTCGCCCATTTGCGGGCTCAGATTCGCGATCCGAGTCTTCCTTCATGGACTTTTGGACCTTTCTTTATAATTTTAGAGTTTTTAGGGTCTTTGTATTTAAACAGACGTCATGTCTTTTGACATAATTATTGTAATTTACCGTATTTTAGCACAAAATCGGCTCTATTCGTAACGTATTTTCTAACAAATATTTTAAAAAACAATTCGATTTTTTGTGTTATATTTCATTTCAGCATTTTAGCTATTTTTCTCTAAAAAAAAAAAAAAAAAAAAAAAAAAAAAGTTCAAACCGTAAATAATATTTACGGTTTGGGTATAAATTTAATTTTTTCAAAAATTTGGTTAATTATATTAAAATATATTTTTTTTGGGGTAAAAATAAAAATCTCGGCCTACTTTTTGTTGTCATTCCTAGAAACTGTTTAACTATTAGGAATTCATATCACCTGAGTTAACTTAAAATTTACCCTCCAATCTGCTTTAGCACGAATATTGAAGGGCTATGTGCATTCCATCTCGAATAGTTTTAGTCTTAATTCTAATCAAATTTCTCAAAACAAAAAAAAGATTAATTATTTTTCTTTAAGATAATAGAAAAAAATATTTCGGGCGACGGGACTATCCACTCAGGTGACTCTCAAAACTGAAAAACTCTCCAAAGTAAGTCGGTGAGAATTCAAATTCTCAAGTAGTGCCTCTTGTTTAATACACCTATAACGAAATAGAGGTTCTAAGTTCATAGAAATTCAAAGCACTTAGTTTTTCTAACTTTTTATATAATTATAACGTAGATTATGGTACATATATTTCAAAAATATTATAATTAAAAAGTTAAATTATAGATGTATTAAATTTGGGTCAATTTGAAAGACAATTTGTCTTTTATAAAATAATTTAAAAAAAAATTAACTATGGAGTTTTAGTGGATTAATTTTTAATTAATGATCAATCAAATTTTAAATTGACTCAAATTCGATACGTTCTCTATCTAAATAATTGAAAACACATCTATAATTTTTTATTTTTTAAATTTATATATTACTTTTTAAAAATAAAATCGTAAAAATTAGATGTATAAAAGTTGAATATATATTAGAATTAATCTTTATCTTTGTTAACATTGTTATATTTTGCCAAGTTAGGTTTTTGAATCATGACTGAATTTTTTATATAAAGACAAAGCCAGTACGTAACTGCTACATTTCATATCATTAGATCTTTCTCAAAATCTAAAAAAAAAAAAAATAGTGGACCGCCCCACAGTGGGGCGGTTTGGTGGTTTTTTTTTTGTAGGCAGTGGACTGCCCCACGGGGGGCGGTTGGTTGAAAAAGCTGACCACCCCACCCCTAGGCAGTTAGGGCATTTAAAAAAAAAAAAACAAAATCGAGGGCATATTTGTTATTTTTCTTTTTTTTTAGGGTATTAAGAAAAAAATCGGCTGGTGCTTTGCTATCTTCTATGCCATATCAATGTTAAATTAAAATTAAAAAGGAAGTTTGGCTTCATCTCGGATTGCTTTCTTCTCTTTAATATTTGATTTTTCATTTTGTTGAAAAAAAAATTATTTGCATGAAAAATTATTGTCGATCCTCTCTGACTCGTGACTAAGTCGATCTATTTGTACCCAATTAGTTAATAAATTTGAATCCGATAAGATATTTTAACTCGATATTTATCCTTCACGGAAAGAAATGCCCCTGCGGATGAAATTCAAATAAGACTACTTTCACACCGGTATGATACGAAAATATATTCATTGACATCACTATTTTCGTTAAGTTCACTTGTATCATTAACAAATTTGACTTAAATAAGTCTATACTGATTTTATCTCGGATCTGACAATCAACGAGTGCATATATTCAAGAGAAATGAAGCTACATTATATTCCTAAAATGTGTCAATGAAAGAATCATACAAGAAAAAGGCGAGGTAGCACAGTTAGTTAAGAAAAAGTCTTAAGGTTGTTATATTCAAAGATCGAGAGTTCGATTACCTCTCACAATTTCGCAAGTTCTACGGAGATTTTCAAAAAAAAAAAAGAAAGAATCATACAAATATCTCCCTTTTTAGATATATTGATGTTAATAACAGAAATGGTGCATTTAAGGAGGACAATTTGTATTGATCTAATAACGTCATTTCCACTTAGTTGTCAAGGAGATAGGAGTACGTCCGATGGGCATCGGACCTACATTTAGGTTCAATTAGCTTTAGGACCGTACAATTAGCATTAAGATCTATGTGCACGGAAATTGATACAGACTTGCGCGGATTTTAATGCATAACACACGAATCGATGTAGATCGAATGGTCATCACACCCATCGAATCAAGGTAGGTCCGATGGGTATCGGACCTACTATGATTCCATTGTTGAAGTGCCCGCAGCAAACCACGTGTCTATAACTTTTTTGAAATAATTAACAGGAGGCAATTTCTACAGTGTTGACGGATGGGTCAACCAAACGAATTCATATCCTTTGCATTAACTCAAAAGAGAATCTTTTGAGTTAATAAATCTCGACTGACCAATCTGTTTTATTCGTATGAATTAGATCTGCACTAATATTAAAAGACCCTATGTTATAGACACAAGCCGGACGGCTCCGATTAAAATCAAACGGTTAAAATCCATTAACTCAAAAGAGAACTCGCAGATGATACGGATCCCAACCAAACGGCTCAGTGCTCGCTTTTTCCTCTCTTATCCGTACACTTTGGTCAATGGAATGATAGAAGAGGAAGAGATGTTGGCTGTATTTGAAGATTCTCTACAATTTAAGGAGCACCATAGAGAAAAATTTCTCATCTTTATTACCTCGATCTCGAGGAATCAGAGAGGTTGTGGCAACACATGGAGATTAAATATTAATTCACGCTAGGAAGAGGATATTTGGTATGCTAAAGGAAATGACAGGAGATTAAGATAGCTAAAGGAAGCTAAAAGAAGAATGAAGTGTCTTAAGAAAGAGGCTAGAAATTAAAATTTAGATAAAAAGATGCTAAAGAAAATTGTCTTAATCCGCGCTAAAAAACTAGTATACGGCATAATTAAACAACTAAAAATGATTAAAAAGAAGTTCCTTTAACTTTAAGGAGGTTTAAGGAGGCCCTTGCCGAACAGGTACGGAGACATCAAAGGTTAACGTTGCAGTGCCAGCTTGAACCCTATCGCTGACCCTGACCGATAGGCCGTGCTGTCCGTGCATGTCCTTGATAATCTTCTTTTTAGTTGGATACACTTGGACTATACGGTACATCGCCTTTTTCACGTCAGTTTTCTTTTTATCCACCTTCCTTTGCTTCAAAATTCGAATTCAAGTGGATTATTTATGGCGACCAGTGCTGATTTTCTGTAGACTTGTCTCTAAGGCTGTGACCGAGGTTATGTGTGCGGTTCCTCAGAAGTTGGAACGCCGCGTTTATCTATCTATTAAGAAATTTTGAAAATAGGAAGTTGGAAAAGCGATGTGGTGCCACAGATGTGACCCAAGGCCAAGGGCACTACGCGACACACGACATGAGAAGTCCGCACATATTTTTTAATTAGACTATATCATCAACGTCGGCCACGTGTCCATTTTGTTCAACTCGACGGTTATGCGTATGGTCAAAATAATAAAATATACGGTGTTTCGCATGGATTAATTTACAGGTATCTCGTACAAGAGCGTACAAAACCGAGGCCATGCTCCTTTCCCAGTTATGAGAACACTCTCCATTTCGTTCACAAAACAAGACGCACCATTTTAATTAAGGAAACCAATACTCATCGTTAACTGTCAGTAATAGTTGCACACTAAAAGTAATAAAATTTTAGTGTAGATATCGATTTGAATTTCAAGTAATGCTTTTTTATTTTATTTTGTATGCAAGTAACAAAATATTTACTCCAAATATTCACTCCTGCTAAAATAATGAGATTTAAATGAAAAATATGACAATTTACGCGTATAATTATAAATAAATAATTAAAATAAAAAATAAAAGAGTTAAGATTTGTTGACAACTACTTATTTTGACAACTTGGACAATGTTTTTTTTTTTTTCAAATAGTGTCAAAAATAAAAAAAATAACATAAATTATAGACATGTTAATTTCCTTATAGATTGGTTGTGTATAAAATTTCTTGTAATTTTAAAATCATTTAGCATTTTATCAAATACCGTCAAATATAGATAGTTGCAATGTTAATGTCATTTGTTGAAAGATAAAGTTTGTATCAAGCTTCATTATTTATTTTATATATGTTGCGTATAAGGTACTGATAAAAAAAAAACTACACGTGTCAAATTTTAAAATTATAAACTACAATTAATTACTTTACTAATAATATATGTGAATATTTAGCTTTCGGAAGAGAATATGTTGTTTCTTTGTTTTTGTTTTTTTTTAAAATAGGAATCTGAAGAAATTCTTTGAAAAAAAAAACAACATATTTCATTCCTCAGCTACCATGTAAATTCCTTCTCTTAATTAATATTTCGTAATTAACTGGGAGAATGAGATTTTAAGTGTAATATAAACTTTCAATTATAACTAGAGGATGGATCGGATTACACTATTTTTTTTTACACATTTTGACACCTACCATTTTCAAAGTCCAAATAGTCGATCCAAACCATTCAACATGATTGATATATTAAAATATGCTTGGAGATCAAATTTTACAGTTTTTTGAATTTTTTTACTATTTATTAAGATGGTTACAAAAATCGTTGTTTTCAGACCATTGAAAAACAGCGATTTTGTAACCATCTTAATAAATAGTAAAAAATTCAAAAAAATGTAAAATTTGATCTCCAAGCACATTTTAATATGGTGATCATGTTAAAAGGTTCGAATCGACTGTTTGAATTTTAAAATTGCAAAATTGACCTATAAAAAAATAATATCAAAATGTGTAAAAAAATATATATATATATATAATTGGATCCCTCCTCTTATAACTATACTTCTAATAATATTTGAAAACCTCTATTTAGTTAACTAAAAGTAAAACAAGAACAGTTTCATCGTCAACACTGATACATGAATTTTCTTGATTCTCATACTATTATATGTTTTAGGTGAGTTTAAGAAATATCTATTATTGATTACTTATATCTGCAGTTTTAGATTTCTCAAATTATATACGAACCGTTCGATTTTGATCAACCGTAACGTGCAACAATTATCAAGAAGAATGGAGCTCTCCAGTCTTACAAAACCGGAGATAAAATTGAGTCGTTCAGATCGACAGACACAGGACAGTAAGAAAAACTTTGACTGTTCCTGATAAAAAATTACCATCTCATCTTTCCGCCGTCCACGTGTCTAACCCTCTCCATCTTACGGCCAAAATAAGAAGTCGCATAGTAAATATATGGGGCCAATGGCAGACCTCAGCAACTCTTATTAATTAGAGGCCCTTCGCCCCTTCGCCTGGAATTCTGATCGTTTTTAATCAGAAAAAAAAAAACAAAAACAAAATCGCCGCTCTCTGCTGTAACGCCTCGCTCTTGCTTCGTCAAAAAAGAAGGTAAAAAAGAAGGTTTTCGTGCTCGTTCTCGAGTTTTTTTTTATTCTATGTTTTGTTTCGTAAGAGCTCTGATTATTGTGGGTTACTTTTTTTTTTTTTTGGCTTGAAGAAGAGCTTTTAGTAGATCAGAAGAGTTTTTTTTTTTCCAAGTTTCGTATAATTATCGTGGAATTTTTGGAAATCTTGATAGAATGCCGTCGTTCTTACTTCGGATGGTATTCCTAAAAATAGTTTTCTCATATAGGGTTTAGGGTTTTAGGGGTAAAGGATTTTTGCATAGAAAAGATATTTTTGTAACATGGTCTTTTGGTACAATAGTTTATTTTCTAGTAATTTATAGTGCTGTTAGTATATATGCTTTATTTTGCTGGGTGGATATTATTTTGGTGGATTTGCAGTAAATGTTCTTCGGTAGCTTTAAGGATTTATTTACTTTTCATATTTTGAAGGATTTTCTCATAATGGTTTCCTATTTTGGCCTTGCATTGCATGCTTATAATGTCATTTATATCCTCTAGAATGTGTATCCCTGTATAATCGACTATGGGAAATTGCATCTATTGTTGATACATTTGTGATATCCTTCCTTTTATTCCCTATTTTATTCAGATACTTTATAGTTAATTGCACTATTTGTTAATTAGGACTGAAACATCAACAAAAAGGAAAGGAAAAACCTTCTAAAACAAAGGGGAAATAGAATATGCTTCGGGAATTTGCTTTTCTGTAGCTTTTTAAAGCATCTTGTAGTAAACACTGATCCCCTTTGCATTTCTTCCAATCACCAGGTGTGGTAATTTATTAACTCTCTGACGCAATGGAAGGAGAGGATCTCCCGCCACCTCCCCCAATGCCATCTGATGTGGTGCCGATTAAGGCTGGATCTGAGAAGGGCTCTCCTTCTAGAGCCTCACAGAAGGGCCATGGCCAGCCCAGCAAGCCCAAGAGGATCCCGATAGCCCGGCCCGGCATCGCCAACAAGGGACAGCACATAAATCTTGTTGCCAACCACTTTCGGGTCAATGTCAAGAGCACTGACGACCACTTCTATCACTACAGCGTAAGATAAAGAAATTTATTTACATGCACTATTTTCTGATGCAGTGCATGTGTGTTTGTACACTTCATTAGAAGTATTTGTGCATTTCTGGCAGCCGCATGGATGTTCTCTAAACAAATTTTGTTACTGCTTGCAATTTTACACTGATAAATCACAATTTTTTTTGTTGGTTTAACAGAGATGATTAAAGAAACTTAAAATTTGCATGCTGTTTTTTTTGTTTTTTTTTGTTTTTTTTGTTTTCTGAGTCACATCTCCAAAGTGATTTAGCTTGCACGCTATAACTTGCATCTAATTGGGTATATAATATATACATGCATTTGTATATTTGTGAAATCATTGGAGTAGAATTGCTAATAATTCTTTGGTAAACAGGTTTTGCTCAAGTATGAGGATGACCGCCCGGTTGATGGAAAGGGCGTTGGGAGAAAGGTCATTGATAAAATGAAGCAGACTTATGGTTCTGAGCTTGCAAATAAAGAGTTTGCATATGATGGAGAGAAAACTCTCTTCACATTGGGTCCTCTACCACACGTGAAGAACGAATTTGTTGTAGTTATTGAGGATCTTCCCTCTGGGAGGTTCGTACTATCATTTGTTTATCCTGGAACAATCTGTTTGTTAGTTGATTTGTTTTTGGAATTTGATTCAGATTAATCAAGTTAAATTAAGGCACACTAGGATATTTGAGGCAATGATCATGAGTTTTGGGTTTTGTGTGAAAGTCACTCAGTGTTTATTTAACTGCATCAATGTGGTTGTCCAGAGTTTTAATCTGAAGTTCAGTTGAATTGTTAGGTACATTACTCTGTGATGCTTCCTTCCTGTAGTAAAACTGTTACAACCTTTGCTGTTAATTGCTTCCAACTTGTTTAATGCATGCTGAGTCTGGTGAGACATGTGGCAACCATGGGTTCCTGAGTCTGGTCAGTTTAACCACATACTGAATACACATGTTTCCTTCTCTCCTTGTAGGACTGAAAAGGGAAGCCCAGGTGGAAGCCCTGGGGGTGACAGTCCCGGTGGAAGTAGCAAGCGTTTACGTAAACCATACAACACGAAGACATTCAAAGTGGAACTTAACTTTGCCACTAAGATACCAATGTCTTCCATAGTCCAGGCCATGAAGGGACATGAGTCCGAAAACTCCCAGGAGGCTTTTCGGGTGCTTGATATCATCCTCCGCCAGCACTCTGCATCTCAGTATGATCAACACTTGACCCCTCTACCTTTTTTTTTCCATTCAAAAGGATTTATCTTCTTACATAAAAATATATAGGATGGATCCTTAACAACTTAATTATTTAATGATTTACGGGTAGTTGAAAACTTGAAATCAGGAACTAGGAGGAGTTCAAAACTTCAAATCTTTTCATATGAATTATGTATTATGTATTTACCATTTAACCTTTGTCTAAATACGAAGTTCCGTTATAATTTATTTATGAAGATTTTCATCAAGTAATTAGTTTTCAAGGCTTTCCATATGCATCCTGATCCATAAAAAAGGTTGTTGGAGAGGAACATTTTGTGCCCTTCGGGCCATACTAGGATTTGGGCTTGGGCTTTGTTGGTTATGTGCTTGTTAAGGCAATGTCTTTTTTTTATTTCCCCTTTGTTTAGGTTGTAGTATCAGCAGTTCAATTCAATCTGGAAAAAAATTAAAAGACACCCTAAGAGCTAATAGTAATCTCTTGCTTGTTTTAAGAAACACTTGCTCTAAATCTGTTATTAATGTGTGTAATGCTTTTGGTGATTATCTTTGTTCTGTTGCAGGGGTTGTCTCTTGGTTCGTCAGTCATTCTTCCACAACAACCCGAGCAATTTTATTGATCTCGGAGGTGGTGTCATGGGATGCCGGGGATTTCACTCTAGTTTCCGTACCACCCAGAGTGGTCTGTCTCTGAACATAGGTACACACTTGTTCCTTTTTTTAGATATGCTAGTATACTGTAATAACTTGTAACTCTGTGGTTAATAGATACTAATATTTGTTAACCTCACTTTGTTATTTACAGATGTGTCAACCACCATGATCGTCAAACCCGGTCCAGTGATGGATTTTCTTTTGGCCAACCAGAAAGTCGAACATCCCAATCAGATTGATTGGCAGAAGGTATCTTTCTTTTTTGTTTAATCTTGCAAGTTCAAAGCTGTTGCTTGATTTTTATTGTGGATTTGCTTGCAAACTTTTTTATTCTTGTTTCAGGCAAAGCGTACGCTCAAAAATCTTAGAATTAGAGTGCATCCTTCCAACCAGGAATACAAGATTGTTGGCCTTAGCGACCTGCCATGCAGCGAACAGACGTATGTCACTGTGCAGCATTTATTATTATTATTTTGCATTAATATATGTTGAAAAAGATAAAATTTAAGGAAGATTGGTGCATGGATTTTGCAGGTTTACCTTAAAGCAAAGGAACGGTGATGGCCAATCAGCAGAGGTGACAGTGTCACAATACTTCAAGGATAAGAATACTGTGCTGCGGTATAGTGATAATTATCCATGCATTAATGTTGGCAAACCAAAGCGCCCCACCTTTTTTCCTATTGAGGTATTACACTACTTTTGACGAACTTTGGAATTGAGGTTTTCTTTTAGCCTTGTTTTTGGATGCTGTTGTTCATTTCTTGTGTCTGTTTTTCAGCTGTGCAACCTGGTATCTCTGCAGCGGTACACCAAGGCTCTGAACTCATTGCAGAGGGCCTCTTTAGTGGAGAAGTCCAGACAGAAGCCCCAGGAAAGAATGCATATATTGAATGATGTGAGTCTCCTTCCTTCTCTCTCCCCCCTCCCCCTCCCTCCATTCTCTATCTCCCTTTACCTCTCTCAAACTAGATGTGCTAATGTGCTGAACTTTGGTTGTTGTGCAGTTACTCAAGCGTAGTAACTATGATGCAGAACCCATGTTACGAGCATGTGGTGTTTCCATTTCTCCGACCTTCACTCAGGTGGATGGCCGTGTTCTACAAGCACCAAAGGTTGTTTTTTCATTATATGGATTTATAGGTTTATTTCTTTTACTATTGCACTGAATTAAAATTAGAGATTCTGCAGGCCTGTCTTTTAACATTTATAATATGTTTTGAATGCTGGTTTAGGGTTTAGGTGTTTTTTCTTTTTTGCTTGCAAGATATATAATGTAAAATTCTAGTTAGAATTCTTACTTCTGTCAATCATTATGGTCCTTCAATATTTTAATTGCACATACTCCAGTCTTATCGTACTATGATGTTGTACATAACAGCTTAAATCAGGAAACGGAAGCGATTTCTTTCCCCGTGATGGCCGCTGGAACTTCAACAACAAGGTATTAATTTCTGTGTGTTAATAATTCCTTGCTTTAAATCCTGTCAATTTTCCGTGCTCATGTAGACAAATCAATTTTTCTTCCTTTTTTCAATTTACTTTCTATACACAGACACTGATTCGGCCATGTCATGTTGATCGCTGGGCTGTCGTGAACTTTTCGGCCCGGTGCCAAGTGAGGAATTTAGTGAGCGATCTCATACGATGCGGTCAGATGAAAGGAGTGGTTAGTTTCGTTACTTTAACGAATGATAGTATTTTTTTGGTCTCCTTTTTTTAATTTTGATTAGTTTGTTTTTATTTCTTGTGGGCAGAAAATTGATCAGCCTTTTGACGTCTTTGAAGAGGGACGGAACATGCGAGGCACTGCTCCAAATGTTCGAGTGGATGAAATGTTCGAGCAAGTAAAAACTAAGCTTCCTGGAGCTCCTCGCTTCCTTCTATGTCTCCTCCCTGAGAGGAAGAACTCTGATATCTATGGTTAGTTTTTTTATTCAATTGTGAACTTGTTTCCTACAAGGATCGTTGTCTTGTCCTTTTCTTTACTTTCTTGATATGTGTTAAACTGTGAACTGCTTTGTTTAGGCCCATGGAAGCGCAAGTGCCTTGCCGATTTTGGCATTGTCACTCAGTGCCTCGCACCAATGAAAGTGAATGATCAGTATCTGACTAACTTACTGTTGAAGATTAATGCTAAGGTAAACAATTCTGATGGCCAAGTTTTGTCCTGGGATTCTTTTGCTTTTAACCAATATTGGTATCTGTCTAACTTGCTCAATATTCTGGTGAAAACAGCTCGATGGCATGAATTCTCTGCTCCAGGTTGAGGATATCCGTTCAATTCCTCTGGTTTCCAAGGTTCCCACTATTATATTGGGAATGGATGTTTCTCATGGCTCCCCAGGGCAATCAGATCGCCCATCTATTGCCGCTGTATGTTTGCTTCAACTTATGTTTCAGTGTTTTTCCTTTCATTTGTTATATACTTGCTGAATTTGTTTTGCATGTTGTAGGTTGTCAGTTCCAGGCAGTGGCCACTAATTTCCAAGTATAGGGCCTCTGTGCACACCCAATCACCAAAGCTTGAGATGATCGATTCTCTTTTCAAGCCCAATGATAAAAACGATAATGGGATCATTCGGCAAGTTACCTTTTTGTTTTTTGTTTTGCAGACCTGCATTATTTCCTACGTTTCGGCCTTTTTTTTCATTTCTCGACTAATATGTTCTTTTTCAGAGAGCTCATGGTGGACTTCTATACGAGCTCTGGGAAGCGAAAGCCTGATCATGTGATCATTTTTAGGTACGTCTCCAATAAAAAAAATAATGGCCTATTAGTTGCTCATTTCTTATAAGCTGTAATGGATTTAGGTTTGATGTTTAAACTGTATTTTTTTTGTCATTTTTGAATGACAGGGATGGTGTTAGTGAGTCTCAATTTAACCAGGTTCTCAACATTGAGCTAGATCAGATTATGGCGGTACATTCTCTGTCCAATCAACTATTTCTGTTAATCAATCCACATTCTTTAATTGTAATATATAATCCTGTTCCAAACTTTGAAATATTACTTAGGCTTGCAAGTTTCTCGATGAGAACTGGAACCCCAAGTTCACTGTTATTGTTGCACAGAAGAACCACCACACCAAATTTTTCATCCCAAATGATCAGAACAATGTTCCACCTGGTAATATTTTTTATTTTCAAACAGTACTGAGCTTATACTAATATTGTTGTTTGCTACTTATAATATTATATTGATTGCCCATATGATATGTAGGTACTGTTATTGACAACAAAGTATGCCACCCCAGAAACTATGACTTCTACATGTGCTCTCACAAGGGTGCTATTGTAAGATGATTATACCCTTATTTTTCTCCTAAATGAACATGGGCTTTTTTGTATGTCACTAATTACGTTTCTAATTTTGATTTTCTTTTTCCTGCCAGGGCACTACAAGGCCGACTCACTACCACGTTCTTCTTGATCAGGTTGGATTTTCTGCTGATGATCTCCAGGAATTGGTCCACTCACTATCCTATGTGTAAGTTTTTATTTTTAATTTAACTCTCTTTTTCAATGTGTATGATTCGAAAGACTTGTGAGGATTTGCACCAACACATTTATTGAATTCTTATGAAAATTACAGCTATCAGAGGAGCACGACTGCCATATCTGTTGGTAAGTTACTTTCATTTCTTAGATATATTTTAACTTGGCTGTAGGATTACTATGGTGGACTTTGCAATTGTGTTGTTCACAGAGTCAAATAGTTTGCTTCCGGAATCCAATTCTTGGCTAGATGTTTCAGTATAAAGTAGCAAATTAATTAGAAATATACTTAATCAGACCAGCTATAATGGAGGGTTCCAATGCCACAAAGTTATTGGGCACCATTTCATTTTTTTATATTTTTATTTCAAACTTTAAAATCCAATTGTCGAATCCAAACTGTTGATCTTGTTTGTTTTTATGGGAAAAGCGTGCACATAAAAATTTATTCTAATGTATTAAATTTATAATTAGCGTTAACAAGATTCGTTCATTTTTTATTATTTGATCTAGTAAAAAATGAACTTGAAAAGTTATGTGCACACATCTCTCATGAAAATGAACAAGATTTGAAATAAAAAATACTGTGGCATTGGAACCCTCATTTTTATATATGGGGTGCTTACTAAACCTTTTTTTGTTGTAGTTGCTCCAATATGCTATGCTCATCTGGCCGCAACCCAGGTGGGTCAATTCATGAAGTTTGATGATTACCAGTCTGACACGTCCTCAAGCCAGGGTGGTCACTCCTCAGGGGGCGGTGCACCGGTGCCAGAGTTACCTCGCCTCCATGAGAAGGTGAGGAGCTCCATGTTCTTTTGCTAAGTTAACAGAATAGTCTGACTGTCTGTGGTGTATATAAGGCTCCTGAAAGCCAGGACAAGTTGTGGCTGTTTTTGTGATGAAGGTGGGGTACTTACTTTTGTTTTGCTAAGTTAAGGCTCCATGTCCTTTTGCTAAGTTAACAGAATAGTTGCCAAGTAAGGTACTTACTGTTGTTTTGTTGTGGTCCCTGGTAGGGAACCGTCTTAATTTATGTGATAACTTTGTGTTAGCTATGCTTGGTAGATTGTCTTTGCTATTTTCTGTGTGCTTGGTTGATTATCTTTGCTATTTTTTGTGTGCTTAGTTATTGTCAACTTTCGGCATTTTTGTTCCTTGGTTAGAAGCTAGCCCTTGAGATTGGGTCTGTAGGAAGCTAGGACTTGCCTTAATTGGCAAACAAAGAAAATAAAATAGAATGCTTTTTATCCTTGTAGTGAGAATGCGATGTTTGACTCATGCAGTTGAAAGATTTGACATGTTTGTTTGCGTAATTGGTACGAAAACCTAAATAGAAATATATATTCTTCCTGAATTGCTTGAAAACCGAGCTTGTACAAAAACCTGAATAGCAATAATTCTACTTGAAGTGCTTGCAACAAGGGACTTTTATAAGATGATGAAGCAAAACTGATACTTCCTAAATAGAAATATATTCTTCCTGAATAGCTTGAAAACCAAGCTTGTACATAAATTCTAGTTAATGGTGGTCCCTACAATAATCACATTGCAAAGAAAAACTAGTTAATGGTGTTAATTATATTTGTATGAACTGACTTTAAATCAAACTCTTAAATTTATAGTTACTATAATTATATGCAACTTTTGCATTTTATTTATTTATTTTACTATACTTTCGACTTTCAGACTAATAAACAACTCCAATTTTTTTACGCGTATGATGATGTTCGTATCATATTCTTTATTTTGTTATGATGTTTTGGCTAGGCACAAATATATTAGAAAGTTCAGCTTGCATTACATGTAAATTCAAGAAAAGATTGATCTAACTATCTAAGCTCCATAAAATGGTTCAAGTTTAAAGCTGAAAGAGACATTTCTAGCATATTTGGATTTATCTTTTGAATTGATGTATAAGTTTTGATGAAGCAAACATTTTAAGAATTCCCTATTAATGAACAGTTGAACCCTGGCACGCTACAGTGCATTGCATAAAATAATGTCTAGCATATTATATACGAGGGATCGGATTACACTCTTTTTTTTGACACATTTTGATACCTATCATTTTCAAAGTCCAAATAGTCGATTCAAACCGTTCAACATGATGGATATATTAAAATGTGCTTGGAGATCAAATTTTATATTTTTTTTAAATTTTTTTACTATTTATTAAGATGGTTACAAAATCGTTGTTTTCAGACCATTGAAAAACAACGATTTTGTAACCATTTAATAAATAGTAAAAAAATTCAAAAAAAAATGTAAAATTTGATCTCCAAGCACATTTTAATATGGTGATCATGTTGAACGGTTCGGATCGACTGTTTGAATTTTGAAATCGTAAAAGTGACCTATAAAAAAACAGCGTCAAGATATATCAAAAAAAAAAAATGTAATTAGATCCCTCCTCATTATATATAGTGCATCCCTTTAGAGTAGTTGTTAGTTTTTTTTTATTTAATCTATATGAAGTGTTACAAGTCAAAGTTTTGAACTAAGAAAAGTTTGTAATATATATGTTATATGTATGTGTGTGTATTCTTTTTAATTCTGTACGTGTTTAATATGCAAACTAATTGCAAACTCTAGAGTCTAGACTGATGTATGTCATATTCAACAAAATTCAAATCCAGTGCAAAATACTTGCCTGGCCTTGTAAAATGATATATAATTCATCCGTTTTATTCTGAATGCATGCCAACAATATATATTTTACTTGTTCTTCCTAGCCGAATAAATTTATCATGGATCGGTTGATTGGTAATATTTCAAAAATATTTGTTAGTTTTTGTCGTTGTATTACTTCAACCGAGGCCCATGTTGAATTGAAGACAATGTTAATGGGCTCGGCCCATTCACTTTTGCCATCGGCTGAGAGCCGAACCGTTGGTATTTCATTTGGTTTTGCTATCGATTTTAAACCGAAGGTGTCTGGCTTTTCCATCGGTCTTGAGGTGAGCCGACGGTGTTTTGATTAGTTTGATTTTAATTAAAGGTTCAGCCTTAACCTTTATAGTATGTGAGCCATTCTGTTGAGTTATTGAGTTATTTGTGTGAGTCTTTGAGGAGCTGTTCTCTGTCTCTGTTGCTTTTTCACCAAGTTCTTCGAAAATTTTGTTCTCTTCTTCTTAAAAATTGTAAAAAAATGTTATTGAGTTTAATGATCTCTTGTACTTGTAAGATTCTTTGATCTAGTGGATTTGTGCCGTGTGTTTCCGTGGTTTTCTCCCGAAAGAGTTTTCATGTAAAATCTTGTGTCTTCTCTTATTTCTTGTGCTTGCTTGTTCACTGTTTGGTATCTTGTGTGATTCCTCTATTTCTCCATTTATTTACCTCCTCTTCCAACAAGTGGTATCAGAGCTGATCTACATTACCGTCAGATATGATTAGTAGTTCAAGGATGAAGGTCCTCTTCCATTTGCTCCGCTGTAGTTTGAGGTAAATTTCTGAAATGGAGGAGGGTAGTAGTGGTATCATGATTAAATTGACATCCACAAACTACTCTATTTGGAAGTCCATAATGGAGAATATGTTGTTTTGTAAATATGTCTATGATGATCTGGTAAATGGTACGAAACCAACGGATGTCACTGATGCGGTTTAGACCATTAGAAACTGAAAGACAGCTGCTTTGATTAGACAATGGATTGATGATTCGGTATTTCATCATGTTTCAACCGAAACTGATGCCAAGAAATTATGGAAGAAGCTTGAAAGTATGTATGAGCGCAAAACAACCCAAAACAAAACATTTCTTATTCAAAAACTTGTGAACATGAAGTATCATGAGGGCTCATCTGTAAGTGAGCATTTGAGTCGGTTCCAGGATTGTGTGAATCGGTTGACTACCATGAAATTAGCTTTGGAAGAAGAATTGCAAGCATTGATTCTTTTGAGTTCCTTACTGGATAGTTAGGAGACTCTTGTGGTGTCATTGAGCAATTCGGCACCTAAAGGTACTGTCACTCTTACTATGATAAAAGACAGTATGCATAATGAGGAGTTGAAGCGTAAAAGTTGGGCATTACAAATGAGTCGGCAGCTTTTGTTACCGAGAACCGTGGAAGGAGTTCACATAGAAACTCTCACGGTCATGACCACAATGACAAGATAAAAGGGAGATCAAAGTCTTGTAAGGGCATTGTACTATTGCCGCAAGCCGGGTTACATAAAGTCCGAGTGTAGAAAATTAAAGGGAAAAGGGTAAGAGAGATCAATCTAGACCTAGATCGGATGAAAATGAGAAGGAAAGCATCACAGCCATTGTGTGTGACTGTGAAGTGTTCATTGCTTGTGATGACGGGTTTGTCAACTACACAAGTCAAGACACCATTTGGGTGATAGATTCAGCAGCCTCATTTCATGTCACTTCTCGACGTGACTTGTTCACTTCTTACAAGCAATGTGATATTGGCAAGGTAAGAATGGGGAATGATGAGGTATGCAAGATCTCCGGTATCGGAGATGTGTGTGTGGAGACCAATGTGGGTACAAGTTACTTCTCAAGAATGTTCAGCATGTACCGAATATGAGGCTTCATCTGATTTCTGTTGGTGCTCTTAATGATGAAGGGTACCGTAGCCACTTTGCTGAAGGTAAGTGGAAGTTGACTAAAGGCTCTCTTGTTGTTGCTCGGGGTAAGAAGACAAGCTCGCTTTATACAATGCGAGTCAAATTGTGTGCTGAAGTGAATGCGGTTGAAGGCAACTTAACCGATTTGTGGCATTTGCGGCTGGGTCACATGAGTGAAAAAGGACTTCAGATTTTGTCCCAAAAGGATTGTGTGCCAAGTGATGGCATATCTCTGACATCCTGTACACATTATTTAGCGGGTAAGCAACATAGAATTGCTTTCAAAAGAAGTCCTACCACTAAGAAGTCGAATGTTTTGGATTTGGTTCATACCGATCTGTGTTCTATGGGTGATAGGACACTTTGAGGAGCTCTTTATTTGTCACTTTTGTGTATGATCATTCTGGAAAGTTGTAGGCCTATGCCTTGAAGACAAATGATCAGGTTTGGAGGTGTTCAAGCACTTCCTTGCTAAAGTTGAAAGAGAAACGGGTCGGAAATTGAAATGCATTTGATTCGACAATGGTGGTGAATATCGTGGGCCATTTGAGACCTTTTGCAAGGTAAATGGCATTAAGCTTGAAAGGACGGTTCCAAAAACTCCGCAACATAATGGAATAGCTGAGAGAATGAATCGCATAATTTGTGAGAGAATACGGTGTATGTTCTCTCATTCGAAGCTTTCAAAGGCATTTTGGGGCGAAGCTTTAAACACAGCTGTCCATTTGATCAACTTGTCACCTTCATATGCGTTGGATGGTGATGTTCCTGAGCGGGTTTGGACCGGCAAAGATGTGTCTTATGGACACTTACGAGTATTTGGTTGTAGAGCATTTGTGCATATTCGTAGAGATGAAAGGGCTAAGCTTGATAGCAAGTCAAAGGAGTGTATTTTCTTGGGTTACAAAACCGGTGAGTTCGGTTATAGATTGTGGGATCCGATTGAGAAGAAGTTGGTTAGAAGTCGAGATGTAGTTTTCATTGAAGAAGAAACTATTGAGAATTTGAGCAACCTTGACAATGCGAAAACCTCTTCTAGTTCCCATGTTGACCTTACACCAATCTCAAGTAACCAAGAAGTTGAGACTAACCAAAACCATCAAACTGAAAACCAAGGTGAGCAATCCGAAAATGCTATTGAGAATGATATCTCACACCCAAATCAAGTCTCACCTCAACAAGAGTGAGAAAATCAAACCGTGAACGAAGGCCTAATTCAAGATACTCTTCAAATGAGTATGTTTTGCTTACAGATATTGGTGAACCCGAAGATTATGAAGAAGCCTTGTGTCATGAGCACAAAAGTGAGTGGATTAAGACTATGCAAGATGAGATGAAATCCTTGCATGAGAACTCCACTTTTGATTTGGTAGAGTTACCAAAGGGTAAGAAGGTGCTTAAAAACAAGTGGGTTTTTCGGGTGAAATCTGAAGGCACAAGTTCAAAACCGAGATACAAGGCTCGGTTAGTTGTCAAGGCTTTTGATCAAAAGAAAGGGATTGACTTTGAGGAGATATTCTCACCTGTGGTCAAGATGTCCTCTATCCGGGTTGTACTCAGATTGGCTGCTAGTTTAAATTTGGAGATTGAACAGCTTGATGTGAAAACCGCATTTCTCCATGGTGATTTGGAGGAGGAGCTCTACATGGAGCAACCCGAGGGGTTTGTTGAAAAAGGTAAAGAGGACATGGTATGCAAATTGATAAGGAGCCTTTATGGCTTGAAGCAAGCACCATGAAATTGGTATAAAAGATTTGAATCTTTTATGTGTGATAATAATTTTAGCAAGACCACTTCTGATAATTGTGTCTTCATGAAAATGTACTCTAGTGGTAATTTCATCATTCTTTTACTTTATATTGATGACATGTTGGTTGTAGGAGATGATGTAAATGAGATTGGAGCTTTGAAAGAGAAGCTTGGGAAGGAGTTTGCAATGAAGGATTTGGGTTCCGCAAAGCAAATCCTTGGTATGAAGATCACTAGAGATCGCAAAAGATGCAAACTTTGGTTGTCACAAGAAAGATATTTGGAGAATGTGCTTGAATGGTTCAATATGAGCAAGTGCAAACCGGGTTCTTCTCTGCTTAGAAGTCATCTCAAGTTGACACTTGATGATTGTCCGAAGGATGAAAAGGAGAAAGAAGAAATGAAGAAGGTGCCGTATGCATCTGTGGTTGGTTCATTGATGTACGCAATGGTATGTACAAGGCCCGATATTGCTCATGCGTTGGAGTTGTAAGTCGTTTTCTTTCTAATCCTTGTAAAGCTCATTGGAATGCTGTGAAATGGATTCTTAGGTACATTCGCGGTACCAATGGTTATTGCCTATATTATTGATCAGAGTCAAAATGATAATGAATTGCGTAGGATTTTGGCTTAGGTTTTACATATTATCTCACACTTATGTTTAATTAATTAGAGAAAAAGGCTACTGTCACCCTTCTTTATGTTTTATTGCAAAAAACAGGTTTGGGACTATTTCACATCAAATGGAGCAAGAATCAGGTCAATCGGATAAGCGACGCTCATTAATTAAGGCTCTGTTACGGCCCGTATTAGTTGATACAGACCTAGCCGGATACGGACCAAGAGATAGCGTGATACGCATTAAACCCCTTAGCGACATGGTGTGGATACGGACCGTATCAGCCGATACGGTCCGTAACCAGAGGCGCCCTTTGGAGAATAACCGCTACAGCTATATCCAGATCGTGTTTCTTGGCCTCTACTCATCTCCAGACGTCCCATCACTCCTATATAAAGCCCCTTGGACAGAAGAAGAAGTTATCTTTGTAATTTTGGTAATTAGGGTTAGATTTGATTAGTGAGAAAGAGAGGAGTGTTGTAATGATGCCGTTCCGCGGCTAAGTTCTTTTCTTAGGGGCTAGGTAGTAAACCTTGTTACTCATGATGCTTTGATATATATATTTTCTGTTGATTATGATTTCTTGTTGTTGATTGAAATACTTTTGCAATTTATTCTCCCTTCACCTGATTTCGATGATCTAGTTTAATCCGTTAGGGTAGTGACAGTACTTTAATGGTAAGAAAAACTATGATGGACGAGTTAGCCTCGTTGGGAGCCATTAGATTTATGTGAAGAAAACCTTCGCGGGGAAACCATAAATCAGAACCACAAAACGCAAACCAAGTTCTGTCATTTGCGTAAGATAACTCGCAGTGTCCTATGTAGTAACTTGTGTATTTAGAGATCTGTCATTTGCGTAAGATAACTCGCAGTGTCCTATGTAGTATCTCGATGGAAGTCCCATCATTTGCCCAAGTGACTCGTAGTATCATATGTAGTGTCTTCCATAAACAACAACAGGAAATCAGACCCGACAGAAGTAGAATATCAAAGAGGATTGAGTAGCAATGGTGTGCCGAAACCCTAGGAATTCTCATCTCTATCTTTATTTTAATTACTTTTAATTGTTGCCAAATTTACATTGATCATAATTCCAACTCTCAATTTTCAGATTTTGTCTAGCCTTTCGAAAGATTGTGATTTTATCGCTCAAGACTGTAGACCAATATTCTCTGTGGATCGACCTCGATTATACTACTCGATAAGGATTGTGCGCTTGCGATCCGAACCGATAGCATTTCCGAGTTTATAAAATTTAAAAGATAGCATCGCTCTCTTTTGAGTGATCAGTTATGGGGCTAAGGAACCAGTTTTGGAGGCATACACGGATGCCGATTGGGGCCGGAGATGTTAACTCGAGGAAGTCAACATCTGGTTATTTGGTTAATTTTGCGAATGGTGCTGTCTCGTGGCAATTAAGACTACAAAAGTGTGTTGCACTCTCTACAACCGAAGCTGAATACATCGCAATCACATAAGCATGCAAAAAACTATTATGGATGAAAAAGTTCTTTCATGAGTTGGGCATTCAACAAGAAAGGTATGTGTTATTTTGTGATAGTCAAAATGTAATTCATTTGAGCAAGAATCCCACTTTTCACTTCAGGTCAAAGCATATTGAGATACGTTATCATTGGATACGTGATGTGCTCGAGAAGAAAGAATTGTTGTTGGAGAAGGTTCATACAAATGAAAATGGGTCTGACATGTTGACAAAGTCCTTACAGTCTTTGAAGCTTGAAGCTTGTCGTAACAAGGCGGGTTTGGTTGAGGACTCTATCTAATGAGTAGGTTGGAGCATGACATGGTGCTTATGAGATCAATGAGGAGATTGTTGAATTGAAGACAATGTTAATAGGCTCGGCCCATTCACTTTTGCCATCGGCTGAGAGCCAAACCTGAGAGCCAAACCGTTGGCATTCATTTTGTTTTGCTATCCTTTTTAAACCGATGGTGTTTGGCTTTTCCCATCGATTTTAGGTGAGCCAATGGTGTTTTGATTAGTTTGATTTTAATTAAAGGTTCAGTAGTAACCTTTAGTATGTGAGCCATTCTGTTGAGCCATTTGTGTAAGTCTTTGAAGAGCTGCTCTCTGTCTCTGTTGCCTCTTCACCAGGCTCTTTTAGGGTTTTACTCTCTTCTTCTTGAAAATTGTAAGAGAGTGCTATTAAGTTTGATGATCTCTTATACTTGTAAGACTCTTTGATCTAGTGGATTTGTGCTGTGTGCTCCTGTGGTTTTCTCCCGAAAGGGTTTCCACGTAAAATCTTGTATCTTCTTTTATTTCTTGTGCTTGCTTGTTCACTGTTTGGTATCTTGTGTGATTCCTCTATTTCTCCATTTATTTGTGATTTATTTACCTCCTCTCCCAGCAGCCCAGACATATGCATGAAGTACCTGTAAACATATGCAACATACAACAAGTATATTACGAACGCGTATCCTCTGCATTAACTCAAAAGGAAATCATTTGAGTTAATGAATCTCAACCATCTGATTTTAAACGGAGCCAATCTGGCTTCTGCCTATAACATAGGGGGCCTTTCAATATTAGTGCGGATCTAGTTCGCACGAATCTTAAAACAAATCGAAAGGTTGAGATTCAATTACTCAAAAGATTCTCTTTCCTTTTGAGTTAATGCAGAGGATACGAATTCGTATATTACATGTGCTTGTATTTTTAACATGTTTGTTGCTAACTTGCTGTGTAGATTTTAGCCACAGACTAATTAGATTTCGATATGTTAACTTGCATTCAAGATAGATAAACTGAACAGTCCTTTTTCTACATCTGTAAATATAATACTGAAATATTTTTTTAGCATACATTTGCATCCAGTGGTTCATTACATGCACAACCTTCGATCAAGCTACTTGTCATTCAAAATGAAAGTCTTGCATCTTACACTCTTACTTGCACAACAAAAATAGCTAAACCTTCCTCTTTTTTATCTAAAAATAGCTATCAAATTACTTGTTTCATTCAAAACGAAATAAAGTCTTACATTCTATATTTCTAATGAAACAAGTCTTATTTTGTTTGTTGCTCATCGCAATCTCTCTTGTAAGTTGTAACATTTACTTTTATGTAGAGACACATGTATCTTCATCAAGCATTAAATTACATTAAATTTAAATTTAAAGAGAACTTAAATTTCTCCGTTTTATGTCTCTTCATCAATCATTCACTTTTGAATTTTATAATGATAAAAACTTTAAATTTTATATATCATAATAAACGTTAGATATGATCTATCATTTTTTTACATGCACAAAAAAAAAATAACAATTTACAATTTTTTTTATACATGAATCAACAAGTTGAAAAAGTAACACCCATAATTTTTTCCTGTTTGTGTATTTTTGCAAGTTTCTGATAATAATTAAAACAAAGTCATTTTTTTACGTGTACATAGAGAAAAATGATATAAATTATATCTAACGATTTTATTTTGACATTTAAAATTACAATTTCAAGTTATTAAAGTTCTAAAAATAGAAACACAACAAAATGGAGGTATTCAAACCTTCCACTTAAATTTAATGCATGTTATATCCTAATATATAAAACGAAATTAATATGAAATAAATTTGTTCACATGTGTAATAATTAAGTAGGTTAACGTTTAAAGATAACAAAATGAAATGATTATAGCTTTATAGGGACCCGTTTCCGACACAAGAGTACAAGACTAAAAGGTAACACAGTTTAGCTAGACATAGGGGTGGCAGAATTCACATCCTATGAGATATCTTAACTTTTGCGTGTTATTTTGAAAAATCTCAACCGTTCATATACATTCTGCACGAATCTCAAGTCACAAATAATACTGGTCCCCCGCACTATCCCCGAATAGGCACCAGACACGTCGGTCACGCAAAAGTTGAGATATCTCAGAGGATACGCACTCGGGGTGGCAACCAGTTGGTCCAACTTGAACTCGTTAGGAGCTGGCTCGTCCAATTTATGAGCGAGCTGACTTTAAGGGTTCGAACTGAAATCTCAGCTTGAAATCGTTATGAGTTGGACCAAGCTAGCTCACGAGCTGGCGAGTTGGCTCGTTGGGTCTAACTGGATCTTGTTTTAAAAAGAAAATAAATTCTACAGATTTTTGGACCGAGCTGGACAATATAAAATGCACACAAATTCATATAAATTTACAAATTGATGCTTAGCCGAGCTAGCTCGCGAACTGGAGAGCGAGCTAAGCTCTAGCTTGAACTCGTTATTTCTGGACCGAGCTAGTGGCGAGCTTGCTCGTTAACACTCGATCCAATAACGAGCAGGGGCGGATCTACACTATGCCCGGGTTGCTAAGATACTCCATGATTTTGAAATTTTTAATTACGTATGTTGGAATTTAATTGATTTTTTATTTCTTTAAAGTTTTTATATAGTTTAGCCTCCCTCATAAAATGTTAGATTTGTATTTGTAGTCTAGTGGTTAAGATTTTATTTTGTTCTTAGGAGGTCTTGGGTTCAAGTCCCACTAACCACAAATTAATATCTTTCCGCCCCTGATAACGAACGAGCTATTATCGAACGAGTCACAATCGAGCCACGAGCTACGAGCTACGAGTTTTTTTGCCACCCCAGACATGATGTTTAGGCAAGACTGTTTTCCTTTGCAGCACTTCTTAACAGATGATATCCATTTTTAGGGTACTGGAGATCATTCTTATTTCTACATTTTCTTCCTGGCCATCTCTTGAAGGCTTGAACGAATGAGTAGGAAGTGGAACCCACCCGACCGAGGTGGGACCCGCATTATCAAAGCCGCACCCCTAAATTCCACGTCGGATTGTTCCGCTTCGGACCAAACAGTATGGTTCGTTCTATACAATTTTTATCTGCTCTCGGATCAGCTAAAACGCTGACGATTCGACCCAATAGAAGAAAAAATGTCTAAAACAATATCTAAACCTGAACCACCCAGTTCTTCGGTCATAACCTATCGCTATGAGCGGTCAATTACGAAACAACTGGCATACACCAGGTCCAAAAGCTGAGTAGGGATGGAGCTCGTACGGCTTGAGATGAGAGAAGTGGGGCCCTACATTCATCCATGTAGCGTCTTTTATTGTTGACAATGGACCCGGAGCATTAGTGGAAACGCGATCCACTCAGTGTAAGAAACTGAACAGCGTGTCACTCGGCCATTCCAGCCTAAAATTTTCTCGCCGTGCTTCCAAAAACCCTAATCCCGCCTTCATCTCATAACCCTCGAAAACCCTAAAAATTGCAACTGAAACCTTAACCCAGCGATCCGCCGCAAAAATAGGCAGAGCTAAATGCTTCTGTACTAATTATGGAGTGCTAACCCCTCTTCCCGCTAGATTTTCTCTAATTTTTCTCTCTGCCCTTAAAAAACCCAAAAAACTAAATTAAAAAGCCCTTTCGAAAACAACTTCTCTCTCTTTTTTTTCCCTTCTGATTGTCGTCTTGTAACAAGTGGTTTCAATGGAGACGACGGTGCCGGATCAGGGGAGGCAGTCGCCATGGCGACAGGTGGCCACAACCGAGGCTGCTGAGGGATCGGTCATGGGCGAGGGGACTGATACGTGGCCTGCTTTGCCGGATTCTAAGGCCAAGGGGACTGCTGAGGCCGGAAACAAGGCCGGTGATGCAAATGCTGGTTCTGATTCGAAGAATGGATCCATGCCCGCTTCTCCATCAATGCAGGTTTATATTTTGATTTTTTTCGTGTTAATTGTTAATAGGGCTGCTTGAGCTTTGCAATTGGATATGTTTCTGTGCAGTATGGATTTTTATAAGGATTGAAGGAGAAAATTTCTTAGGAATAAGGGGGATTGGTCCGGTATAGTGCTCCTTTAAAGAGGGAAGTTTTCATTTTAACATTCAATAGCTGTTATAAACCCTACTCCTATTTTACTCATTTTAAGAACCAGGATTTTAATTGTGATAGACTTTAGTTTTCCTCTTCTCTCTTAATTAAATTTGCAATAGATTAGATGGAAACTAAATAGTGACCAGGACAAGATAAATTTTTAATATTGCTTTAATGGAATTTTAATATGCTTTAATAAATTATGTATACATAGGACGTATTTTCAATGAACTTAAAAGGGTTGACTGGCTTTTAAATTATCTAACATGCCTTTGTATCTTCACTGCTGGTACTTGAGTTTTGAAACTTGTTTCAGACCTGCCAAGGAGTTAATAGCAAGTTTCCCTGCTTTATGTAGTCTTTACTACCAAAATGACTTGTCTAAGGTATTTCCGAAGGGGCTTTTTTAACCATTAGGTTTTATTAATTCCTTCAGGGACATGGTGGACCCCGCAAATCTGATGGATTCGGTAATAACAATGGCAATCCCAATAAGCATTATCACCACCACAATAACAAGCACAGTCACAAGCGCAATCCTAACCCGAACCCTAATACTATTGCTAATGGCGCACCGCCATTTCCGGTGCCATTCCCTTACCCACACCAATTAGGTCCGCAGATGGTG
Organism: Carex kokanica; assembly: GCA_025461125.1. NCBI lineage: Eukaryota > Viridiplantae > Streptophyta > Magnoliopsida > Poales > Cyperaceae > Carex > Carex kokanica. The sequence continues at coordinate 1,333,964 of JAJGRX010000865.1, read as the reverse complement.
TACATGCCTCAAATGATGGTTAATGACTATCCATACCAGGTTTACCCAGTTCCTTTTATGAATGCTGACCCCCATTTCATGCCAAGAGGAGACCCACAGGGTCCATGGCGTAACGGGTCAATGCACCCTGGCACAAGACCAAGGGGTGCTTTTGATCCTCGTAACATCAACGAGCGGTCCTTTGTCCCTAGAGATGGTATGGGCGTCCCACCTGGCATTGCCGGTCCCAGGAGTTCGGTCCGGCCAATGCCATTGCATTTGTATGGGCCATCTACTGGCTTTCCTAATGGACCCGTCTTCCCAGGTAACGCTTCATATTATATCTATGCTAGTAAATTCTGTTCACTATATAGTTATTAAATGTAATACAATATTTGGAAAAGGTTGCGAAAGTGTTTGAATGCTTGCATACCTTCATTTGTATAATATGTTGAATTATTTTTTTAAATCACGTGGATATTTTGTTATGTTGAAGTAGGTTGAGTTCATGTTCTGGTAATGGTTTGTATGTTTTCTGTTTTACTCTGTTTTTAGAAAGAAATAAAATATACTAGTATAGATGAGTTCTTCATGGATGAAAAAGTGAGTCAATGTATTCTTAAGAAGCTTAAAATGTTTAGTGACAAAAGTGGAATGCGCAAATTATTTTATTTTCTTAGTTCCAAGAAAACTCTGCTAATGTTAAACTTTATTGTATGGGTTTGTTGCTTAGGAGGTCCTTCTACAATGTTTTATTTCCCCTCTGGGCCTGCAGATATGATGCGGGGCCTGCCCCGCCCTGTTATGAATCATCTACCTCCGGCTACTAATTTAAATGTTACACCCGAGGCGGTTGATTTGAGAGAGAAGTTAATACTGCAGATTGAATATTACTTTAGGTGTGCTCATTTTAATGCTGTGTTTGTATTATACTTTATTTTGCGATTTGCTTATTTTATTTGATACAATTAGGACTTGTGTTTTTGGGTAAAATCATCATTAAAATAGCTTTGCATTTTTGTGAATACTAGCACAAACCTTAATTCTGAAGCTTAGTTTTGTGGTATATATATTTTTTTGCAACAGTGATGCAAATCTACCTGGTGATGTACATCTAAGGTCTTTAATGGATGATCAAGGATGGATCCCGATTAACAAAATTGCAGAATTTCCAAGGGTATTTTTCCATCTTGCATTCTTGTTTTTGACTTTTAATGTATATCCTCTTAGTTGCTGAAAAGCCTATAATTGGAAATTTTGCTTAATATTTTTCTGATTTTTTTTTATATTTTTTTTCCCCTCAAAATGTCAGGTTAAGCAGATGACTACAGATATACCTTTTATTCTTGATGCTTTGCGCGATTCAAGTACTGTAGAGATTGAGGTGTCTCGCTTTAAAAAGCTATTCTTTCTTTGTTAAAGTAACATTTTAGTATTCTGGTTCCATAATATTCCTTAGAAACAAAAGTAAAAAAAAGAGGCCTGATAACTCACATGCTATATGGAGTATGGTATCTTAAAAACTAATTCTGCAATTAACCTAACTTTCATCTTTTGTAGGGAGATAAAATAAGGAGGCGGGGTGAATGGCATAAGTGGGTTCAAGTTCCGACACCTCGGTCTGCAGCTACCCAATCTCTTATGGGCGAGACACATGACAATAATACAAAAACTAAGTTTAATGAAACACCTTTTAGAGCTAACGAAGATGAATGGAAGAGCACCAATTTGGAAAATTCTTGCAATGGTCCTTTTGGCGGCGAACAGAGCACCTTTATGCTTGATGAGGAGCTTGAGCTTGAGCAACCATCTGCCCGAAATGATCTTTTGTCAGCTAATAGAAAGTAAAGTTTGATTATTCTTTGGTGTGCTTATGATTTTTCTTGGTTTATCTCTTGTTTCAAATTATTATATTTCCTCCACTTGACTTCTTAATTAGGGTTGATGAGGAGGAAGAAGAGATCGACATAAATGATCAAGATGTATCTAGGCTAGTTATTGTGACCCAAGTAAGATCACTTCTTTGTTGCCTTAGTTTCGAATTTTGTTAAATGAATAGTTATTGTTGGTCTGAAGCTAGTGCTGACTCAGATTCTACCTTGGTTAAATTAAACCTATTAGAGCATCTCCATTCCAGCAAATGTTTAACAATTAATTTGTTCCACGTCACTAAATTTAGCAATTAAAGACATTCATAATTTTTAAAGCACTCCATCCCAGAAATTTAATTAGAATTGCAATTAATGCTATGTCAGCCAAAAAAATAAAAATTGAGCGGTACAGATACATAGAGAGAATTTTAACCAATCAAATCAAAAAGAAAACGTTTTCTTTTAAAGCAAATTTGTTAATTTAGAAATTCTGATACATCCCAGCAATTATATTAGCAATTGACACATCAGATTAGCAATTTAATAACAATTACCATTGGAGATGCTCTTAGACTTGTTTTAACTCCAACAGAGTTTAACCATGTTTAAGCTCGTTTCAATAGATCCAATGGGAAGTTGGTATTTGTCCATTTATAAATACTTGCGTCTTAAGGTTGTTCTGACTTCTGACTATACAGGCAATGAAATTTTTTCCTTTTGAGTTCCATGCAGGAACTAAGGATAGAGGACGGCGACAAAGTTAAACAGCGGGAATCAGGACCATTTTTAGCTGAACAAGAATCTACTATAAACGATGGCCTTTATTATTATGAGCAGGTGGCGGCTAGTACTAACAGTACATTTCTTATTAGACTTTTTCTTATTTAGTTGCAACCTTAACATCAGGTGCAGCTGTGGTAATTCGCATTAATGCCTTACCTGATAGGTTTAAAAGTAAAGTGCATTATTGCAAGTATCTTGTTTGATTTGTATGGAGTTCCTTTTTACAGAAGTGAAGAGGCTTGAGATTTTACTTTTTGTAGGAGTGACATTAACTGTTGGAATTCACAGTAAACTTAATTTGTGGTTGAGAGGTTAAACATATTTTATTTGGTATTTTTAGTGCATTTAGTTTTCCGCCATGAAATTGCAAGGTTTTTACTTTGGGTTTATGGGTAAATTTAAGTGTTATTCGGTGTGTTCAGGTACTTCAAAAGGTCTATTGTCTGTCTGTATAAGCATGTCACAGAGTCAGTCATTCATATAATTGCGAGAGATGAGTATGAGATATATTGGAAATAATTTTGATAGTTTTAATGGTATTAGAACTTTTTAGACTTTTTATATGGTGTCGTTAGATCAAAATTTTGCTAATTTCTATAAGTGGTGACAAAGGTGTTACAGAGCCAGATTCTGGAGCATTTCTTTCTAGTTTTCTGCACACTATTTTCATGCTTAATTCATTGCTGATATATGTCATTGTATATGACTTACAGGAGATACAAGCAAAGCGGTCCAGTAGGAAGCAGAATCATGGGAGCAATGCTAAGCATGGGGATTCAAAATCTCATTCTATAAACCAAATTGCTAGTACTGAGGTTGAAAATGCAGCAAATCCAGGAAATACCGGGATGGAAGAAGCCGGGCCAGGTTTTCCCAGAAGAAGACAGAGCAAGGGTGGGGGCCACGGCAAACCTCACAACTCTCACCAACAGCGTCTCTTCCCAACAAATTTCAGATCCCACTCTGGGGGTGGTGGGGGGAGGAATATGCGCTATGAGGTTGTGTCAGGGAGTCCACCTAGCAAGTCGGTTGGGTTTTTCTTCGGCTCAACACCTGAGAATCATGGGTTAGGCCACTAGATTGGTTTATTTACTCGTTTTATTGTGGTTACCGTTGTAAAAGTTGTTAGAGTTGTTTACTATGCATGTTTCCATGCCAACACAAGTTTTTACTTGGGGAGGGTTTTTGTTTAAATTGTGAGTTCAGGAGCTGTCTTTCTTGAGGATTTTGGTGCCAGTGATCTTTTGGATCTAAGTATCTCTCTAGGATTTTGGTGCATGGAACTAGTTAGCGGTACTGGTTTGTTAAGTTTGTAGTACCAGCCATATATCCTTATCCTTTGTTTGCATGCTAGAACTTTTTGTTCTGCTGTTTATTTAATTTCTGTTTAAGTTGTGCATTGCCTAATTTAATGCGATATTAACTTGATATGCAATAAATGTCATTGTTCCATGTTTTGATTTTTTTGTCTAGTTGTCCCGTCTCTTTTTTTCTCCCTTATTTGTGTGTATGACCTAAACCCTGTTTTCGTGAGAGATGCTGGACTCATCTATGTTTGTTTATACTTAATTTACATGATCCAGATCTTACAAGGGTAAAATGTGCATTATGGATTTTCTTTTATCATAATAATAAGTGAATCAAAATGATATTTTCAGACCACTTTCATCATCAAAGCTGAGCGGTGTTGGTGGGTCACACTCTGCTCTATCAGGGAGCAGCCCGCCTGTGGGGTCCATGCCGAAATCTTTCCCTCCTTTTCAGCATCCAAGTCACCAGCTATTGGTTGACAATGAGTTCAAGCAGCAAAAGTAGACTGATTGCTTTTTGGAAAAATTCAAATTTTTTTCTCCAATATTGTTTTTAAATTGTTATATATTATACTAAATATCAATGTAGATTGAGTTATTTGGTCTTCCTGATTTTCTTTTTTGTGATATGAAGGTATCTGAAGTATCACAAGCGCTGTCTTGGTGACCGCAAGAAAGCTGGAATTGGCTGTAGTGAGGTTTTGCTAATATTTTGTACCTTTTGACTATAAATATCCTTTACTAAAGATATCTTCATAGATCTTCCTTTTGCCATTTTAAACTAACATTATGTTTGGTTTTGAGCTGAAAAGGAAAAAATTATTAATTTACCTTGTTTAACTGTAAAACTCAGTGGGGGAGGTTTTTAATTGACTTTAATGATTGATCTCCTTTAACCCGCAAAAGCTTTATTGCATTGTCTAATTTGGGTTGGGTGTAATAGAAGGTAAGGAAATAATTTATCTACCCTTTAAACCTGTGAATGGATAAAGTTTAAAGTCACAACTTATCTTTCCTTTCCATTTGTTACGTCCCCTTTTCTGACCTCCTCCCTTGAGTCCTTGACTATGTGTCTCTAGAGTCGGGGCTTATTTATGTTTTTGTATTTTTGGCAATTGCCTTGTGATCGTATGCATTTCCTATATGCAGGAGATGAACACACTGTACAGATTCTGGTCATTCTTCTTGAGAGATCACTTCAACAAGGACATGTACAATGAATTTCACAAGCTTGCCCTTGAAGATGCCAATGCCAACTATTATTATGGACTTGAGTGTCTCTTCAGATTTTATAGGTATCTGTGCACTTCGCATAAATTTGCTTTGTCGTTACCACTCCCTTATTTGTGCAATTTAGACAGTTTCTTAGCACTTTAAATTTGCAGTTATGGATTGGAGAAGAATTTCAGGAAAGATGTTTATAAAGATTTTGAGCAGATGACTCTTGACTTCTACCTCAAGGGCAATCTCTATGGTCTCGAGAAATATTGGTATGTCCTCTGGTATCTAACAACTAGTTTATCGGGGTTCTTTTTAAATTGTGTTCCTTTTACTATTGCTGTGAGTGTTGGGTGGTATTGTTGAAATGCTGTCTAACCAGGTAGGTAGAGAGATGTTTTCCTCATCTGTCCTACTTTGATGCCTACTCTTAGTTTTTGTTAAATTTGGTGTGGCTCTTAGATTGTTTTAGATATGTTAAGGTTTACGATTTATAAGGTTATATCAAGAAAATCTAATGATGGGATATATCTTATTTGAATTTAGGGCATTTCATCATTATAGAGAAATGCGAGATCGTAAAGAACCACTGGCTAAGCATCCTGAGTTGGACAGGCTCCTTAGAGAAGAATACAAATGCTTAGAAGATTTTAGTAACAAGGAAAAAGCTCGCAAGGCCGTGGGAGAAGAGTGTGGCAGCAGCAAAGCTAATGAGAATACAAAAGAAAAGGAGAAAGAAAACGAGTGTCCCTCTTTCTTTTAGGGGACTAATTTTTTGAGTAATTTAGAGGAAAAATTAAAAAAGAAAACAGAAAGAAAGAGAGGGAGCATTTTGTTTTTTGTGAGGAGGATTTTTGAGTAAGCCATCATGCCTGCAGATTTTGCTAATCCTCTCCCTGTAGTACCCGTGGCTGGCTCTGGAAATGTTCTGTTTCTCCCTCGCATCATCAGATTTGTACATAGACTAGAAGTGGTGCTTAATAAGCACAGAGTCAGGAATTGGAATTGTTTGAGATTAATGAATAATATGATATGGAGGTTAGGTGATATTATGCGTTTACTGGCCTGAGCATATGTCTGATTGAAATTGTACAGTCGATATCATCCCCTATTCAAATTATTGGTGCCAGGTTGGTTTGTGGGTAATGTTTGTTTAGTAAAAGATTGGCGGCCATGTTTTGAGTCATTTTGGGGATTTTGAACTAACAGGGATTATACAAGTGCTAGCATCTGTGGTACTTTCTTGTAACTCAGAAGTAATGATATGGGCTTATGTTATTCCTTATCTTGTGAAAATTTGGATCAGGTTTATTAAAAAGGTTGTTTCATTAATTTACATTACATATTAGAGTACTAGTACGTTTTACCGGTCTATCTTCTGGAGGTACCCAGGAGATCATTAGTTTATTTAAACCTCAAATCTAAAACTGTCAAGTCTGTGCATACTCAGTTGCTTAGTCACCAATGATCATTTAGGTAGTAAGCATTAGACTTGGTGAATGTGAAGCATGGCTCCAAAAAAATAGTGATTTTGGTTTGCCCTCTGTCGATATTGAATTGGGGGGATCCGTGTCCTCTGCATTAACTCAAAAGGGAATCTTTTGAGTTAATGAATTTCAACCGTCTGATTTTAAACAGAGCCAATCTATCTCGTGTCTATAACATAGGGGCTCTTTAATATTAGTGCAGATCTAGTTCACATGAATTTTAAAACAGATTGGACAGTCGAGATTCATTAACTCAAAAGATTTTCTTTTGAGTTAATGCAGTGGATATGAATTTGAATTGGGGAGTGATACACTAAGGGCACAAATTAAAATATTGAGAGCTAAGAGAAAACTTTCTCCATTAGTACCTATTTTGCCCTTGCGTTCTCTCTTATTAACTAATTAAGAAACAAAGAGAGAAATCTCCCAAGTGATTAATAACAAAGAAGGCCAAATAATTATACCAGCCACTGAAACAGAGATGAAACAGACAAGTATTGCAGTTATGTCCGAAAAAATAGGCGAAGTAGCAACATAAAAAATGAAAATTCATTGATTTCATTTAAATGAAGAGCAATATCCTCACTAATTTTTAAATATTCTTTTGAGTTTAAACGAAAAGCAAGTACTAAAGACTTTAACAATTGGGAAAAGATTATCAGAGGGAATGAGTCAATGTTAGTTGAGAACATGGGATAGAGATTATTTCTTTGCTTCATGATGAGATTAGGTTCTTCGTCGTGTCCATGCCAAGCCGAAATTTTTATTAATAGAAATTAAAATATTAAATATCGGCATTGAACAAGACTTTTGTCAGATTTTCAAATATAACAATTCCGTTGATGTTTGTAACGTCCAGAGGCCGTTATTGTCTATAACGGCCCGATTAGTGATTTAATTAAGCACCACCAAATCCAAACAAGTCCGGCCAGGGGTAAAAAAAAAAAAAAAAACCCGGGCCGTTATAGACAATCACGGTCAGGAAGCAGCGAAAAAAAAAAAACGGGCCGTTATAGAGAATAACGGCCAGGAAAAAAAAAATCCTCCATGTCAGTGATGTATAGAGCTGCGTCCGTTCAGATTTTGATTCTCTGTATCAGATTCGCGACGAATATAAATGCTACCTCCATTCTCTGTATCAGATTTTGTTTTTGGAGGCTATTTTGGTGACTCCTCTCCATTTGAAATATAAATGCTACCTCCAGTTAATTAAAGTAGCATAACATAGTAAAATACAAATTCCATTTGTTTATCAGAAAGGAGATGGTCACGAAAAGGCCAAACTTAGATGCAAAAAAAGATCGCGAACTTTTCTGATGGTCCAAAGCTTCGAAGTATGTAGTATTTTGTGTTGCGGATATAAATAATAAATAGTTTGATTCGTTTCATATTACTAATACTACATCTTCTATAGACAAATCAAAAGTCAATATCTGAGAAAGGTGTTCTCCCAAGGAGGCGTACACATTGGCAAAACATTCTGTTACACAGACCTGGCCGTGATAGACTACAACGGCCAGGGTTTTTATTTTTTTTTCTGCACTTTCTGACCGTGATTCTTTATAACGGTCTGCTTTTTTTTCTGCAAATATCTGGCCGTGATTGTCTATAACGGCCCGGGTTTTTTTTTTTTTTTTTACCCCTGGCCGGACTTGTTTGGATTTGGTGGTGCTTAATTAAATCACTAATCGGGCCGTTATAGACAATAACGGCCTCTGGACGTTACAAACATCAACGGAATTGTTATATTTGGAAATCTGACGAAAGTCTTGTTCAATGCCGATATTTTAATATTTTAATTTCTATTAATAAAAATTTCGGCATGCCAAGAGTAATGAGGAATTCAATGACAGAGTTCTTTTATGAAGAGGAAAAAGAAATGCTAATGTCTAATGAGCTATCGACACTGATTTCTGCACTGACATTGACAAACACGAGAGGCACCGAGCTGCCAAAAATAACTTTCTTCGACAGGAACACATACATGGTATAGCATTTTAATAAAAAGCATCGATCATCTTCCTACTTTTACCCAAATTTCTCATTAGAGGCGATCCTATGTCTACCTTGCACATGTGTCTGCTTCGGGCCTCTCTACCATTGATCTATATGGCATGAGTTTACTAGCCTTACATTGCCTCCCGCCTTTGACAACAAGCGAAGACAACTACGTTCTTAATTAAGTATACAATTTCCTTCATCAGATTAGTAAAGCACATAAATGCACCTTTCAGTAAAGGAAACATATATAAGATGTTTTTTTTCCAAGAAGAAAACAATAAAACAAATTCATTTTAATTAATTAGAGTGTAGTGTCAGTAGCGGCAACAGGAGATTAATCCCCAGTATCATACCTCAATTCGAGAGCATATCAACTCATCACGAGGCCACCGATACCATCGATTGTTACTTTTCTTTGTGAAGGGCCAAGCATTTCGATATACTAAGATTCAGTCTAGAGACCTGTCTTTAAATTGGTGGTTTCAAGGCGAGCTTCCCCTATATATATATGAGGAGGGATCGGATTACACTATTTTTTTTGACACACTTTGATACCTATCATTTTCAAAGTCCAAATAGTCGATCCAAACCGTTCAACATGATGGATATATTAAAATGTGCTTGGAGATCAAATTTTACATTTTTTTGAATTTTTTTACTATTTATTAAGATGGTTACAAAATCGTTGTTTTCAGACCATTGAAAAACAGTGATTTTGTAACCATCTTAATAAATAGTAAAAAAAAATTTAAAAATGTAAAATTTGATCTCCAAGCACATTTTAATATGGTGATCATGTTGAACGGTTCGGATCGACTATTTGGATTTTGAAATCGCAAAATTGACCTATAAAAAAAACAATGTCAAGATGTGTCAAAAAAAATGGTGTAATTGAATTCCTCCTCTATATATATATATCGATCTCACCTGAAGTGTTTCTATCATTTGTCTGGTTATGATGAGCTGAGTTAAAACCAGGAGTTAAATAACAAGTGATGTGTGAAGCAAATGATTTAGTTATGCGGAAGTTTGTCCTTTATCACATGAACACAAGGTGAAGTTTTCCTGATCATAATGTTATAATTGTTGTTATTATGTAGTATATGCTTTTAGGAATCCCTAACATTTAGTGGCTGGTATAATCACCCACAAGGTTTCTCTCTCACTTCTTTTATTTATTGTATATTTTTAATAGTCAATACGAGAGAGAAAGGGCAAAATAGATATTTATTGAAAAAGTTTTTTCTCAGCGCTCGATATATTGAACTGTGCGCTTCAAATAGCAGTCCCTATTGAATTTGGTGGCTCTTCACCATGCATCAAATGCAACTATGCGAGCTCCTTATAAATTAAGTTTTTGGATATTAAATATCGGCCCATTACAATTAATCTACCCGGCCCGCTTAGTTCTCGGATTTTTTACTATTTTTTTAGACAAATAAAAAATCACTTGATTAATCTGCTCAGCTACTCTATTGTTACTAAAATAGAAGCCTAAATTTTAGCCCACCAAATGATATTAAATGTGAAAATATTATAAAATTGTATTATCCTGCTAAAATAAATAGTTAACGTTGTTATAATTTATGAACAACGAATCAAGTAGATTAATATAAATCTCATGAATCCAATATAAATTCCACCGACTCCTCAGATATCCTTTTTTGGCGGAATCTTTGGAAAATCGATGTATCATTTCAATTTTTAACATTCCACATAGGTTAAAAATGTTGTATTTTCTAATTATGTGACACCTGCCATCCATGCAATATTTAGCTCTCTTTGTTTACAACGTTTTTTTTTTTCTGACATTAGTGAATTCAAGTATAAATTATAAATTTTTTCGCATTCGACATATTAAGAATTAGCTTCAAATGTTGATTTTTATAAAGAGATGCAAAGCTTGAGGAAAAAAGCTTTTTTTTATATCTTCTTTGTTTTTAGCTTTTACAATTTTAAACTGCTATATATACATTACAAGTCTCAATATGACCGTTGGAACCTATTTCTACTTTTTGGTACAGTGTATTGTTTGAGTTATTTCCTAAGTTACCTATTACACTTTTACACATATATCCTTGATCTATGATTGAAATATAATTTGAGGTTATTCTTCAACACTCCCTCTCAAACTAGGATTATAGATGTCGAATAATCGTAATTTCTTTGTGATTTCTTCAAATGATTTTGAATCCAATCCTTTAGTTAAAACATCCGCTAGTTGGTCCTCACTTTGAACAAACAATGATTTTATTTCCTTGGCTTGAACATTCTCTCTAATAAAATGACAATCGACTTCTATGTGTTTGGTCCGCACGTGAAATACGAGATTTAGTGCAATGTGACGTGCCGAGTTGTTGTCACAATACATTTTCATGGGTTGATAAAAAAAGATTCTCATGTCCTTGAGCAATTGTTTAAGCCATATCAATTCACTTGAGGTAGATGTCATGGCTCGATACTCCGCTTTCGCGCTCGATCGAGCCACAATATTTTGCTTCTTGCTTTTCCATGTGACTAGATTTCCACCTACAAAAGTGCAAAAATTGGTGGTGGATTTTCTATCAAAGCTCTCGGCTCAGTCTGCATCAGAATAGCCACATACATTATTAAATTTGTTATTTTTCATCCAAATTCCCTTTCTGGGATTTCCTTTCAAATATCAAAAAATTCTATTTATAGCTTCTAAGTGTGGTGTTTTTGGTGAGTGCATGAACTTACTAATTTGGCTTACCGAAAAAGAAATGTCCGGACGAATAACTGTTAGGTAGATCAAATTTTCTACCAGTCTTTGGAATTGGTTCACGTCTTCTAAGAGTTCACCATCTTCACTATTTAATTTACACTTGTTATCAACTGGGGTCAAGGCCAGTTTGGATCTAATTTACCGGTTTCTTTTAAAAGGTCAAGTGTGTATTTTTTTTGTGAAATAAATAATCCTTTATTTGAAAAAATTACCTCTATTCCTAAAAAATATTTTAGATATCCCAAATCTTTTATGTCAAATTTTTCTTTAATTATTTTTTTAATCTTTGAAGTGTTCTAAGTTATTTCCGGTGATTATGATGTCATCTACATAAACTAAAATGAGGGTTGTATTGGTTCCATAACAATTGGTAAACAAGGAATGATCGGCATTATTTTAAAATTTCAAAAAATTAAATAAGAGTTAAGTTTGTTATACCATGCTCGTGGAGATTGCTTTAATCCATATTTAAATTTGTTTAACCTACAAACTAGGTTAGAAGTATTTTCCATTTTATAGCCGGGTGGTAATGTCATGTATACTTCTTCTTCAAGTATTCCTTGAAGAAAAACATTTTTAACGTCCATTTAGTATATGTTCCAACCATTAGTTACGGCAATCGAAAGTAAAACTCTAACGGTATTTATTTTTCCGACCGGTGCAAAAGTTTCATTGTAATCTATGCCATATGTTTGTATAAATCCTTTGGATACCAATCTTGCCTTATACCGTTCTATGGTACCATCACAATTATATTTGATTTTGTAAACTCATTTGCAACCAACGAGTTTTTTGTTTTTTGGTAATGGAACAATTATCCATATTTTATTTTTTTTCTAGAGCTTTTAGCTCTTCTTTTATGACTTTATCCCAAGTTTGACTTTGAATGGCCTCTTGGTAATTTTTCAGTTATATTTCTTTTTTAATGGTTGTGAGAAATGCTTGGTATGAATGCAAAATTTTATTGTATGAAACAAAATTTTGTATGAGATATTGGATGGTGTAGGACACATAATCTCTAAGTCTACTTGATGGTTGTGATACTCTAGATGTTTGTCTAAGTCCCGAATTATTTCCTATTTCGGTTTCATTTATGTCATTATTATTTTCCATCTACTTCTTTTTCATGATCACTTGTATTATTCTCATGATAATTATTTTGAACAAGGTCTTGACTTTCAATGTAGGTAGGTATCACGAAATTTATTATTTCATTTTGACAAGGCACTTGAATTTCTCCTCCTTTTTTGAAGTATGGCTCATTTTAAAAAAAGTATAACGTTTCTAGAAATAAATATCTTTTTATTAATAGGATCATAGTATTTGTACCCTTTTTTGAGAGATGAATATCTAAGAAAATAGTTTTTGTTGATACAAAATCTAGTTTATCTTTTCTTTTAATATGTACAAAATTTGTACACCAAATATTTTTAAGTGATCAAAGATGATTTTTTGTTAATAGAGAATTTTTAGTGGGATTTTATTTTCTAGCCTAGAACTCAGTAATCTATTAATTAAATGTGTAGCACAAAGTATGGCATCTGACCGATATATTTTAGGAACATTACTTTAAAACATTAATGTTCTTGTCATTTCTAATAAGTGTCTATTTTTTCTTTCCGACACTCTGTTTTGCTCGGGTGTATTGATGCAAGTGGTTTGATGTATAATTCTTTTTTCTTTAAAGAAAGTTGCAAATTTTTTGTTTACAAATTCTATCACATTATCCGATCTAAATATTTTTAGTTTGGCATTAAATTGATTTTCTATGAGACAAAAAAATTCTTTGAAGCTACTAAAGACTTCATCTTTAGATTTAAGTAAATATAACGAAGTGATTCTTGAAAAATCATTGATAAAAATAATAATATATTTAAATCCATTATACTATTCAATTGGGGTCGGTCCTGATACATCTGAATGGATCAAATCAAACATAGTCTCACTTTTACTAATGGAATGAGAAAAATAAAGTTTTGTTTGTTTTGCCAACTTACAAACTTCACAATTGGTACAATTTAAATTTGTACAATCCAAAATGTAATTTAAAATCTTGTCGGGGGAATGCCCAAATCTTCTATGCCAAAGACCAATATTAATGGATTTAGTGGAAGCACAGATATATTTTTTTAGTTAAAAAAATAGTGTCCATTTTTAAGAAATTCTTCACCAATCTTCATCCTAGTTTTTCGATCCTGAAATACAACATTTTTGCAAGAGAAAATCACATCACAATTTAACTCTTGTGTTAATTTTTGTACCGAAAGTAGGTTTATGGGAAAGGCCTCCAAATATAGCACGCTAAAGATTTTTTTGTTACAAAAATTAGTTTCACCAATACCATTTATTTTGGCCTTCATACCATTAGCTACCAAGACAAATTGGTTATCTTTGGTCATGTCTAAATTTTTTAGAAATATTTGGTTGTCAAACATATGGTCCGTAGCTCCACTGTCAATAATTATTTTATCTAACAAATTTAAATCTTTTGCGTGTGAAGAGATACTAGAAAATGAAGGGTTTTGTTTGGCTAGCAACACAGACATTTACTGGAATAGTGACTGTAATTGATCTGATGTCTCAACTGACTCATTTCCGCCTGACCCTGACCTACCAGCGAAAAACCCAGCCCCAGACCCACTTGGACCCGGTTCAGTCGGACCATACACGGTATTAGGTTTGGGTCCGGTCTGTGTGGAGAACCCCCCCCCCCCCCACATCTCTCTTCCTTTCTTTTTCTTTTTCTCTTCATTCCAGTCCCCTCTTCCTCCAACAGAGCTCTTCCCCTTCCAATGCTTCGGTTTTAGATGGGGATGAAGAAACTAGCATTTCTCCTGTGTATGCCTCTTTTTTTTACAGTTCGTGCATTTCTCAATTTTGTTGTGATTTGGGTGATTTTGAGAACTAGGGTTTTGGCCGAAATTTGGGAAATTGGATTTTTTGGCTACGACAAAGCCGTGGGTCTCGTGTCCTCGTCAGTTGTGACTTGTGGACCACCTATGGCCTCCCTTCTGCTCTCTTCTTATTGGATCATATTTTGGATTTGAGAGTATGATGGAAGAGGAATAGTGTTCATGATCTGAGATCATACGGCCTCGTAACTGGGATTTAATCCCGCAAGGTACTCAAATATATCATCTTCTTCTCTTTTTTTATTGTGGCCAAGTTAGTGGTTGGTGGTTGATACGATCGGAGCTCATCATTTTTTTTTTGAAAGCACCAAGGTACTCGATATTCTTTCTCATGCCTTGCTTTTCTTGTTGGATCTCCTGTTTGAGTTAATAGATACGTGAGTAATTATTTTGTTGCTCGTACATGGCCTTCACGGCTTCCCATAGTTCGAAGGCTGCGTCAAAGAGGAGAAAGAGATCTGAAACAGATGGCTCCATGGAATTCATGAGCCAGGTTATGATTTTGTCATTTTTGGTTCTCCATTTCTTTGTTGCCTTTTTTTCGATTTCAGATAGCTCGTCTGGGTTTACTATTTTGGGTTCTTTGTTTTCTCGTGTGATGTATTCTCGCATCTCTCGACCGCTGAGAGCTATAGATGTTGCTTTTGCCCATGATAGATAATTCTTGCCATTGAGCAAGGTATTCGTGAGCTTGGAGGTATTGGTAGCCTTGTGTTGCCCCTCTTGAGCCATTTTGCTCTTTTGCTGATTTTTTAGTTATGGATTTTTTGCTTGTGTTGTGAATACTAGTTTACTGGTATAGTATTTGTGATTGTATTTTGCGATCACACAACTTGACGCTCTGATACCATATTGATTTTTATAAAGAGATGCAAAGCTGAGGAGAAAAGTTTTGTGTACGTCTTTTTGTTATTAGCTTTTACAATTCTAAACTGCTATATATATTACAAGTCTCAATATGATCATTGGAACCTATTTCTACTTTTTGGTACAATGTACTGTTTGAGTTATTTCCTAAGTTATCTATTACACTTTTACACATATACCCTTGATCTATGATGAAATATAATTTGAGGTCATTCTTCAACACCAAATGACATGTTCTTTGTTACAAATGTGGATTCTACAACATGGTCACTACTTATTAAATTATTTTTTCCATACGAGTAAGATTAAATTCGTACAAGATAGATATTTTTTTTTATGGAAACAAGATATATTGTTGAACATCACATACATCAGCGTAGAGTTTTCAAAACTAAAAATTAAAAAGAAACGCACATACATATAGCAAATTACAAATTTAGTTCAAAAGTTTGATTTGTAACGCTTCATATAGATTAGATCAAACTCGTATGTCAATCAAAGAAACTAACGTCTGTAAAAAAAAATAAACAACTGCATGACAGAGAAACGATCATGCCCTAAAAGCATCAATTATGTGCAAATATATAAATGCGCAATGCACTCTAGCGTGTCAGTGTTTAACTTTTTCTTAATATGGTATTATTACAAGAGCAAGTCTATCTTGAGTTGTGAAATAAGAATTGTTTTACTTCACACTCATAACTATGTTGTTACACTTCAACCAGTTAATTCAAACTCCTCATCAAGATCTCCATATTAAAATGTACTTAGAGAGCAAATTTTACATTTTTTATAAAAAAAAAATTACTAATTTTCAGATAAGTAGAAAATCATTATTTTTGGATGAATTTTGAACCATAAACAATGATTTTAAGAAATTCTAAAACAATAGTATGAAGTTTCTAAAAAGATGTAAAATTCAATCTCCAAACATCTTTTGATATGGAAATTACATTAAGCGGTTTAAATTGACTGTTTGAACTTTCAAATATAAAAATATGAACATAAAGTAAAACAAACATATCACAACTCATCTTTTTTATAACTCATCTTTAGCCCCACTCTTCTAAAAAATGTTTACTAGAAATGTCTTTCAGCTTTAAGCTTGTCCCATTTATGAAACTCATCTTCTCATGAATTTACATATTGTTATAATGCAATTGAACTTTCTAATATATATTTGTGTCTGGTCAAAACATAATAAAAAAAATTGAAGTTTTAGATTAGTCTAAAAGTCAAAGAAAACTACAAAAGTTTGATTGAAGTCGGTTCATACAAATTTAGCTGACACCATCCATTTATTTCCCTAATTTTTCCTTGCAGGGGGGGGGGGGTTATTGGAGGTGCAGAACCCCTCTGTCGCACTAACCCCAGTTCATACGCTGCCAAATCCTTCCTGATTTATCAGGGTAATAACCAGGAAGGATCCATTTTTTTTGCTACCAAGGAAGAATTTATTTCTAATGTTTTGGTACTAATTACGCAAACAAAAAAATTAGCACCAGTCAAACTAAGCATTTTCATTACAAGGCTAAAAGGCATCTCATGTTATTTTCAATGTTTGCAAAAGAAGGTAAATCCCAGCTTTCCAACAAGCAACAAGAGGTGACAACAAAATTAAAGACGACAGCACACACAAATTAGCAAAGATAATCTACCAAGCACTGCTAACACAGTTATCACATAAATTGAAGATGGTTCCCTACTAGGGACCACAACAAAACTACAGCAAGTACCATACTTCATCATAAAACAGCAACTTATCCTGGCTTCAGGAGCCTTATATACACCACCACAGACTGTCAGACTACTCTGTTAATTTAGCAAAAGAACATGGAACCTTAACTTGGCAAAACAACAGTTAAGTACCCTACCTCTGTCATAAAAACAGCCTTAACTTAGCCTGGCTTCAGGAGCCTTTATACACCCACAGGCGGTCAGACTATTCTGTTAACTTAGCAAAAGAACATGGAGCTCCTCACCTTCTCATGGAGGCGAGGCAACTCAGGCACCTGTGCACCGCCCCCAGAGGAGTGGCCACCCTGGCTTGAGGATGTGTCGGACTGGTAATCATCGAACTTCATGAATTGACCAACCTGGGTCGCGGCCAGATGAGCATAGCATATTGGAGCAACTGCAAGAAAAAGGTTCTGTAAGCACCCATATATAAAAATGATAAAAATGAGGGTTCCAATGCCACCAAGTTTTTGGGGTCGAAAATGCCACAATATTTTTTATTTATATTCCAAACTTTGAAATTTCCAATATCAAATCTAAGCCATTGATCTTATTCATTTTCACAGGGATGCATGCACATAAAATTTTATGATTTTTTACAATAATTTTATGATTTTTGCATAGTAATAAAAAATGGACGAATTTCTTGTTAACTCTGATTGAGAGATGAGCGCACATAAAATTTTATGATTTTTCAAGTTCATTTTTTACTAGATTAAAATAATAAAACTCTGATCAACTCTGATTGATGAATTTTAATACATATAGTATAAATTTTTATGTGCACACTTCTCCCAAAAAAATGAACAAGACAACAGCTTGGATTCGACAATAGGATTTTAAAGCTTGAAATAAAAATAAAAAATGAATTGGTGACCAATAATTTTGAGGCATTGGAACTACCCTCCACTAAGCTGGTCTGATTAAGTAACTTACCTACTGATATGGCAGTCGTGCTCCTCTGATAACTGTAATTTTCATAAGAATTCAATAAATGGTTAGTGCAAATGTTCACAAATCTGTTAAAATCATACACATTGAAAAGAGAGTTCCAAATAAAAAAAACTTACACATAGGATAGTGAGTGGACCAATTCCTGGAGATCATCAGGTGAAAAACCAACCTGATCAAGAAGAACATGGTAGTGGGTGGGCCTAGTAGTTCCCTGGCAGGAAAAAAGAAAATCAAAATTAGAAATGTAATTACTAATTAGTGACTGATAAAGAAAGCCAATGTTCATTTAGGAGAAAAATAAGGGTATAATCATCTTACAATAGCACCCTTGTGAGAGCACATGTAGAAGTCATAGTTTCTGGGGTGGCATACTTTGTTGTCAATAACAGTACCTACATATCATATGGGCAATCAATATATATATTATAAGTAGCAAACAACAATATTAGTATAAGCTCAGGACTCTTGCAAAATAATAAAATATTACCAGGTGGAACATTGTTCTGATCATTTGGGATGAAAAATTTGGTGTGGTGGTTCTTCTGCGCAACAATAACAGTGAACTTGGGGTTCCAGTTCTCATCCAGGAACTTGCAAGCCTAAGTAATATTTCAAAGTTTGGATCAGGATTATATTAAAAATAAAGAATGCAGATTGATTAACCGAAATAATTGATTGGACAGAGAATGTACCGCCATAATCTGATCTAGCTCAATGTTGAGAACCTGGTTAAATTGAGACTCACTAACACCATCCCTGTTATTCAAAAATGACAAAAATAAAATACAGTTTAAACATCAAACCAAAATCCATCACAGCTTATAAGAAATGAACAACTAATAGGCCAATATTTTTTTTATTGAAGACGTACCTAAAAATGATAACATGATCTGGTTTCCTTTTCCCAGAGCTCGTATAGAAGTCCAACATGAGCTCTCTGAAAAAGAACAAATTAGTAGAGAAATGAAGAAAGGCTGACATGTAGGAAATAGTGCAAGATTGCAAAATAAAAAAGAAACTTACCGAATGATCCCGTTATCATTTTTATCCCTGGGCTTGAAAAGAGAATCGATCATCTCAAGCTTTGGTGATTGGGTGTGCACAGAGGCCCTATACTTGGAAATTAGTGGCCACTGCCTGGAACTGACAACCTACAACATTCAAAACAAATTCAGCAAGTATATAACAAATGAAAGGAAAAACACTGAAACATAAGTTGAAGCAAACATACAGCGGCAATAGATGGGCGATCTGATTGCCCTGGGGAGCCATGAGAAACATCCATTCCCAATATAATAGTGGGAACCTTGGAAACCAGAGGAATTGAAGGGATATCCTCAACCTGGAGCAGAGAATTCATGCCATCGAGCTGTTTTCACCAGAATATTGAGCAAGTTAGACCGATACCAATATTGGTTAAAAGCAAAAGAATCCCAGGAGAAAACTTGGCCATCAGAATTGCTTACCTTAGCATTAATCTTCAACAGTAAGTTAGTCAGATACTGATCATTCACTTTCATTGGTGCGAGGCACTGAGTGACAATGCCAAAATCGGCAAGGCACTTGCGCTTCCATGGGCCTAAACAAAGCAGTTCACAGTTTAACACATAACAAGAAAAGAAAAGGACAAGACAACGATCCTTGTAGGAAACAAGTTCACAATTGAATCAAAAAACTAACCATAGATATCAGAGTTCTTCCTCTCAGGGAGGAGACATAGAAGGAAGCGAGGAGCTCCAGGAAGCTTAGTTTTTACTTGCTCGAACATTTCATCCACTCGAACATTTGGAGCAGTGCCTCGCATGTTCCGTCCCTCTTCAAAGATGTCAAAAGGCTGATCAATTTTCTGCCCACAAGAAATAAAAACAAACTAATCAAAATTAAAAAAAGGAGACCAAAAAAATACTATCATTCGTTAAAGTAACGGAACTAACCACTCCTTTCATCTGACCGCATCGTATGAGATCGCTCACTAAATTCCTCACTTGGCACCGGGCCGAAAAGTTCACGACAGCCCAGCGATCAACATGACATGGCCGAATCAGTGTCTGTGTATAGGAAGTAAAATGAAAAAAGGAAGAAAAATTGATTTGTCTACGTGAGCACAGAAAATTGACAGGATTTAAAGCAAGGAATTATTAACACAGAAATTAATACCTTGTTGTTGAAGTTCCAGCGGCCATCACGCGGAAAGAAATCACCTCCGTTTCCTGATTTAAGCTGTTATGTACAACATCATAGTACGATAAGACTGGAGTATGTGCAATTAAAATATTGAAGGACCATACATGAATGATTGACAGAAGTAAGAATTCTTACTAGAATTTTACATTATATAAATTGCAAGCAAAAAAAAAAAACACCTAAACCCTAAACCAGCATTCAAAACATATTATAAATGTTAAAAGACAGGCCTGCAGATTCTCTAATTTTAATTCAGTGCAATAGTAAAAGAAATAAACCTATAAATCCATATAATGAAAAAACAACCTTTGGTGCTTGTAGAACACGGCCATCCACCTGAGTGAAGGTCGGAGAAATGGAAACACCACATGCTCGTAACATGGGTTCTGCATCATAGTTACTACGCTTGAGTAACTGCACAACAACCAAAGTTCAGCACATTAGCACATCTAGTTTGAGAGAGGTAATAAAAGGGAGATAGAGAATGGAGGCAGGGGGAGGGGGGAGGGGGCAGAGAGAGGGAAGGAGACTCACATCAGTCAATATATGCATTCTTTCCTGGGGCTTCTGTCTGGACTTCTCCACTAAAGAGGCCCTCTGCAATGAGTTCAGAGCCTTGGTGTACCGCTGCAGAGATACCAGGTTGCACAGCTGAAAAACAAACACAAGAAATGAACAACAGCATCCAAAAACAAGGCTAAAAGAAAACCTCAATTCCAAAGTTAGTCAAAAGTAGTGTAATACCTCAATAGGAAAAAAGGTGGGGCGCTTTGGTTTGCCAACATTAATGCATGGATAATCATCACTATACCGCAGCACAGTATTCTTATCCTTGAAGTATTGTGACACTGTCACCTCTGCTGATTGGCCATCACCGTTCCTTTGCTTTAAGGTAAACCTGCGAAAATCATGCACCAATTTTCCTTAAATTTTCTCTTTTTCAACATATATTAATGCAAAAATAATAATAATAAATGCTGCACAGTGACATACGTCTGTTGGCTGCATGGCAGGTCGCTAAGGCCAGCAATCTTGTATTCCTGGTTGGAAGGATGCACTCTAATTCTAAGATTTTTTAACGTACGCTTTGCCTGAAACAAGCATAAAAAAATTTGCAAGCAAATCCACAATAAAAATCAAGCAACAGCTTTGAACTTGCAAGATTAAACAAAAAAGAAAGATACCTTCTGCCAATCAATCTGATTGGGATGATCGACTTTCTGGTTGGCCAAAAGAAAATCCATCACTGGACCGGGTTTGACGATCATGGTGGTTGACACATCTGTAAATAACAAAGTGAGGTTAACAAAAATTAGTATCTATTACCACAGAGTTACAAGTTATTACAGTATACTAGAATGTCTTAAAAAAAAGGAACAAGCATGTACCTATGTTCAGAGACAGACCACTCTGGGTGGTACGGAAACTAGAGTGAAATCCCCGGCATCCCATGACACCACCTCCGAGATCAATAAAATTGCTCGGGTTGTTGTGGAAGAATGACTGACGAACCAAAAGACAACCCCTGCAACAGAACGAAGATGATCACCAAAAGCATTACACACATTAATAACAGATTTAGAGCAAGTGTTTCTTAAAACACGCAAGAGATTACTATTAGCTCTTAGGGTGTCTTTTAATTTTTTTCCAGATTGAATTGAACTGCTGATACTACAACCTAAACAAAGGGGAAATAAAAAAAAGACATTGCCTTAAACAAGCACATAACCAACAAAGCCCAAGCCCAAATCCTAGTATGGCCCGAAGGGCACAAAATGTTCCTCTCCAACAACCTTTTTTATGGATCAGGATGCATATGGAAAAGCCTTGAAAACTAATTACTTGATGAAAATCTTCATAAATAAATTATAACGGAACTTCATATTTAGACAAAGGTTAAATGGTAAATACATAATTCATATGAAAAGATTTGAAGTTTGAACTCCTCCTAGTTCCTGATTTCAAGTTTTCAACTACCCGTAAATCATTAAATAATTAAATTGTTAAGGATCCATCCTATATATTTTTATGTAAGAAGAAAAATCCTTTTGAATGAAAAAAAAAAGGTAGAGGGGTCAAGTGTTGATCATACTGAGATGCAGAGTGCTGGCGGAGGATGATATCAAGCACCCGAAAAGCCTCCTGGGAGTTTTCGGACTCATGTCCCTTCATGGCCTGGACTATGGAAGACATCGGTATCTTAGTGGCAAAGTTAAGTTCCACTTTGAATGTCTTCGTGTTATATGGTTTACGTAAACGCTTGCTGCTGCCACTTGGACTGCCACCCCCAGGGCTTCCACCTGGGCTTCCCTTTTCAGTCCTGTAAGATGAGAAAAAAACATGTGTAATCACAGCATGTGGCTAAATTAAAAAAAAAATTATCACATTTATTAGGAAGCACCACATGTGTATTCAGCTTTACTAAAAGGTGGGAAGCATCACAAAGTAATGCACCTAACAATTCGACTGAACTTTAGATTAGACCTCTGGACAACTACATTGATGCAGTCAAATAAACACTGAGCGACTTTCACACAAACAAAACCCAGAAATCATTGCCCAAAAAAAAAAAGATAGTACGAACCTTCCAGAGGGAAGATCCTCAATAACTACAACAAATTCGTTCTTCACTTGTGGGAGAGGACCCAATGTGAAGAGAGTTTTCTCTCCATCATATGCAAACTCTTTGTTTGCAAGCTCGGAATCGTACGTCTGCTTCATTTTATCAATGACCTTTCTCCCAACGCCCTTCCCATCAACCGGGCGGTCATCCTCGTACTTGAGCAAAACCTGTTTACCAGAGAATTATTAGCAATTTTGCTCCAATGATTTCACAAATATACAAATGCATGTATATATTATATACCCAATTAGATTAAAGTTATAGCGTGCAGACTAAATCACTTTGGAGACGTGTTGTCAGAAAAGAAAAAAAAACACAGCATAATAAGCATGCAAATTTTAAGTTTCATTAATCATCTCTGTAAAACAATAAATTAAAATTGTGATTTATCAGTGCAAAATTGCAAGCAGTAACTAAATTTGTTTAGAGAACATGCATGCAGCTGAAAGAAATGCATGAATACTTCTTATGAAGTGTACAAACACACATGCACAGCAACAGAAAATAGTGCATGTAAATAAATTTCTTTATCTTACGCTGTAGTGATAGAAGTGGTCGTCAGTGCTCTTGACATTGACCCGAAAGTGGTTGGCAAGCAGATTTATGCGCTGTCCCTTGTTGGCGATGCCGGGCCGGGCTATCGGGATCCTCTTGGGCTTGCTGGGCTGGCCATGGCCCTTCTGTGAGGCTCTAGAAGGAGATCCCTTCTCAGATCCAGCCTTAATCGGCACCACATCAGATGGCATTGGGGGAGGTGGCGGGAGATCATCTCCTTCCATTGCGTCAGAGAGTTAATAAATTACCACACCTGGTGATTGAAAAAAATGCAAATGGGATCAGTGTGTACTACAAGATGCTTTAAAAAGCTACAGAAAAGCAAATTGTTTTTCCTTTTCCTTCTTGTTGATGCTTCGATCCTAATTAACAAATAGTGCATAACTATAAAATATCTGAATAAAATAGGAAGAAAAGGAAGGATATCACAAATGTATCAGCAATGGATGCAATTGCCATAGGTGGATTATACAGGGATACAGATCTAAGAGAATATAAATGACAATATAAGCATGCAAGACCAAAATAGGAAACCATTATGAGCAAATCCTTAAAAATTAGAAAAGTAACTCAAGGCCATTTGTCAAAAGTCGTTCAGGACACAGTCCATGGTACTCGTTAAAACTTCAAAGCTACCAGGGAACATGAACATTTACTGCAAAAATTCACCAAAATAATAACAACCCCACAAAATAAAGCAAATGTACCAAAAGACCAAGTTATAGAAATCTTTTTTCTATATAAAAATCCTTACAAGCATGCAAGACCGGAAAGAAATCATTCAAAACCCTAAACCCTAAACCCTAAACCAAATAAGAAACATTTATGAACAAATCCTTCAAAATAAGAAAAATAACTCAAGGCCATCTGTCAAAATCCTTAGAGCCGTCCAGGACATAGTACTCCGTACTCGTTACAACTTCAGACCTACCGATGAACATTTGCTGCAAATTCACCAAAATAATAATCACCCGACAAATAAAGCAAAAATACTAACAGCGCTACACATTATTACAAAATAAACTACTTACCAAAAGACCCAAGTTACAGAAATCTCATTTCTATGCAAAAATCTTGGACACCTTCCCCCCTCCACAGAAAAATTGAAATACAGAACCACGAACTTCACAAATATCAAAGTAACCTCATATCGTGGCCAAAATAGATATTAAATCGACTTAATGAGGTGCTTAAATTAGAGAGAGAGAAAAGGCGGATTTCGAAACCAGCGAAAAAAAATTCAAAATAAAACGAGAAATGTACCTATACTTGAGCAAACAAGAGCAAAGAAGGGGACTGGTTTTAGGCTAATTAGCACTGTAGATAAGGAAATTAACCTTTTTTTTTCCTTTTTTCACCTTGCTTTCGGAAGAAACAAGAGCGAGGCGTGACACCAGAAAGCGGCGATCTGAGTTCCAGGCGAAGGGCCTCTAATAATAAGATTTTTTTTTTTTTTAGTTGATCTAATAATAAGAGTTGCTGACGACCTCTGCCAGTGGCCCCATATAATTACTATGCGACTTCTTATTTGCGCCGTAAGATGGAGAGGGTAAAACACGTGGACAGCGGAGAGTTGAGATGCTAATTTTTTATCAGGACGGTCAAATATTTTCCTGCTGTCCTGTGTCTGTCAATCTGAACGCCTCGATTGATCTCCGGTTTTGCAAGACTGGAGAGCCATACTTCGTGATAATTGTTGCTACTTGCTAGAGGTGTAAACGGTCGGATCCGGATCGGATACTGGTCAAACCGTATTCTTTAGTCTCCGCTTTACAGTAAAGGAATCGAAGTCAGGTGTTTTTCTCAAAAAAAAAGCAGGAATCTGCTTTTTCGGATCCAATCATTCAAATTTTTTCATTTGCGTATCTCGATAAAGAAATTTTTTTATACACAAATCTCGACGAAATTGAATGGTTAGATCTGAAAAAGCAGGTTCCTGCTTTTCTCTCAGAAAAGTAACAAAGTCGGACTCACAGGAAAGGGGAAAGGAGTTACATATTTTATTATTTTATGAGTATCATACTGTTGATCTTGTTTTGTTCGCTTTTGTTCGCTGTTATAGTTTTTCGGATACGGATACTAATTAGATATCGAACAGATACAAACATGAATATGAATATAATTCGGATAATTAAAAATAAATTACTAATGTATATTTTAAGTAAAGAATAACATCTAAATATAATTTTTCATTCATAAAATAGATCTAATATATTTCATAATAAGTTTGTTGGTTACAAAATATATATCATACTATCAAAACTTGTTTTACTAATCATATCATAGTGTTATATTGTTCATCATAATATATATGTATATTTAGTTTAATAAATCATTAGTATGTATATGCAATTTAATAAATCAATTTAAGAACGTAGTATATTTGTTGTGGTTTAGGAGTGTAAACGGTCGGATACGAATAATTATGGATAATTAAAAATCTTACCGTATCGATCCTAATCCGTTATAATTTTTTGAATACGGATATGGATCATATAATTTAAGTAATTTTTCATATTTGGATCCGAACGAAATCGGATAAAGTCCAATCCGTTTACACCCCTAATTGTTGCGCTCAAAATCCAACGATTCGGATCAGTCATAAATTGAAATACAAATACAATTTACAAAATATAAAACTACAGAAAATTAATTAATAAAAAAAATTAACTCGCATAAAACATGTAATAGCATGGAGATCAAGAAAATATATATTTTTGTGTCGGTGGATAATTAGTTACTGATAGGGCCATGTTCCAAGGGCCCTCATGGATCCCTCACAGGTCATAAATAGACTGGGATTCGGACCCCCTTCAAGAGCCAACCCAAGATCAATGTGAAGAGTCCGGGATCCGTCAGCAACTAAGCCCAATAAGGCCCAACTCGACCTCGTCCAACACGAGTCAAGCCCGAACCCGACTTACAGTCACCGCCTTCGCATCCGTACAAGGCGGGTGTGGTTTAGTGACTGCCAAACTATGCGGACGTCACCACCCTTATGCGAGAATAACCGCCTCTATGCGGGTATAACCGCTCCTATGCGATCTCCCCTAACCGCTCTAACAACGTGAAATGACAGTTAGGGGACAACTTATTTAAAGCAAGACGCCCCATTGAACAGGGTGTCGAACTTTTGCCTACCTAAAGCGAGATATCATGCAGGCTCGAATATCTCATAACCATAGACATTCCCACTTCGGGAACCGGCTTCACCAACCTCGGCCTACCACCTCGAGGCAGGACGAGCCCAACCCGATTACTCTTTTTCACATATGGTCTACTCTCTCCGAGATAAGACGTATCAGTTACTTTTTTATTATTAGTTAAAAGAAATGTTACATATTATTATAAGTATGTTAAATAAAGAAAAAGAGTTTTATTTGGAAGCTAAAGATATGATATAGATATAATTAAGTAAAATAGTTAGTCGGAGTTTACTTTTCATTGTGATGATTATCAATAAATTCTAATCCTTTACTTTTCATTGTGATGATTAATTTATAATTATACTATGAAATTGTTATACGTGTTATTTGAACACGTTATTTAAATCTCATTATTTCAACACGATTGTATATTCGTGATATACGGCGTCACATACTTATTTAATTAAAAGGCATTTATTTTATAACAAATTGATCTGGGCTATAAAATTTTATTATTTTTGTTATATAATTCTCATTGACAGTTAATAATTTAATATACATCAATTAGATTATTATTAGTTTTACTCTTCTATTTTCGGAAGACAAGTACTGGGCCCATGGGCCGTGTAATCACTAACAAAAAAAACAGTAACCGACCACACGCAATGGTTGCGTCTTGTCTTGGGATAAAATGGAGAGCGTTCGAAAGAAAAAAAAAAAGGAGCACGGCCTCGGTTTTGTACGAGATAATGGCAATCGCCTTAAATTAATCTATGCGGAACACCATATATTGGGCCATATGCATAACCGTCGAATTCAACGAAATGGACACGTGGGCGATGTGGATTATACAACGTTGTTAAAAAATATATGCGGACTTCTGGTCATGCTGTCGAAATAGGGAGGGGTGTCCAGAGCTTAGTGCCCTTGGCCTTGGTTCACGTGTGTGGCACCATCTCGCTTTTCCAACTTCCCAATTTCCAAAAATTCCCCAAAAATAAACACGGCGTTCCACATCATCAGGTTATACCCAAAGCAAATATCTAGCTTTTAGTGACCTAGCCGGGGACCACAGGAAAATCAAAAATGGTAGATCATCTCGTACCATTATACACCGAGGGTTTCCAGCTTCTGGAGAACCGCACACATAACCTCGGTTGCAGCCTTTAAGATTTGTCAAATCCGCACTGGTCGTTATCAGTAATGAATTACCCACTCGAATTCGAATTTCAAAGCAAAAGGGAACTCACTTGAATAAGCCGATAGACCCGGAGCATGGACGGACAAAAAGGTGTGTTTCATTGAAAGATAAAAGAGTTGCATTGTGCTGCTTAGATTACATAATTTAAGAAAAAACAACTGATGACTGAATTGTAAAAAAATGCGGAATTAAAGATATCTCTACTTCTAATTTTCTAACGAATTTCATGCCATTTCTTTATATTGAACTTTGTTGTATTGTTCTGGCCTCATTTGCTACACAGTGAGGTTGTGTCATCATTTCCCTTCCTGCATGCAGGGGCGGACCTATGAAGGCCCAGGGGTAGGCAAGTGCCTACTCCTGGATTTAAATTTTTTTTTAGACCCAGTGTATTTTTATTCCTGTGCCTACCCTTGGTTCAATACTGTGCCTACCCCTGGCTCAGAATAATAGATTTGTTACTCTAATTTATTTATTGGCCAAGTCCGCTGCTTCGATTAATTCATTGTGCCTACCCCTGATCAAATTCCTGGATCCGCCCCTGCCTGCATGGTTCAACACTGTTCTGTGTTGGACTGTTCTCCAAATAGTTATGCATTCTTCCACTATAGCCCCTGCTCTCCACGATGGCAAGGACTCTGATGTTAGGGATTTCACTACTTGTACCAAAGTTTTGCAGTCAGAGAAGATCGCCAGTGGTGTGTGCTGGCATCTGTCGCTATGTGCTGCAGAGTTTGCAACAGGGCACATGCTTTTGCATGAAACAAATCATTAGTGTTCATGAATGTGCCTATGGCCACCACTAAGTTCCCATTCTCATCGAAACAGAGCACTCACGTACTGGTTTTGTTAGATACCTCCCATGATGTATCTACCAATGCCGTTTGTGTTCCTGCAGGGATTCGGATTGGTATTACCTCAGGTTGCGGTTGTCACACTCTAAATCATAAATTCCGGATTAAGGCGTGATCAATTCTCACCTCGTGTTTATTAAATGAATAACACACAAGGCTAAACAAATACCAATATAAATAAAGCCGAGATTTTTATTTTTACCCCAAAAAAAATATATTTTAATATAATTATCCAAATTTTTGAAAAATTTAAATTTATACCCAAACCGTAAGAAAAATTTACGGTTTGAATTCGGAATTCAAACCGTAAATTTTTCTTACGGTTTGAATTAAGAATTCAAACCGTAAATTTTTCTTACGGTTTGAAACTTTTTTTTTTTTTTTTTAAGAGAAAAATAGCTAAAATGCTGAAATGAAATATAACACAAAAAAATCGAATTGTTTTTTAAAATATTTGTTAGAAAATACGCTACGAACAGAGCCGATTTTGTGCTAAAATACGGTAAATTACAATAATTATGCCAAAAGACATGACGTCTGTTTAAATACAAACCCTAAAACAGAAAATATATATAAAAGATACATCAAAGACCCTAAAAACTCTAAAATTATAAAGAAATGTTCAAAAGTCCATGAAGGAAGACTCGGATCGCGAATCTGAGCCCGCAAATGGGCGAAACGGATCATAGATGGTTTCGGATCGGGTTTTGGGTTGTGGAGTTCCTGTCAAAATTTCAGCCCGATCCGACGGACGGATCAAAAGTTACGCTCCTTTTAGTAAATTTATGAAAGATGCCAGAAAATCGGCCCAATTCATACGTAATTTAGCGTAATTTACCGTATTTTAGCATAATTCTACATAATTATTGTAATTTCAGCATTTTAGTAAATTTACCGTATTTTAGCATAATTATTGTAATTTACCGTATTTTAGCACAAAATCGGCTCTGTTCGTAGCGTATTTTCTAACAAATATTTTAAAAAATAATTCTATTTTTTTGTGTTATATTTCATTTCAGCATTTTAGCTATTTTTCTCTTAAAAAAAAAAAAAAAAAAAGTTTCAAACCGTAAGAAAAATTTACGGTTTGAATTCCGAATTCAAACCGTAAATTTTTCTTACGGTTTGGGTATAAATTTAAATTTTTCAAAAATTTGGATAATTATATTAAAATATTTTTTTTTGGGGTAAAAATAAAAATCTCGGTAAATAAAGTGTGGAAACGTGAATAATATAGAAAATAGCATCAGTCATAAATAAACATATACATATCAATTCATACAACCCATAAGAAAATAAAACATGATCTAAGAAAGGGGATGCATGAATCACGGTCTCGATATACAAACCAAAAATCTCGGGACTCATAAATAGTCCTAACAAAAGCCCTATCAGAACTAACTCAAACTGCGTGGTCATCGGGGACAGCTCCTAGCAAGTTCTGTTGCAAATCGCCAATCTCTGTACCTAAAACTCCTAACGGTCGATCTGAACCATTCAACATGATCTCCATATGAATTTGTACTTGCAAACTAAATTTTACATTTTTTAGAATTTTTTACTATTTTTTTAGATAGGTAGAAAATCACTTGATCTGAATGGTACATAATTTCAGATCAAGTGATTTTCTACCTATCTAAAAAAATAGTAAAAAAATTCTAAAAAATGTAAAATTTGGTTTGTAAGTACATATTCATATGGAGATCATGTTGAATGATTCGGATCGACCGTTAGAATTTTGAAAACTCAAATATTGAGCCGTAGCACGGAGGCCCTCTATGCTACGCGTAGCATATTAGCCAAATTATATATATATATATATATATATATATATATATATATATATATATATATGTGAGGAGGGATCGGATTACATGGTTTTTTTGACACATTTTGACACCTACCATTTTCAAAGTCCAAATAGTCAATCCAAATCGTTCAACATGATGGATATATTAAAATGTGCTTGGAGATCAAATTTTACATTTTTTTTGAATTTTTTTACTATTTATTAAGATGGTTACAAAATCGTTGTTTTCAGACCATTGAAAAACAACGATTTTGTAACCATCTTAATAAATAGTAAAAAAATTCAAAAAATGTAAAATTTGATCTCCAAACACATTTTAATATGGTGATCATGTTGAACAGTTCGGATCGACTATTTGGATTTTGAAATCGCAAAATTGACCTATAAAAAAACAGTGTCAAGATGTGTAAAAAAAAAGATGTAATTGGATCCCTCCTCATATATATATATGACGGCTCCAATGCCCCATTGCTTCTAATAAATTATATCCTATAAGAGAGTCCAGCTACGCTACTTATATAAATATATCGTGACACATACTTATTAATTATATAAATATTTTCAAAGTGCAAACAACAAATTCGAATCAATCAACATGATATTCATATTAAAATGTACTTGGAGACCAAATTTTACATTTTTTAGAGATTTATTACTATTGTTTTACAATTTTTGAAAATGAAGATTTTTTGTAAAAATAATGCATTAAGATGCGTACAAAAACCTTCATTTTTTGATCGTTTGACTTAATACTAAATAAGTTTGAAAATTTTAAAATTTTATACGTATACGAAGCTCTCAAAAAAGAAATTAGTTTGTACAGTTTGAATTTGTAATATAAACTTTGAAAATGTTTATATAACTTATAAGCATATGTCACAATACACTCATGTAGTAGCGTAGCTGAGATCCTAGTAAGATAATATTTTTTTATCTCTATATATTTATTTATCTTATAACATAACTGATACGGAATAGTCTATGTAACATCTTTACTCTTAACTAATATAAATAACTTTATCTGTATCCGTACTTGATAAGCTACTAAGAAATAAAATGGATAAAAAAACGTTTAACTAAAAAAATCTTATCCTTATAAGTTTTTTATTATTTTTTATTCAAATACGTTTTATCTAATACAGTACATATCAGTGGCGGATCCAGAATTTTCGTCAGGGGGCAAAAAAATATCGAATCGGCTTTAAATACCTAATCGGGATTAAATCTGTTAACCAATTAGGTACTTAATAAAAAACAATGATTTAACTTATACTTTCCAATGCTTTGACTTGTAATTTCTGATGCTCTGACTTATAATTCTAATTACCAATCAAAATTCAACAAATTTATTTCAAATTTAAGCTTTTAACCCTAAATTTAACCTGAATTGCAAATCAAATGTCCAGGGGGGCAAAAAAAATCCAGGAGGGACAAAGTCGATCTGAACCGATAAATCTCCACTAAAACTCAATTCAAGGGAGGGCAGCTGCCCCCTGGAACACTCTGAATCCGCCCTTAGTACATATCATATCAGATAAATGGATAAAAAAAATGCTATTGAAACCTCTACTTAAAAGCATTCCACCGACCATCCTCTTTTTTTTAATCCAATTGTTGCCTGCAATTAATTGCTGGAAATATCCGTGTAATAAAATGCAGTGTCATATATTTGATATAGATGGCTTTATTCAAATATCTGTTTAGATTAAAGCATATTAAAATATTAAATATTTAATTGAGAGTGTCATATTTAATATTAAATGAAAAAATCCGTATATATAAGTCCGCATTAAAATCCGCATATGCAGTATGCATTGGCTTTCCTCATACCACATCAAAACCGCATTTACTAACACAGGTTGGAATACATCCACGGTCCCCTCTAGCCGACATTTTTAAAAATATCCTAAGTTAATTACAGATTAATAAAAATACCCACACCCATTCCGAAATTTTAAATATGCCCCTGATTTTTTTTTAGAGATAAATAGCTAAAATGATGAAATATAACACTAAAAAATCGAATTTTTTTTTTCCTTTGTCAAATTACTTTTTTGGTAGCATATTTATACTAAAATACGCTAAATTACTTGAAATTATGTTAATTTATACTGATTTACACTAAATTACTTGAAATTATGTTAAATTTTTTTAAGAGACAAATACCTAAAATGCTGAAATATAACACTAAAAAATTGAATTTTTTTAAATATTTGTTAGATTACTTTTTTGATATATAATTAGCATAGTTATACTAAAATACGCTAAATAACTTGAAATTATGTTAATTTATGCTGAATTACACTAAATTACGCTAAGTTACTGGAAATTACGCTAAATTACGTATGAATAGGGCCATTTTTGTGCCATCTTTCATAAATCATAAAAAATAGTAAAAAAATTTTAAAAATAATAAAAATTGGTATTCTATAAGTTCATTACATAACTAATTTATTGAGTTACGTAGATTGAACAATAGAAATGAAAATCTTAATCGGAAACTTCAACTGAAGTTTTGAGACTCTTTCCTTTATTTTTTGGCGATTTTGAATTTGGAAATCCGGCATCACAGGTACTAGCGCATGTGTATTTTCACATGCTTTCCGAAAAGTGGTCATTTGCTGAAATCGACCACTCGAGGGCCGTTTTATGGCCGTTTGAAGTTTCGTCGTCGATTTTCGCCTTCTCAGTGAAGATATCATCTCTACTCATACGTAATTTAGCGTAATTTACCATAATTCTAGCATAATTTTACATAAGTTCAAGTAACTTAGCGTAATTTAGTGTAATTCAGCATAAATTAACATAATTTCAAGTTATTTAGCGTATTTTAGTATAACTATGCTAATTATATATCAAAAAAGTAATCTAACAAATATTTAAAAAAAATTCAATTTTTTAGGTATTTGTCTCTTAAAAAAAAATTATTATAATTTCAAGTAATTTAGTGTAAATCAGCATAAATTAACATAATTTTAAGTAATTTAGCGTATTTTAGTATAAATATGCTATCAAAAAAGTAATTTGACAAAGGAAAAAAAATTTCGATTTTTTAGTGTTATATTTCATCATTTTAGCTATTTGTCTTTAAAAAAAAATAATATAATAATCAGGGGGAACCGGCTATTTAATCTAGTCGGACTTTTTAATCGGGACCGGCCATTTGATAGCCGGTTTGAGTATATTTAAAATTTCGGAATCGATGTAGGTATTTTTTTTAATCTGTAATTAACTTAGGGTATTTTAAAAAATGTCGGGCCTCTGGCCTCTGCTTCCGTTCCAAGAATTTTTAAGTTAGGTCATGAATGTAATTACTGCACTGCAGAGGGTTCATTTAAGTACCGGACACGAGGTATTAAATGACTCACCCGGTCGGAAGAAGACAGGAAATTCCCGAGTCCGAATCCTCTGAGGTAAATTAATATTTACATTTATATGAAAACCGTCCGATCAGAATCCGGGCCAATCCAGCCCGAAATGAAATGTACGGGAATCCTTTATTACTCGTTCAATGAAGATCGGACGGGCTAGATATAAACTTAAGATTTATGTTAGCTCAGGTAAAATGAATTCAGAAATTTTCCCCACTCCTTGACACGATTGTATCCTAGCCCCAGATCCTCTGTATCCGATAATAAGTTTGAAAACGTAAAGCGGGCGACTAGACAACGCGGGATAATGTCACCAATAGAAACCGCACGGCGTTGTATAATTGAACCGACACAGAAAATTAGAATTTATAAATCAGGTACATTCTTTTCTGTTGCCGCTTGGCAGACTCCTGTTTTGGCAAGAATCTTTGCAAAATCAATATATCATTCCAATTTCCAACCTTCCACTCAAGTTAAATACGTTGTATTTTCTCATTATATGACACGTGCCATCCATGCAATATTTTGCTTTCACTTTTTTGACAACTTTTTTTTCGACACAAGTGAATTCAGTATCAATTATAAAAAAATTCGCATTCGATATATTAGAAATTAGCTTAAAATGCCATGTTCTAGAATTTTTTTAAAAAATCATAATTAAAATAAAAATTAGCAAACCAACATGATTACTTTGGTTTTTATAATCCATAAAAACCGAGATGCCAATTCGATCTCCATTTTTTTTTTAATAGGGACCTAATTGACATTTTGGTCCCCACCGTTTTCATACTTTTTCCGCAGAGACGCCACAAAAAATCGAAATGACAGGGACCGAATTGCCATTTCGGTTCCCATGGGGTTTTTTTTCGGTGCACTATTCAGACAATGGAAACATTGGAGACCGAGCTGCTGCCTTGGTGCACTGTTCAAGTCTTGTACGTCTGCATTTCAGAAAGGACGCAAAGTCGTGGCAGGAGAGTAGGAGACTAGAGCAAGTCTTGTACGTCTGTAACGCATCATCTATCAACAATATAGCGACGGATAACTAGTACAAGTTCACCCAAACTATTCTCATAACAGTGACCTTCTACAAATATGACTACAGAGATATCGTTACAGATGAACTCAACTAGATTCTCGGTGCTGACCACTGACCATTTTTAGTCTCCTACTCAAAACTATTCTCCTGCCATTTCTAGTCTCCTATTCTCCTGCTGACATTGAAACTTGGAAAAAAAAAACCGACCGAAATGTTTCTGTACCGAATTGGAATCTCAGCCCTAAAGGTATTACACCAAAAGCCATAAGTTTTGTTCTGAAAAAGTATGAAAACGGAGGAACCGAAATGTCAATTCA
The DNA here is from genome assembly GCA_025461125.1 of Carex kokanica. NCBI lineage: Eukaryota > Viridiplantae > Streptophyta > Magnoliopsida > Poales > Cyperaceae > Carex > Carex kokanica. The sequence goes on along the minus strand of JAJGRX010000865.1, from coordinate 1,298,999 downwards.
ATCCCAGAAAGAAAAAAAAATGAAAACCGAATTGACATCTCGGTTCTTAAAATATTTTCCATGTAACATGAACAATACTTTTTTAAATAATTTCACTGTAATCAGGCTGCCATATAACAAGACCCACCGACAAATTTTAGAGGTGTTTGCAAATGTAATGCAAGTCCTTTATATTAAATTTCTAATGCAAGCCCTAAACGAGGCCCAACAACAAAAGAAAATGAGTTCATGAAAAGGCTACCTTCGACGTGACACCTCAACGAGTTGTATTATAATTTTTTTTCTTAATAATAATAAATGTATTGTTAAATTATAGAATTAGTTTCAAATGTATTTTGTAACGGCTAGTTTGTAGGAAATAGTGTTATAATTAATAGACTAAAAATAGTATCTTATAATTAAATATAATAGGGAATAGTGTAACGGTTAGTTTTTGATTTCTTTATAGTATAAATAGGAACATTTGTAATAAAAAAAATAAGATTGCAAATACAATTTGTTTTCTTAATCTCTTCTCTCTTCATCTTACAAAAATAACATAGTATCAGAGCCATAGAAAAATCTGAAAATTCTGCACAATTGTCACCAAAACTAGCAAAGCTAGCTAGTCGGTACCAGCGAGAAAAAAGGAGTCAAGAGCCAAGAACTCAATTAGTGTCAAGAGAAAGAAGGGAAAGAGCCAAAGAGCCAAAGAGCCAAAGAAGTCCTCTCTCTGCACGTACCGGAAAACCGGTAACAAAAATCTAGCATTTAAATCGGTTTTAGCATTTGTTCTTATCAGTAAAGAACCAAACAAAATAAAAAAAACCTGTTTCGATCAGATTCATACCAGAAACAAAAAAAAAAAAACCCGATTCTTAATAAAAAAAAAATCAAACAACCATGATACAAAGCTCAATCAACCATATAAACTTAGATCCAAATCACCAAAGTCATCTCAATTGATGTACAAATTGCAAAAAAGAGGGTCACACTCGAGATTGGTGTTGGTTCTTGTATCCTAATCAGGACCGAAGGGGTGGACAGTGGTGGATAAAAGAGGGAGAGATCGGGAGAAAGAAAGAGGAGACGGAATATGAATTGGATCGTTTCACTAGTGGCGGACCCATTAACCAAACCGCCACTGGGGGAGATGCATCTACTTTCCACTCAAGTGCCACAAACAATTCAATCTCGATGCCACAACACCTTCTCTAACAAATATTTGTGTTGCTTGCTAGCCAAATTCAAAATCATAGCTCATGTGGTACTGTATATCTCACTATCAAGATTTTAATATTTTTGATTAAATAATTATAGATAGTGGTGATTACATATTTAGAAATAAAAAAATTTCTTACCAATTTGAAAGTCTTTGAACATAACCAATATGTGCTAGTAGCAAATGGTATGTGATGAAGCCAAAACATATAGCGAAAATCATTATCTTTTCTTTCGAAAAATGACAAAAAGTGAATGCAAAGTAGCCATTTTTTCGATTTATTTACCGCAAACGTGTTTTTAAGTCTTTCTGACAGGTTTTTGAGAAAGTTGCGTATTTATGACAAAAACAGAGCAAAAATGTCATATTTAGGCGATTTCTGAATAAGGCGTCAAAATGGAACATTAAATGGAGTATGCAACACCTCACACAAAGTGCACGTTCTTGTAATTAAATAGAATAGGGAATAGTGTAACGGCTAGTTTTTTTATTTCTTTCTAATATAAATAGGGACACTTACAATCAGAAAAATAAGATTGCAAATACAATTTGTTTTTTTAATCTCTTCTCTCTTCATCTTACAAAAATAACAAGTATTACGACTTTAATCGGGATTCGGGCAACTTTCGATTTATGTTAGAACGAGTTAGGAAACCATTTTTCAGGTTTTGTTGTTTTTAAGACGATGAGCGATGACAGGTTTTGAAAAATAGCCGTCGCAGAACTTGGCGATCAGTAATAACCTTGAGGCGATGTTTGCTAACCATGTCCGTGATGTTGTTTCGTGTTTGGCTTAGGAGGAGGCTTCAAATGCCTCCATTTTTCATGCCTCCACTATGCCTCTATTTTAAAAAACTTTAATAACTCAAAATTTAAAACTTAAAAGTCAAAATACAATCGTTGGATATGATCTACATCGTTTTATCTATACACATGTAAAAAATTATGACATTTCAATTTTGTTTTGGTTATCATCAAGAACTTGTAAAAAACGTACTAATGTGAATAATTTCTAGACGTTGATTTTTCAACTTATTAATTCACATAAAAACAAAATCAAAATGTGATAATTTTTTATGAGCACATGGATAAAATAATGTAGATCATATCCAATGGTTTTATTTTGACTTTTAAGTTTTAAATTTTGAGTTATTAAAATTTTAAAAAATAAAGACACGGTGAAAACACAAAAAATGAAGGCATTTGAATCCTCCTCCTGGCTTATAACACGGCCTTCTCTAATTTTCACACTTGGTGTATTCTTTGCATAAGTTGGCTAACCACCCTTGAATAATTGGACACCGAACGTAGCCAAACCCTATATTTGGTTTAAATTAAACATTAAATTTGGAGGTTAAAAAAAAGTGATAAAGGAAGATGCATTCTGTATTATTTACTTGTGAGAAGAACAAATCTCCTATTTGTTCTACTATGGTCCTAGATGCAAGATGCAACATGCAGGATTGTTATTCAATTCAACTGCACTGACCACTAAACAACCCATTTATGATCTCCTGAATCCTGATTTGCCTAATTTAAGAAGCAACTCCACATAAATACACACTTGCATCTTCGGCTTAGCTTCCTATGGACTCGTCAATTGAAATTTTCCTACCGAAAGGCAGAATTCATATTATATTACTATGTAAATACACATACAATCTTAACTAACCGTACTTTAGCCACTAAATAGATCATCAAGCCATTCATAGTATAGCTCTCATAACAGAGAGGCCTAAGGAATAACTAGAAAAAAAGAAAAAAAAAAAAAACCAACTAGAAAAACCACCATTAAGTACAACTGCAAAACAGATAGCATGTCTGGTAATGTTAACAACAAGAACAGCAATAAAATCACTAGGGAAGTTCTGGTTTAGTTCACTAAATACTATCTCTCCTACATAATCTAAGCATGGCAACCCCAAATCACCACCAAAAACAACTTATCTTACTCTCAAAATACCACATCTACCACCAAAATGTTAGCTCAACGCATCTTAGGCCTCTTAGAAGGCCCTGAGCCAAAATTACCCCTGCGCTTGGCCGATGCCGAGAATGTTGCACTCTTCTTTGCCGATCCCGAGAAAGTCGCACTCTTCTTAACCTTCCTCCTCCTCTCTCTCTCCTCCTCAGAATCACTCTCATCCCCATTCTCTCTGTCTGCATTGCTCGCCTCCCTCTCCAACTCCTCCCATGTCTTCCCCTTCTCCTCCTCGGAATCTGCACCACCATCCTCAGACACATCCTCATCCTCGCTCTCCACCAGTGACTCTGACTCAGACGCCTCATCTGATGACTCTGATTCCTCCCCCTCCACATCGGACGGCTCGTATCCCTTGTCAGACTCCTCGCTCCCTTCACTCTCTGAGTCACTTGCATCCATGTTCAGAAACTCCCAACCACCGTCTTCTATGAACTTCTCAGGGTCTTCGGTTATGGTTTTCAGGATTGGGCGCCAGTTCAGATTCAGGCGTGACTCGTAGTACTTCAGATCGGTTGTATCCAACCACTCCTTGATTGCATCCAGAGAAGAAGATGGGATTGAGTCGATTCGCAACACATCCTTCTTGAAATCCTTGAATACAATAGCCATGTCGAAGTTCTTCTGACCGAACCCCACACGTTCTAGGTTGACAATCTCAATCTCACCCAGAGTTACAACCAGAAAAGGTGTCTCAACCAGCTCAACCAAGCAGGTGGAGGTTGGTATGATGAAAGCGGATGCTTTGTACGGCACACCATGAAACCCTAGTTCACGAAGGGGCATGTCAAACTCCAAGTCGTGGCCCTTAAACTGAGGCTGTGTCCAGTGGTCATTGACCCTGTTCACGAATGTTTGGAATTCCATATTGATTCTGTTTTTCCTCTCTCTTTCCCTTTGCTCTTCTTCAATTTCATCTGGATCTAAAGCTGACCGGCGGCCCCCGCCAAGCGTTTGCACCACATCCATCACTTCCACATAAAACTGCACATCCTTTGTCTTCTTGTTCCCTACCATTATATGGTTATGCAAATGGAAATGCAAGAGGGTTATCATTTCCCTCTCAGCTGGTTGAAAGAAGGCATGCTTGATATTGCCATACATGATATCAACTCTTTCATCTGGACGAGCTGTAGAGTACCGGAATCCGTTAATATGCGCCTCAAGTGAACCAGTCAGTTTCCTCCCTCTACCACCGAAAGATGGTCGGATCCACAGATCAGGTAACCGCATTGGCTTCATGCGACTGCTTGGTGCCACCTGAAGCTTCTCCTGGCTGACAAGAGTTGCTCTCTCAGCACGCTCCGATTCTCGTGATGCCACCTGGCGCCTGAGAGTTTTTATCTGTTGCACCACCTCAGAGCTGTGTCTCGGGTCTTTTGACCGAAAACTGATTTCCTTGACAAAAATATTACCTTGAAATTTAAGGGTATTTGCATCATGTGGGTTGAATGCTGTCCCAGGCACGTTGAAGATTATTCTTATTGTACAGGTACGGTTGTCTTGGTGGCTGGTAACACTCTTCACAGTCGACACATGGAACGGTACCATGCTGCCATAAATAGGTAACAGGACTGCCTCGTTTTTCGAATCGACTTGTATCATCAGTTCTCTTGAATATGGAAAGTCATTAGGGCTTCTGTAGGCAACAAGTTCACTTGATGCCCTAGAAGGCCCGCGTGCATCTCCGGACCCAGGCCCACCACCAGCAAGACGTCGGGCAGTCTCCTCATTCTTTTGACGTGCCAGCTCAGCCTGGTGCTGGCGTCTGAGCTCCTCCTTTGACATCTCATGGTTTTCAGACCGGAGTGTAGCCTTTGATGGGCCTGAAACTGACCGATTAACATCAGAGTTGACTTGTGACCTGTTGGCTGTTTCTTCTTCTTCATCCCCTTCTTCCTTCAATGAATACATGACACTACTTAATTGCTTGGGGCACTGCCCAGTTTGGATTTCAGGCCCATTTTCTCCCACGATGACTGAATCAGCAAGCAAGAGAGAGAACTTCTCAGTCTTTGGGTTCTGGGTTGCAGCGGTGATGTTCTGGAACCCAAGAGAGACATTGAAAACCATTCCAGGCTTTATCAACCTATCAGTTTTCGCATTCAGGTTCAGACCCGACTCGCGAAATTCGAGTCCGATCCCAGTACCAGCTGACTTGGTAAGGTTCTGTACCAGCTCAGGGGCCTCTTTCTCCACAACTGATACTGCTGCCTCATAAACTGCACTGACCTTGTTCCCCGGACGCACTGCCCCAATAGCTGCTTCTTGCGCCTTCAGCAACACCTCATAAGCCTTGCTTTGCACCGGCACAGCATCAATCATAAAAGATCTTGCCACGTTGGTACAGTAGCTGTTGTATCGGGCCCCAATTGCGCAAATGATAACACTAGTTGAGTCATAATACAGATTCTCATCATTGCTCTGTGCACTTGGCCGAAGGTCGAATTTACCCCCAGACTGAAATATAGGAGGGTAACAGATGTCCACATTGTCTGGTTTGAGCTTCACTTTTACCTTGATGGGGTCTTGTATAGCCTTCTCTGTGGCATCCATTAGCCATGAATGAGAAACCTTCTTTTCAAGATCGATAATGTCTTCCAATTTTGGTACCACAAAATTCTTCATGGCAGCAGTGGTCAAATAAGCTGCCTTCTTTACACATGTCAATTCCGCAGAATCTTTCACTGATAGAATTTCAGATAACCCGGCCGTAACATCTACCAGCTGATAGGCCGACCCGGTGAGCTTTCCTGACCAAGTTTCCAGAAGCTTCCCCTCAGGGGCTTCCTTTGCAATGTGACCGATAACCGGTTTCGCGGATCCAGAATCAGATTTCACTGCAGTCAAAATCTCATCCATCAAGCCTGTGCCATCATCATTCTTGGACTTTATATGAAAGATTACCTCAGCTGAGATGGCATCCTTTGTAGGTTTCTTAAGGGTTTCCAGAAGACTTGCCTTTTTGGGGCTACATAGAAAATGGACTTGATGTGGTGTAAAAACCATAATGGTTTCAGGAAATTCATAACCCAATAGCCATATGTTCATGGCAGATGACTTAAGGTAGCGCAAATCCTCTGAAGATGGGGGAGTAGAAATGGAGATAGCATCTGCAGAGGCCCACAGGTCAGAGTTATGGGCCCGCCAGCTCTCATAGAATGATTTTAGATGCTTGGTGTAGCTGTCAGTGTTGATCTGATAACTGGACCCGCTAGAGGTGCCTGGTTTAGAGGATCCGTTTTGCGCCATTGCAAGGATCTAAGCATCCACCAACCTAAAATGACAGAAAAAATAATATTGAGGTTTGCCAAAAGAAAAACAAAAATGACACAGAACATTGTTCAGAAGGAGCAATTGGATGGAAACAGATTCCTTTAACTCTAGCAGGCAAGCCCGTGTGGCAAGGCTTCAATGCTAATTACCGCAGGCCATGCAGTCATAAACAATAACCATCTAAAATCCTTGACTATTTTATTTCCTTGTTTAATCCCTTTCATTCATATAGCATAAATTTTTCAGTGAAATCTCTAGCATAAAAACTATTGAAAATTTAATGTTATGTTCATTTCGAATATTTTACACATCAATATTATTGTCAAATCCTATATGGAAGTACAACAGATTGAAAGGATAAAGTATTACTAATTTCTACAATAAAAGCACAGAAACAATTTCAATACTATGGAGCGCCTTTAATCATTTCTCGTAACGAGAAGATTGAAGATAACAAAATAGTTATGTTAAACCTGCATGCTGATATCCTAAAAAGAGTAGGAAGGGAGGGAAAGGAATACAAAGGGAGGTTAGCATATTTTCCATTCTCTTGTTTGGTTTGTCTTAGTTCCCTCTGTTACACTCCAATTTGAAGAATAAGAAATACATGTTTTAAAAAGTTTATTTTTGAAGGTCATAAGCTTTAGAAAGTTAAAGAGTTTAAATAAGTAACTTCCATTAACCTTACCCTATCCAACCAAACAAGATCAATTAAGACAGGCTAATATCCTATTAAATATACCTCCCCTTCCTTTATCTACTCTCCGTCCAAGCAAGGTGTAAATTGCTCGCACCTAATACATATCCAATGAAGACATGCTAATATGCATAAACGACATGTACTGGCTACACCAGCTGGTGTGTCTGGACACAAAGCTGAGTTCTGTGCCAAGAATTAACACACCCCGTCTTTCATCTTCTACAGAGAGGAGTCTAGTCTTTTTTAGCCTGCTCAGAACATGCATGGAATAGTGGGAAAGTGAGTAGCTTGAATACCATTCAATTCCACCCGTTTTCAGAAAACACTCTAATGTTTTATTTGTGAAGTACCTTACTTAAACCTAAAACCTTCTGCCATATCAAGCAATAGTCACATCATTGCTGTGTTCCTACCATGGTTCAGAAAATCTATCTATCGACAGAATACAATCCAATCCGATAATTGGGAGATTTTCCAAGCCGACTGACCTGATGCGTTTTGGGCGAAAAAACCCTAGAATTGGAGGGAACTATTCAGGCTTTGGGACAAATTAACCTGTTTAGGTCGTTAAACGGAACGCCAGAGAGATTGCAAACTGGAGGGGAAAAACGATTTTTTACTATCTAGCAAGCTGAAAATCTCACTTCTTTTCCATTATTTCCCTTGTTCTCCTCCATCCTACCCGATCGTTAGGCAGATGAATACTAATTCGAGTGAAAAGAGATGCACTTCTTGGGTCTTATTTAGGGTTCGTCATACTAAAAAGAAAACTAAGACCAGAGAGAGAGAGAGAGAGAGAGAGAGAGAGAGAGAGAGAGGTACCTGAATGGTGGCGCGGGGGAATCTGAACCCTCGATAAGAGAAAGAAAATCGGTGGAGGAAGATAGGGGTGAGGTCGGCCGGGAGAAAGGAAGGAAGAGAGAGAGAGATCGGGTGGAAATCTTAGGTCTCCCGAATTTGTCCCCAATTCGTTGGGTTTTTCTTCAGACGAGGCGTGCGCTAGATACTACCTGATCCCAGCGTAAGGAGTTTTCATGCTGCAGTTCCTCTGATTAGTGGGGTCGACATAACTTTAGAAAGCGTGATGCGGCTGATCTTCGTGCAGACGAAACACGGTTGATGGAACTGCGATAAGACCATATGACGAATAGAGCCCTGAGGGACGGACTGACATGCTCTGAGATATCTCAAACTTTTGAGTGTTTTTATGGTGAATCTCAACCGTTCAAATAAATTCTGCACGAATCTCAGAGCACAAATAATACTGGCCCCGGCGCTATCCCCGAATAGGCACCGTACACGTCGGTCCCGCAAAAGTTGAGATATGGCCGAGCAATTATAATTTTAATCCGGATGGAAATCTTTGAGATTCGTGCCAAATTAAAATAAACGGTCCAATTTCTCATGAAGTGATGTGGTGATCTGTCGGCTAGGGCTGCGAAGTGCGAACGGATATCTCATTATCCAATCCGAGTCGGATCCGCACCCAAATGAATCAGAACAGAATCTTAGAAGTTGTATTCGTTAATTTAAAATGCATATGCACTTAAAAAATTGTATTAAATAATATGGAATTGTACTGAGTTAAAATGCACACTTATAATGAGGGAAAATTGCTACCACGTCCATTAAAACTTGTATAATTATCAATATATCTTATTTCTCTATCTAAAATTTATCCATCAAACTCTGAATATATCTTATTTCTCCATCTTAATTTGCAATTCTTTTCTATTTCTCAATTTTCTTTTAATTAGTTGAAATCTTATCTAATTAATCATCATATTGATATTAAAAATTAGAAGGACCACCTTACCTTCCATGTATTCAGAATTATCACTTATGAGCATCATCATTGTCGTCGAGAGCCCGACGCTCTCCGCTTGCATGTGCTCGAGATTGCCAGCAAGTCTGATATAATGGCAGCCATTAAGGCTTCTCGAGGCACAGTCAGCACGCAACGTGTCGGAGTTCAATGGCACTGGCGTTATTACCAACGTCACAGTGAGGCAGCCAACAAGCACCTTCTGGCACTGCCGTCGTTGGTCGCCACGATTGATTCAAAATCTTGTCTCTCTCAGGTAAGGTTTTTGCCCGCTTTCAATATCGCTTTGAATCAGTCAGATTTATTAAGTTGATCCTCAGTACGAGTATGAAGAAAAAAAATTATTTCTTGAATGAATTTGCAGTTTAGTATGTTCTGAATCCTAAGGAAGAAGAAAATGATCAATATGGATTAGGGCTGTACAAAAAGCTCGCGACTCGTGAGCCGCTCGAACTCAACTCGGTAACGAACTCGCTAACAACTCGTTCATTTAAAATTCGAGTTAGTTTGACTCGAGTTGAGTAACTTGTTTAACTCATGAGTTGAGTTCGAGTTGGGCTCAACTCGCTCGTTACAACTCATAGACTTGTTTCGCTTGTTAAATCATTGTGGATTGTTTGTTAATTTTCAATATTTACTTATCATATTATTAAATAACAACAATCATCTGTTCAAGTGTTCAACATTTCAATACCTTAAACGAGTTGACTCACGAGTCACGAGCCAACTCGAGTTACTTGCGAGTTGAGTTCGAGTCAGTGAGTCAACTCGGCTCAGTATTCTCGACTTGAGTCAACTCGACTGACTATCTTTCGAGTTGAATTCGAGCTATCCATAACTCGAGCTAACTTGGCTCGTTAGAAGCCATGGATATAATACTATTATCAATTTCTAGCTTCCTATGTGCTTATTCATGTAAGGTCAAAATTTAGGCTGGGTGAACAATACTGAATCCGAGATTTTTATTTTTACTCAAAAAAAAAATTATTTTAATATAATTAATCAAGTTTTTGAAAAAATTATATTTGTACCCAAACCGTAAATATTATTTACGGTTTGAATTTTTTTTTTTTGAGAAAAATAGCTAAAATGCTGGAATGAAATATAACACAAAAAAATCGAATTGTTTTTTAAAATATTTGTTAGAAAATACACTACGAATAGGGCCGATTTTGTGCTAAAATACGGTAAATTATAATAATTATGCTAAAATACGGTAAATGTACTAAATTGCTGAAATTACAATATTACGTAGAATTATGCTAAAATACGGTAAATTACGCTAAATTACGTATGAATTGGGATGATATTTTCACTGAAAAGGCGAAAAACGACGACGAAACTTTAAACGGCCATAAAACGGCGCTCGAGTGTCCGATTTCAGCAAATGACCATTTTTCGGAAAGCTTGTGAAAATGCGCATGCGTTCGTACTGACTTTGCCAGTTTTTCAAATTCAGAATCGCCAAAAAACAAAGAAAAGGATCTCAAAACTTCAGTTGAAGTTTCCGATTAAGATTTTCATTTCTATTCTTCAATCTACGTAGCTCAGTAAATTAGTTATCTAATGAACTTGTAGAATACCAATTTTTATTATTTTTTGAAATTTTTTTACTATTTTTTTTTATTTATGAAAGATGCCACAAAATCGGCCCAATTCATACGTAATTTAGCGTAATTTACCGTATTTTAGCATAATTCTACATAATTATTGTAATTTCAGCATTTTAGTACATTTACCGTATTTTAGCATAATTATTGTAATTTACCGTATTTTAGCACAAAATCGGCCCTATTCGTAGCGTAATTTCTAACAAATATTTTAAAAAATAATTCGATTTTTTTTGTGTTATATTTCATTTCAGCATTTTAGCTATTTTTCTTAAAAAAAAAAAAAATTCAAACCGTAATAATATTTACGGTTTGGGTACAAATATAATTTTTTCAGAAACTTGGTTAATTATATTAAAATAAATTTTTTTTTTGGGTAAAAATAAAAATCTCGGATACTGAATCGTGCCCGATTCGCAAATAATCCATTAAATTCAAAGCTCCACAAATTGAAATTCTACAAAGCCCGAGCTATGGGCTTCTCTGTCTTGGTCGGATCCGTATCTTACTAAGTACCTGAATCAACACAATTAAAACGGACGGCCAAGATTTACTCTCAGTGACTCAGCCGGTGTCTATTCGGGAATCGGGATGGTGCAAAGGCCAGTATTATTTGTCCTTTGAGTCGTGCCAAGTTAAAAGAACTATTTTAAGACCGTCCATTTCAATTGTACTCAGTCACATAACCTGAGTGGATGTGAATTGGTTTTGCTCTTAATAAAACCCAGTTGGAGCCCAAGGAGCCAGCCACATAGGAATTCGGATCCAGTGAAGTAACTCAGTTTTTGGGTTTTAAATCGGGACCGTTCGATTCGAATCTGCGAAAATTCATTTGCGAAAAGAGCGCACACATTCCGACGACGAACTCGAATTCCGAGACGATATCGAGTGACGAATTCGAATCGGATGGTCTCGATCCAAAACCCAAAGATTGAGTTACTTTAGGGGATCCGGACCCGCCGCCCAGCCCCCCTCTATAATTCGACAAATCTCATATTTTATTTCTTTTAAGACATTTGTAATTTTTTAAGGAAAAATTTCCAATGTGCCCATTCAAACTTTTAAAATAACCAATTTATCCATAAAAACATCATAATATCCAACACACTCATACAAATTAATTTTTTTTTCTTCTATTCTCTTTTAATTATTTAACATTTTATTTAATTATATTTAAAATTAAATTGATCAATATGTCCTCAAATTCAAAATGGAGTTGTCCTGTATCTGTTTTCTTTCTTCTCATACTTCACAGTTCACAGTTCACAGTTCACACCTAATATTTTTTCATATTTTATTTGAAGGAGATCATACGGGAAAAAAATTTAGTCCCAAACAAAAACCAAAAAATATCAAATCTGAAGCTATTGAACTTGAATTTAATCCCGATATTTTTATTCTCCAGGTGGTTTTGTAACTTTAATTTCGTTTGAAATAATCGAAAGTTTTATCAGACAATTGTCGAAACTAGATTTGACCCTAAAACTTTTTTTGTTTGTATCATATCAAACTGGAAATTTTTTTATTGGTAGAATTAATAAAAAACAAGAGAGAGAAATAGAAAGAGTACATGAGTTGTAATATTGGTAGAAAAATCAGTAAAATTCTTACCAATTCAAAAAATCAAAAAGTTTGAATTGGTAGTAATTCTACCGATTCAAACTTAGTTTTTAAAAAATCTGATGTATAGATGGAGATAATTCTTATATTAGATTTCTAGTAAAATATGAAAAGTTTTTCAAAAAATAGATAGAATGTTTCTATTATATCTAAATTTTAAGATGCTCTATTTATTTTTATAAAAAAATTATATTTTACTATAAAAAAAAAAAAACAAACTAATTTTTGAATCGATAAATTTTTTACCAATCTTTCTACCAATATTACAACTGATATACTCTTTCTATTTCTCTCTTTTCTTTTCTATGAATTTACCAATAAAAAATGTCCATAAAACTGAGGTGCTTTTCCACACAAATTCGCTCCCTTCCTCTGATAAAGATCAATAGGAAGTAACTCCTCTAGATTCTCTCTACATTTTTTCTCTTTCTTCAATGGCGAAGGCAGGCGAACCAGAGTCAAATGATATTTTTTTTTCTGAACGTTTGATCCGATCGAATTTCAGATTAATTATACTTTCTCCGTTCTTTACCCTTTGTAGGAGAATGAACGATCGGACGTTGCTTTATGCGAACAAGAGAAGTGATAATAACAATTTCAAAGCTATATACTTTATAGAAAGAAAATGTTCTCACTTGAATTCTATTTTTTTCAAATTGCCTAAAATAAATTCAAGATCTGTTTCTTCCTTGGTGCGTAAGATTGATATTATTTCTATCAAGTTTGAAGTCTGGTTGTTCAACAAAGTTCTTTTTGAGAGTTGAGTGGTTGCTTAACAGAGTGGTGGATAGGGGTGGGCAAAATAGCTCGAACTCGTAACTCGCTCATTTACAGCTCGTTTTAACTCGCTTATTTATAACTCGAGTTGGCTGGCTCGTTTAATAAATGAGCTGAGTTTGAGCTCACCCCAACTCGCTCATTTATAACTCGAGTTACACAGTATTGATCACAATAAATTCCAGAAATCCAGACCCTGTAACTAAACCCAAATTCCTCAGACCCTCATGAAACCGATTAGTTTTTGTTAAGCTGTTTTTTATGCATATGAAGTTGTTGGATACTACTCCCTTTGGCCACATGAAAAAGAATTCATATCACCTGAAGTAACTCAAATTTCGATTTTAGATCAGCACCTATTAAACTGGTTAAATGAGTTATAAACGAGTTGTGAGCCAACTCGAGTTGATAACGAGCTGAGTTCGAGTTGGCTCGCTCGTTTATTTAATGAGCTGAGTTCGAGTTGGGGGTAACTCGCTCAAACTCGGCTCATTTACAGCCCTAGGTGGATTAAAGGAAGAAGACGAATATACGGAAATAAATAAATATAACCAGCGAATTCAATGTTCATATCTGTTACAAACTTAATGGACACCTCCATTTAGAACCAGAGGGTATATTGGTCAATCTAATTTTAAATATAATTAAATAAAATAATAAATAATTAAAAAGGGAATAGAAGAAAAAACGTTAAATTTGTATAGAGATATTGAATATTATGATGTTTTTATGGTCAAATTGGCTATTTCAAAAGTTTGAATGGGCACTGGGGGGATTTTCCCTTTTTTGTAAATATAAACATTGTAGAGTAGAACTAGGGTGTTCCTAAGTACACCAAGCCTCTTTGTGAACTCAATTCTAAAACCTATCGAATTGGCTTCAAACAATAAATTCAAACTGTTGAAATCTTTCTACCTTATGAGCGATGCGTCTACATTCAAAAAAATTAAAATTTAAAATTAATTTTGTATAGAGTCAAGTGGTCAAAAGACGTACAAAAATTGAATGCATTAAAATTAATTTATAAACCTTCTAATTTTGACCACTTGACTTTATACTAAATTAATTTGAAAGTTTTAAATTTTCACACGTAGATGCATCACTCGTAAAGTAGAAGGATTTCAACGGTTTAGATTCGTCGTTTGAAGCCAATCCGATAGGTTTTAGAGTTGAGTTCACAAAAAGACTTGGTGAACTTAGAGCACCCTAGTTCTAATATTATACTATATTTATTATCCAGCACTCTAATATTAATTTTGTAGCTCCGATCACAGGATTCATCTTGGTCGTTTGATTTTGCAGTTAGTTTTCTAGGTCGGTAGGTTCAACTTATCCAGTTATCCTATATGACGATTTTGGCAATTACAAGTGCAGTTCTTTAATAATAAGCACGAAATGCCTACTACATAGGAAAAAAGAAAAAAGAAAAAAGAAAAAACACAAAGCCTGTATCGAATTTGTGCACTTTTTAAGAAAGTTGTTAATTTTTTTAAAGTTTTAGGCTCACTCTCCTGGTACGGACAATTAACAGGTAATGCGGTCTTGGAAGGATACATTACCCTAGCTATTTGCAATATCAGGTTTTCAGACCAAAATTGCTTTTGTACACTGTATCAGACTATCAGTAGTTGACTATTTGCAGAATTTATTGTTGCTATATATTTTAATCTACTGTAAAATTGCCTCAGTGCATAATACTATTCAAATCAAGTCAAGTAGCGACGGCAGTCCAGTAGGTTGTCAAGCAAGTGCTGGTCGGAGTACCAATTATGCGGGCCCACTCCCATTTGCCGGTCTCGTCTGGCCGCCTCAGCTCAGCTAACTGCTCATTGGTACAATAATCCCTCATTAATCCATATTCTAATGTAAAATTCAATGATATTTGCCACAAGCAAAAGTACTGTATTTATGCAACAATTACGTACCCTGCCATCTTGTAATTCGAAAAGCACCGAGTACTCCGAAAATGGGATTGGTCGAACAGCAGCAACCTGTGTCATTCCAACAATGATTTTTTTATCATCAGAGAACTAAATAATGGTACAATCCTGCAACTAGTGCAACCACCCAAGCCATAACAGTCATTACTGGTATTTTATTACTACAACCACTTCAGCCTACCTTTTCATTGCACTGTCCGGCAAATCTATTCTCATAGAACCCGTTTGTCATGTAATCGCCACCAGGATGCTCCTCAAAATTACAACTATGCCCCTTGTCACCATCCTTCAATGCTGCATGGAACTTTTCTGCATTTGGGTGCCTGTGACTGATCCAAAGCCATGTTCCCATGTCCAAATGCCGACTGTAGACCAATCCATCAGAACCAATTACAAACAATTGGGCCCCGTCAAAGCATGGACCCGGTGCACCGACCAGGCTAGCACCTGGGTGCGGTGTACCGTGCTCCACCCAATCCCATCCGTCTTGAGAATTCCAGCGGTACTCCACTAGTGCACCGTCCTCCGAGAACAGGAAGATTGAGCCGGTCAGGGATTGTTGGTACGGTCTCATGGCTGTACCAGGGGCCCGTGAGAGGATTAGATAGGGGGATTGGCGGTGCTGGTGCCACAATTCTGTTATTCTGTTGTACTGGTACAGACGGCCATTTCGGCCAACAACGAAAACTATGTTTCGTCTGATGACTTCTTGGTCTACAATAAATGCGATTTTGGTATCAGGTGGGTTCTGACAATCTTTCCATTTGAAAGCTCTTAAGGCAACCTGAATTTTTTTTTTTATAAAACAAAGATATGTCAAACAATCAAATTATAGGTAATCGAATTCAATTTTAGAACGTTTTGTATTTCATCTATTAAGTAGTTTTAATTAGAAGGAATAGAAATTATACTGCTAAGTTCGATACCAAAAGGGGTACCGGTAATTATGTACAGGTTTATGACAATTTCAGGAATATCTTTCTGGGGATTAAGTATGTTCCCCCGCTCCTTGAGAGAAATTTTTTGGTAAATATACCATGCTCAAGTTGAGCAGGACTAGTACAGTTGCAAGATGTAATAATTAATTATTATCTTAATTGTCTAAAAACTTACTATGAACTGTAGCAATCTTCCTCTTTTGTTAACAAAGAAGAGTGCATCTTCAGTCGTGACCCTGCGCAATTTACCAGGAATGCCATCCCAGGGCGACCCACTTGCCACCTGTCTTCCTTTTTTCATAGCCGTGCAATTAATCCATGATAATTCCTCCCCACTCCTCTCCCTAATAAGCAAATTTCCATTGACATCTACCAGATACAAACTCCCGTTATAACTTCCGAGTGCTCCCTTCATACCAATTACATGATCATGCCTCAACCACAGCCACACTCCATCACTAAACAGATATTCGAATGTCATCCCACTGTCTGTTATCAGAAATAGTGACCGTTCTGCGTGCATGACACGCATGCGGAAGTTCAATTCAATGCTCCTTGTCAGGACATTATATGAGTCTTGACTGCTACCGGGATCCCTTGAGAGGGTATGAATGTAATCTGACTGCTTCTCCTCGGTTCTGCGCCTTCTGAAACCTACTGGATTGACCAAGTCAGTTTTTACACCAATTATGCAGTTGTTGGGGCCGTGTTCCTCTGTGCAGTATTCAGCATTCCATCCTTCGGTTTCTGGCACATCTAAGATCGACCACTGATACTTGTTTTGGACTTGCTTTCTTCGGCTTGTTATCGGATTATGGGTTAAACCCGGACCAACTTCATTGCCTCCCATGCCCGGTAAGTGGAGCTCAGCGAGCCGGCCGTCATCTAGTGGAAACACAGTTCGGTCGGGTTGTAGTTGCACCCCAAGTACGCTTTGTGCGACTTTTGTATCTCTCGGGTGCATGTGGTTGATCCATGTTCCTCCTATATCACCCTGTACTCCGCCTTCACAAATTAGAAACCACAAATCATTATTGTTAGTCCTATAGCCATAAATTTTCACATAGTTAAAATAATCTTAAAATGTTTGGCATTGTGCAATTCAAGATTAAATTCTACTTGAAGGAATGGAAAATCAATCCAAGAATCCAGTTTACTGAGTCTAACAAAAATTATTGTACATAGTTGGGTTATCTCAGTAACATGTGGTATGTCCAAACTAAGCCTTTGAATTGCCCAAAATAAAAAAAAATGCGCAGAAGAATTCAAACTATTACGAAATTACATTGCTTGAAGCAATTTTAACTTACCTGAGAGGCGTTTGGGAAGCTGGTACTCGAATACATAACCGGTGCTTGTTGTTGCAAAGAACAACGAAGCAACCTTGGCATCTGCTTCAGTATTTTGGTAAATAGGTGTAAGAGAACTCAGGTTCTGATTCTCAGGTGCACCATGGACCGCCCATTTCCACTTCCTCCGATATAGACGCCTCTCTACTAAAAAACCATCCTGTGGATCTTTAAGTCTTTTTTCAACAAATAAATCACCAAAATGATAGAACTCTTGTACAACAATTTGAATCAATATGAAGGTTGATTTTAAGGCATAATATTGTATATATAACTGACTAATTGCACGACTGAGGCTTAAATGAGGCGCAATTTATGTTTCAAGCTAACACAGGAAGCAATATTTTTATATACAGCCGACAACAAGAACTTTCGATTCATGTAGGGTAAATAATTCAATAAGCTCATTATATTTAAATTTTAAGTGAAATTTAGCATTGTTAGTACTTGGTACATATTCTATACCTTGCTTAAAAGGAAAAGAGACACCGATTGAGCTCCAAAAAGACCGTGTACTGTACAGCCAGTAGAAGGTTTCAGAGAAATATATCCAGTTGATGGATCACTCCAAATATGTTTTTTCCAAGATGGCTTCGACTCCTTGTCAAACTCATAGAGATTACCGCTTGAACTGCACTGCACGGTCTAATTTTTTAGTCTTTACCAATCAAAATTTACTCATCATTAGATAATGTATATGACACAGAGAATACTGAAACATAATGGTGATGATATTTATATACCTCACTGTGAATAGTATTCCTGGTCTGATTTTTCCAGTATCAGCTATAGCCCTGACATCTCCTCCTGGAGGTCGACCATGATTTTCCCACCTATGCACAAATTGATGTTCATCTTCATCGATATTTTTTTGGATAATTTTCAATTTTACAGAAGTATATTGTTGGAAATTCTAGAGATAGCAAAGCCGGGTATCTTTAGCATAATCTAGTGGAATTTACAAATAACACCTTTGTTTCTTTTCATGACTTATAGCTAGTTATAGGTATTGAGCCGTTGGTATATTGTACCAACTCCCATCATTTCAACTACAACGGCTCATAAGCCTTAGATATGTATAAAAGCAATTGTAATAGGACATTGTATAGTATGATAATCCAATGAATAAGCAAAGTTCAGTTTAATTATAAGAAAACTTGCATATATTTTGTGCATAATTGATGGTAAAAACCAATTGAATATCTATTGTCTAAAAGTTGTTTTCCTTACCTCAATGGCTGAAATTCTGAGACTTCAATCAATGAACCTTCTATTGATGATAGAAACAACCTCCTGATTCAGAAAGTAACATCACTTGTCAATAGAAAGCTTAAAGATTTCATTTTTTTTTTGGTCAAATTTTGGTCTCTTTTTGCATAGTAATTCCGTTTCTTTTTAGGATTATTTTTCATTTATACCCTTTTTTAAATAGTATTGCGCACCTTCCGTCATAAGAAACGGTACCGGATTTTATAAAAAAGGCTTGAGCTTCATCATCTTCTTCGTTACTTGTATTTCGTTCGCCAGATACAAAAAAAACTTCTGACCAAATTGGCTGAGAATTTTCATTTAGTTGTAGCTGAAAAAAAATATATCCATATACAGAGTCAATCCATGTCCTATTAACTTTACTTTTAACTAAATATTAGCAAAATATGACTTAATAAAGCAACTGATCATTCAGCATCTAAACCAGGGGTAACAACCCTTAAGTTTGGTTCTTTAAGCAGCGATTCAAATTGTATTTAAGAATTGCTAAATTCACGTATTTGTAACTGTTTCAACCAAAAAAAGGAGTATGGTCTAGTAGATATACTGGTACTGGTACCGGGTATAATTTGTATCATGTGTACCAATCCACCTAGGACTTTTTGACAGTAAAAGACAAAAGGAGGAGGATCCTATGTGGAACCCACAATTTGAAAATAATACAACATCTTTTTCCCCAAAAAGAAAAATAAATAAAAGACAAAGAAGTACACTATACATAATAAACATAAATAAATTCCTCAAAAAATCTCGAAAAAAATATTCAAAAGCGTGCTAGAACAAATATAGCGAAGCAGCTGTTATAAGCCAGTATTATATCATGCCGTCTTGCTCACACATCCCAACCTTTTGATCCAAAGAACAAACTAAACAAGTGCCATATTTCATATAAAAAAAGAAGGAAAATCACATACTAGTCTTTACCTGATAAAGAATTCCATCCTCGGAAAGAGCTAGTATAGTCTGATTAACTATGTATGTAGACACGGCATAACCGGCAAAAACTGGTAGTTCATGTGGTGCAATAACCCAGTGAACCCCGTTCCAGAACCTCTCAAATATCTTCCCGCTTTGACCCGTTATCCAGACGGATGCCTCTGACATCCTATTCAGCGAGACCCGTTTCCTCACTGGGATCACCTCATCAGTATTCTCTCTCCTCACAGATTGTTTTCCCAAGGATTCCAATTTCTCTATGGATCCGACTTTGGTGCACGTGCCGTTTATACATGACATCAGATCGTATGGTAAACTGATCTCCACCCATGTCTTAGTTTCTTCTTCAAACTCCCAAAATCTCGTACTTTTCTGCTTGAATTTGAAGTTTGGGTTGGATTGGGGGCACCATGATTGAACAGAGAGAGCAGAGTTTATGACTATGATGAAGAAGATTAGTTCAACAAATGAACTAACCATTCTTTTGTTTTTCAAGAAAAACCAAGAAACAATAAAACTGAAGGAATAGTGCTCTGTAAAACCATGGGAGATGTATGGGGCCTTTCTCTTGTACTTAATATATAAAACGAAGGTTGGTAACAAATGGGATATCAACAATATATAGGTGTATATATGTCTGTTCTAGTTAAGTTATATATATATATATATATATATATCTGACAGAAGTATTAAAGTCTATAAAGTCACCTGGATTATTGGTGCCTTTGGTTATTTGCTTTCTTTTTTCTCAACCAACCACATCAGTATCAGTATACTATTAAACTAGTTTTATCGGTGGATGTTTGTTCTACCTTCACATTTAACTTGTCCCATTTGTTTAAATGCTCGTCTCAGTTATAAAAATCAAAGACCAGTATAATTTTATACTTTTTTTTCTTTTCTTTTTTTAAAACTTCCAGCTGACTTCAACATAACAGTAGCTATATTATTGAGTTATTTGTGATATTAATTATGCGCTTATATTCATAAGCCATAACCTGTAGATAGTGACATAAAGGCATCTCTCTTATCTCCAAAAAGGGAAAAGAAATATATATATAATTAAATCGATACTTTTTATCTACCTTTAATTTCTTGGTATTTTTGTGGTTGAAATCAAATTTGGATTGTTCTTATTTGACGGAGACGTTGCTTAATTATTCGTCCATCTATTGCAAGATGCTGCTGATTCATCAACTCTACTGTAAATTATTAAAGCTGAAACTTTTGAATTTATTTGAATCTGAAAGAGAGAAACATTTCAGCTGACATCAGGCTTTATATTTTTTTCAAAAAGCATGTTGCAACATGGCTAAGAGTTGAAGAAAGAAATTAAACAGGAATAAAAAAATGAACACCTATATATATATATGCATATACGAGGCATCAAGGCACTAACTAATTCATTTATACTAATTAATTAGTACCTAACTTTATGCTTTAAGGAGAAATTATCTACTACTAATTGTAGCATCATGTCTTCATCAACTAACATGTTGGTGGACTAGTGTTTAATAAATTATAATGCTAGTGTACCGTGCAGCTAGCTGGTTCTTAAATGGTCTAGATGCATGGTTGTTGGTTTTATTTGTATATGGGAATCAGAGTAGGTCCGATGCCCATCGGACCTACCTTGGTTCGATGGGTGTGATGACCATTCGATCTGCATCAAGATTCGTGTTCTGTGCATCAAAAGCCGTACAAATATGTATCAATGTTCGTGCACATAGATCTTAATGCTAATCGTACGGTCCTAGAACTAATTGAACCTAAATGTACCTACTCCTATCTCTTGTATATGACATTTTAGCAGTTGGCAATTGGCAATTAGCATGGTGACAACATATATGGCAATCATTTCTTATGTTAGGTTCCGTTATTGACTTGGGCCACATATATAATTTTATTGAAAGGAGGGATCGGATTACACCGTTTTTTGTGACATCGAATTACATCGTTAATTTTTAAAGTTTTTAAAGTCCAAACAGTCGATCCAAACCGTTCAATATGATGAATATATTAAAATGTGTTTGCAGATCAAATTTTACATTTTTTTTGAATTTTTTTACTATTTATTAAGTACTTTACAAAATCTTTGTTTTCAGACCATTAAATTTTTGTACCCATCTTAATAAATAGTAAAAAACTTCAAAAAAAATGTAAAATTTGATCTGCAAGCACATTTTAATATATCCATCAAATTGAACGGTTTGGATCGACTGTTTGGACTTTGAAAATGCATGATGTCATTCGATGTCACAAAAAAACGGTATAATGCGATCCCTCCTCTTTTATTGAATGGCGTTAGGATCAGTAATATATCAAAATAACACTCAATACTTAACAGGGTTTCTAACAAAATTATAGTATTTTGAGGGATTTAGTATTTGTATTTTGAATGTTCCATTATGATAACGGTATTTTTACTAATAATCTAAAATTCAATTTTTACTATATCAAAGTGTATTCAAGTACAAAAAAATCATTAAGTTAAATATAAAGTTCCTTTTGAACGCCAAGAAAATACCAAAAATTGAACACACCAAATTAATCAGAACAAATTGTTGATTCTTAGATTTCTTAACTGTGTGAAAAATAACTCCAAAATTTATGATTTTTCATATGAATGCACTAGCCTTTGATTTAATGCTGGAGACCAATAAAATATGTTAAATTAAGACAATATTACAAAGGGCAAAACCATACCATTGGTTTCTTGACCCCCCAAAATAAATAAATAAAGATAAGATAAGATTATACATTTATACATGTTTAATATTTGTAACGGTTAATAAATTAATGAAAAAATTCTTATCCTATTTTAACACCTCTGTAGGTAGCCATTTTCTGAAACCTAATTGATATTTATTCTACTTAATTACAAGATTAGTGAGGGCTTAACTCGCAATCATCCAATTAATTAATTCCCAGTTCCTCCACGTGTATATCGTTCATTGGGCTATACATTGACCTATCATTTTTTTTTTTTTACCAAGAGGTCTCATTCATGGCGGGACCCACCTGGTGATTCTTACCCGTTCATAAGTTCATTGGCTATGCCAACAAAGCATTAGAATCTTAGCTTGCCACGTCGGAATCCATGGAATCTTTGTAATTATTGTTTTTTCTTATAATAGTCAAAAGATTAGAAAAATTTGCAGAATTCTCATAGTTATCCCAGGACAGACCAGAGTATTCCAGAGAAGGGCAGCTATCTTTCTAGATTTTGAGTTTTAGTGGAGATTTATCGGTTCCGACCGACTTTGCTCTCTCCTGAAATTTTTTTTGCCCCCCTCTAGATATTTGATTTGTAATTTGGGTTCTATTTAGGGTGAAAATTGAAATAAATTTGTTGAATTTTAATTGGTAATTATAATTATAAGTCAGAGCATCAGAAATTACAAGTAAAAACATTGAAAGTATAAGTTAAAGTATTGTTTTTTATCGAGTACTCAATTGGCTAATAAATTTAAATTCGATTAGGTATTTAAACCCGATTCATGAAAATCCTGGATCCACCTCTGGTGATTCCGAGTCTTCAACATTAAAATAAAAGTTTGGAGATTAGGCTAATTAATGAAGAAAAGAATAGACTTATAACCAGCATGTCATATTAAGAAAATCAAATCAAACAAATCAACACTATTTTGTAATATAGAAACTTTACCTCAAAATAAGTTATCCAATAAGAATTTTCTTTATTTCCTAGAAGGATTCTCACCATCATTTTCTTGTAGTTGACAATACTATTTTAGTGATGATGTTAAATAAATAATTTATAATATTTTTTAAGCTCTCTATACAAAGATGCAGGGGCGGACCCAGATGGTTCCAGGAGGGGTAGCTACCCTCCTGAATTTTGAGTTTTAGTAGAGATTTATCGGTCCCGATTGACTTTGCCCCCTCTAAAATTTTTTTTGCCTCTCTCTGGACGTTGGATTTGTAATTCGGGTTAAAGTTAAGGTTAAAATTGAAATAAATTTATTGAATTTTGATTAGTAATTAGAATTATAAGTCAGAACATCATAAATACAAGTCAAAGCATTGGAAAATATAAGTTTAAATATTATTTTTTATCGAGTACTCAATTGATTAATGGATTTAAATCCGATTCGATATTTTTTTGCCTTCCTGACGAAAATTCTAGATCCGCCCCTGCAAAGACGAACTTTTCTACGATATAATGACAAATGACAATGCAGGAATTTTCTTGCAAATTTCACTGCTGTTTGAATCTCTTTCCCTTCCCAAGATTCATGCATGGGCCATTGGGATATAAATCTGCTGTTATTTCAAAGGGATCACAAGACCCTGTTATTCCTATCTCTACCGTTCAAAGTTTTTCATGCACGAATCTCAAGGAAAAGAGTTTTTCGTGCCCAAATCTCGATAAAGGTCAACGGCTGGAATCGGAATAACAGGGTCCTGTGATCTCTTTGGAATAACAGCAGATTTATTTCCTGGGCCATTGAAGTTGTTGAGCAAAGCTGAGAGCTGTTGGCCTACTTTAATTAATTGTAGCGTGTTATGACTTATGACCACCAGTTTAAATAATTCATTATTTCATTTATTTACTAATAAAATTCCTGCTCCGATCTCAATAAAAAAAAAAAAAAGGTCATTTAACAAGTGAAGTAAACTCTTACATCATCTTAATTAATTCTGCCAATCAAAAGGTAACTTTAAATGAAGTAAGAGAAATAAATTAAACCTCCTTTCCATCTCAAGATGTGCACTAACTTTACTTTATCAAAAATTGACTTTTAAAACCCTAAATTCTCCTAATCACTTTACTTATGTTGAGGGCAACTTGATCTTTTACATTAAAATATAGGGACCGACTAACAATACCCGGGTTGCTATCCCCCATTCATCCCCCGGATAAGGTTGTTAATTATTGTTTACCGGTAATTAAGAGGGGACCACGATTTCCGCACTAAAAGACATCCAAAAACGCTTGATTAACGGGGACCACTAATTAAAAACACGTTTTTCTCCAAAAAAAATGTGTTTTCAACTGGGGGGACCGCTAATTATCTGTTATTTAGCATTTAACTGCCGGTGGGGACCGATAACCAACTTGGAATGTTCGACAACAGAAAAGGAAAAGAAAAACATACTACTTTTTCATATTCATTACTATTAAAAGAAGTATTCATAGTTGCATTCTAGAGTATTCATATATAATACATGAAGTATTCATATCTAAGATATCAAGTATTTAAAAAAAAACTGGACACATTACTTATCAATCTTTTACACGTTTTTAGAGGTGGTTTTTTTTTTCTCCGTTCACTCTAACCAATATTTTTGACAATCTGTGAGGAATTTTGCAAATCTAAAACCACGAACGTCTTCTACGCAATTCTCTTTCAAATGAGATCCATGATGACATACTTTCGAGTTGTCCATTGCACAAGTATTCATACCTTGTCATTCAAGTATTCATACCTCATCAAGCAAGTATTCATACATCATCAGTATTTCACAAATAAAAAACTGGATACATCATTCACTCATTTTTACCGATTGAAATTTCATTACCTCTCAATCATTTTTACTTGATATCTTAGGTATGAATACTTGTTCGACGAGGTATGAATACTTGCTCGACGTGGTATGAATACTTGCATGACGAGATATAAATAATTTTACGAGTTATGAATACTTGCACGACGGATAACTCAAAAGTACTTCATCATGGATCTCATTTGAAAGATAAAATTGCGTAGAAAACGTATGTTATTTTAGATTCGCAAAATTCTTCATAGATTGTCAGAAATATTGATTAGAGTGAACGGAGAAAAAAAAAACCACCTCTAAAACTGTGTAAAAGATGGGTAAGTAATGTGTCCAGTTTTTTTTAAATACTTGATATCTTAGATATGAATACTTAATATATTATATATGAATACTTTATGTATTAGATATGAATACTTGTGCGCGTCAGTTGTAAATTTTTTTAAATATAAGCGGTCCCCCTAGTTAATTAGTGGTCCCCACGTAATTAATGATTGATACACGTTTTCTTTTGTCTTTTTGTGCTTGAAGTTGTGGTCCCCTAGATAATTAATGATTGGGGGATGAATGGGGGATAGAAACCGGGGGAAAAAAATCTTTATCCTAAAATATAATAGTCGCACGATAATTCATTTGAAAGAATATAAAAAATTTGATTATTTTTAAGAGTTTTTAACTTTTTATTGCACCTTAGATATATCAAACTCATGTATACTTAATAGATAAAAAAAAATTTAAAATTAATGAGTCATTGGATCAAAATAAATGAGGAAAAATAAACAAGTCAGGTGGATGAGTGGAGAGATGATGTGTCATGTCTAAAAAATTTAGTAAATTAATTCTATTTAGATATTATAAATTTCTACTTCTTTATCTCATTCGCCAAACAAAGAGTTTAAGATTTACAATTTGCAATTAACAAGAAAAATGCAAATTGGAAAGAAGCCTGTATATTTCTTTGAGTTAATGAAAATATTTTTCTTATCAATGAAAATCGTAACTTCGTAAGATGGCAGTTGCCACCTACCTTACCCTAAAAAAAAAAAAAATTCTACATTCAAATATTAACATATTGTGAAAATTATCTTTCAACTTGTACAGTTTTGAGTTGAACCCAACTCAGTTTTAAGTTAACATGTTTAACTTTAGTTGTGAAAATTATCTTTACTTGACTCCTTAAGTGAGCTGGCTCGGGCCGTGCTGGGTCCTAGTTCAGCTTGTTAATTCTGGACCGAGCTCTTACCGAGCTGGCTCGTTAGCAGCTCGAGCTCGTGATGAGTCAGACCGAGCTGGCTCACTGGGTCTGGCTAGATCTTGTTTTAACCGAGCTGGACCGAGCCAGACCGAGCTGGACAGTATAAAATGCACACAAATTCATACAAATTTACAAATTGATGCCTAGTCGAGCCAGTAATGAGCTGGCTCGTTAGCAGCTCGGTCCAGTAACGAGCGAGCTGTTAGCGAGCGAGTCAAGTGCGAGTCACGAGCTACGAGCTTCTTTGCCACCCCTGCTCCTTAAACTTGGTTGAAGTGCATTTGGTTCAATTAACTACTAAATCTGGTACCTGGTAACATGTAATGAGTTATGATATGAACTTTGGTAATCATTTGAGGATGTCAATTTCTGGTGATGGGATCATTTAACTAATGTAGTACAAGAAGGTGAGAAAATGGTTAGACTACCTAATGTACTATTTATGTCGCAAGCACAAAAAGGCAAAAAAAAAGAAAAAAAAAAAGTGGGGTTTGCTTTTCATGGTTTAAGTCGTAGCACCGGAAAATGACACAAAGCTCGTGTTGCTAATTGTCATCTACTTTGAACAACGAAAGATTTTCAAATGTTGTTGTAATTTATGGACCACCACAATCATTAAAAAGATGTTCGGATCATTAATTAGCTTCAGACCCGTTAGGTTATTTCATCATAGGTTAGTCAGGGGCGTAATTACATGGTAAGCAAAGGGGGCTAAAACCCCCTTGTTCTTTGAAAATTTTGCATTATTTACATGATACTTATTCATCCAGCCTCTTTCTATCTTAATTTTCTAGTTCCGCTCTGAGGCTAGTTTAAGGAAAAAGAGGGTTACTAATTTTAAGGTAAAAAAATTAAATAAAAATTCAACTTTTTTTCGTATTTTAGAAAATTACCGTTATGTGTAAAAAATTTAGAATTGAGGGTCACTAATTCAATGTGTAACACAAAATCAGAACTGGATATAATATAATTTTTCAGCTCATCATCTTTTATGTTGCATGTATTTTAAAATGTTATTAATTAAGTAACCTTTTCCTTGAAATCCAGGTTGGTGATTAAGAAAATGATGTCATCATGTGCCTCAAGGATTTGGTCAACCGCTTGAAATTATTCTCTTCTATGTAACGCCTGATTTAAAAGTAATAATTGATGGGAAATGTTTAATAAATTAGAACAACTCTCAAAAGATTCAACTAACGCTGATGCCTACTAATCAGAAATCATAGATAATGGAGAACATATAGGAAAGGCATTAAATGCCCATTCATTTATTTACACACATCCAGAGTCGTGTATAATTGTTGCATTTTTCTAAAGTGGCATGCATGTATTTGGAAGAAAGGGAATCTGGGAATGCCAAGGTTGAGCTGAGGGGATTCCACTTGAGAAGAAAGGGAATCTGGGAAGAAAGTGAAAAATAAACAAGTCAGGTGGATGAGTTGTCAATCAAATGGTCCAGTTCAGCGAGTCCGACTCTGCTGCAGGAACCTGCTTTTCTGGATCCAACCATTCAAATTCATTGAGATTTGTGCATGAAAAAGTTTCTTTATCGAGATACGCAAATAAAAAATTTGAATAGTTAGATCTGAAAAAACAGGTAAAGCAGCAGAGTCCATTTCCAGTCCAGCTGAGGGGATTCCACTTGAGAAGAAAGGGAATCTGGGAATGCCAAGGTTGAGCGTCACAATTGACTAGATAGCGAGTAAAGAGGAAATTTTTTGTTAGTAGAAATTAATAGAAAAGAACAGAGAGAAATAGAAAGAGTACATCAGTTTTTATATTAGTAGAAAGATCGGTAGGATTTTTACCGATTCTAAAAATAAAAAAAGTTTGGATCGGTACGAATTATACTGATCCAAACTTAGTTTTTTTTTAAATCTGATGTATAGATGGAGGGAATTCTTATATTAGATTTCTAGTAAAATATGAAAAGTTTTTCAAAAAATAGATAGAATGTTTCTATTATATCTAAATTTTAAGATACTCTATCTATTTTTATAAAAAAAATATTTTACTAGAAAAAAATAAACTGGTTTTTGGATCGGTAAGAATTTTACCGATCTTTCTACCAATATAAAAACTGATGTACTCTTTCTATTTCTCTCTCTTCTTTTCTATTAATTTCTACCAATAAAAAATTTCCTAGTAAAGAGATAAAAGAGAAAGAGCCTCATCACATTTTAAAAGAACCATTAATGTGAAGAGATTGGGGAGTTTGTGTATGTCAAAGTGAGAACTGGAGAAGATCCATTTGTGAGAAGAGATTGTAATTGTATGTGTTCTCTGAGTGGCATATTGGTTATTCTTTTTTTCTTTTTTTTCTTGTTTCAATTTGTATAAATAGATTAAGAATTTTAAGATTGTTATGTGATGAATAAAACTTACCCTCTTTTACATTTTATTCATTATCTACGCTGTTTTAATACGGCTGTATAAATCTGACTGGGAATTTCTAAAAAAATAAAACATTTTTTTTTATAATCAGCATTTTACAATTGATCTTATTTATCAATTTGAGGGATGCAAATAAATAAACTATAAAAATGTAAAAAAGTTATATTAAAATATTTAATGTCTGACAAATTGAAATTAGAATGTATTACAGGAACGAAGATGATTTGAAAATGATAGTGAAAATAACCATTCAAATTATTAAAATGGTAGATAAACTTTTTTTTGTTACAATTGAAATGTGAAAATATTTTAATAACATAGGATGATTTTAAAAATATAGTTGAGATTTATTGATAACAATTTAACTTTGTATTTGACAACCCGTTCTCAAGTCAAATAAATAAAATGTTTAATATTTTATAAAGGGTTTGTGTATCAATTTTCGTGTATTTAAATGTCAATTATTATTCGTTCAAATAAGCACAGTTTCAGATGTTAAACTATTTGATGACCAATAAAACTTGCATTAAATAAATTTCATCTTTTTTTTTTAATTCAATTTACGAGAACTGTCATCTAAGAAAACTAAATTGTTGTTAAAAAACCACGTGTACTACTTATATGAATTGATTCTCTATATAAATTATAACACTAGCAAAATTATAATTGCACGAGCACGAAAAGCTTTGATACATGGAATATTAAAAAGATACATGAAAAATGTTGTGCCTCTAAATTCTAATGAGACCAATATCAGCACATGGAACACATCGCCGATAAATAGTGGCAACTTTGCCCCAAAGGTCAAAAATTGATCAATTACATCACAAAATTGATCAATTACATCCTTAGGCCCCAGAAGATTTCGGCGCCCCAAAATTGATCAATTACATCACAACCTCCAAAAGAATTCCTCTATTTCTGCTAATTCCTGTTTTGAGTTCTAAGAAACCCGATGTCCCATAAGCTCTCATCCAATTAGGGGAAGAACTCGTGCGAAAGACTAGGAGGAAACACAAATTTGTCCCCCACCCGCCACCCTACCCCTACCAAAAGAACAAACTCGATTCAAAAAATAAAATTCCGGCATATTTTCTGAGCTAGTTAAAAGAGTGATATCAGCAAAATATAAAAACTCTTTGATATTCTCTTCTTAAGTTAAATTACGGTGCTTTTTCTGTTTTTTTTCCCCCCATTTTCCTCACAAAACATTTACTTAGTATTGTGTATTCCCTGTTCCAGTTCCGCTCTGAGGTGGCCTCATTGCGCCAGTTGTGGGGGGACCACCACTTGCCATAGAAGGAGAAACCCCAGCTTGGTTCAGCAGACCGAGTCCAGCCATAGGATTAAGACCACCAAGCAATGCAAAATTGGGCCCTATATCCACACTGGCACGAGTAATTGATGTTGCAGCTCCTGCTTTGGGTTTTGACGTGGGCCCACGGGATGCTAGCTGGCACTGAACAGTGCGTTCACCGATACGTCTCTGTGGTTCCTTAAGGGCATTTTGGGCAGAGGAACGGTGCTCGAAGAGAACAAAGCCATAGCCTTTGCAACGGCCCGTGACTCTGTCACATACTGCTTTGACCTAGTTTAAATTGAAGAGAATTGTCTTCAGAAAATAAATAAAGGGATTGTATAATCATTATATGAAGGAAACAGGATATTGAGGAATGCCTTTTCTTTTGACTTCGTTCCTATGTAGCATGGACCCTTCTAAAATCGTGCTGTGTGTGTACAGGTGTCCGTGCCTGACACAACACTGATACTCATGTCTAAAATAGAAATTGAACCGAAACACATCATATCGTGTCATGTTGTGTCATCTTAAACATTTTTAAGTCCATGTTCGTGCTATGTAGCTTTGTCCTAAGGAATGTTTAGTACTTGAGAAAATAAGGAAAATAGAGATAAAGAACCTAATTTCAACAGTATTTGCTTAGCCCCAACCCTTTATTAATCAGTACTTGAAACATTACTGGGAAATGAGGTTAGTTTCTTTGCACTCTCAAACTCCCCCAGCCTCAGCAAATAAAACCATACTAGGGTGTATTATTCCACCCCATGTCAATCCCAATGAAACCCAATTAAAAAATCCTACAATAATCAAATGCAAAGAACAACTAAATATGATCAGCAATGAATAACCAATCTAAGCAAGTTCAGGCATACGTGTAAAGTAATAAATTTGTAAACAAGTAATGCAATGTAAAACTGAAAAAACCCATATGACCTCCTCTATAGTCCCGAAAGGCGTGAAAGCTTGTCTCAGATCCTCTGTCGTGGCATCAAAATTCAATCCATGCACGAAAATCTTGCGGTGCTCAGGATCTGACTGCGCCGATGAAGAGATAGCCGACATCACCGATGGGTTTTTCATCGCTGCCTCTGTGAGAAGAGCCATGAGCTGCTCCTTGCTAAACGGCTCCACCAGCTGCCTTATCGCATCCCGGTCAGCCGGGTCAATCACCTCCTCTTCTCCTTTGCTCGATCGAATTTTCTTTTTCGATGGGGGTTTCTTACTGCCTTCATCCTCGGATTCTGATTCCTCAGATTCGGACTCGGATTCGGATTCTGATTCGGATGCGTCGCCTTCTTCCCCCGATTCTTCGACCTCCTCCTCCTCTTCTTCTTCTTCAGAGGAAGAGCCGGAAGAGGAAGATTCGGACTCGGATTCCGATTCAGGTTCAGGCTTAGATTTGCGCTTCATGGTGGGTGACAAATTCTACTTGCAAGTTGTAACCGGAGAGTAAATCAGAACTAGGGTTTTTGCAATTTTTGCTTTCTGAGTATCCCAAGAAGCTGTAGAGCGGTTTGTTCGTTTATTAAATGGGCTAACGGGCTGTTCGTAGACAGCTTTATATGAGCCTACTTTAACTTATTTAATTAAATGGGCCTGACTGAATTATCAATAGACAAACTCACAAAAGCCTGACTAGTACACCACACCAATGGCCCTTCCGACCGAATCCGTATCCTCTCAGGTACCCGCCTCAAGCAAATTACAAACGGACGGCCCAGATTAATCCCAGCCGGACCGAAGTCAATCCAGTGCCTATACAAACTATGGGTCCGTTTTGAAATTTGTGCAAAGGGAAAAATAATTTATCTGGGCCGTCCATTTATAATTTGTTTGAGTCAGGTACCTGGGGCGATCCGAATTCCGACCGACCAGGTAACTCTCGACTCGAGTGCGTGTCCTCTGAGATATCTCAACTTTTGCGTGACCGACGTGTCCAGTGCCTATTTGGGGATAGCGCGGGGGCCAGTATTATTTGTGCTTCGGGATTCGTGTAGAACTTATTTGAATGGTTGAAATTTTCCATAAAGTCACGCAAAGTTTGAGATATCTCAGAGGATGAGAATTTTCTCGACTCTCCCCGTAAATCAAATGAATTCGTATCCTCTGCATTAACTCAAAAAAGAATCTTTTGAGTTAATGTATCTAGACCGTCCGATTTATTTTAAGATTTGTGCGAACTGGATCTACACTAATATTAAAGTGTCCCTGAATTATAGGTTGTGGCCGGATTGGCTCCGTTTAAAATCAGACGGCCTAGATGTGTTGATCAAAAGATGCTCTTTGAAGTTAATGCAGACGATGCGGACTCAAATCAAATTCGTCCCTTTTTGTTGATCGTAAATCTAGGGTTTACTCAGTCCTCTTGAGGGCGATTTCTAGGTACGATTATTGATTTCTCTTTCTTTCAAGGTATTATTGTTGATTTCTCTGCTATTTCTCTGGATACTTACCGGTTCTGCTTTCTCATATCTGTTCAAGTATGTCGAGATTTATAATTTTCTTTGATTCGTACTCTCTATTCGTTTATTGAGTGAAATTTCCATCATGTTCGCCTAAACCTTGTACCTTTCTCTGCCTGAGTTACCGTAGTATAGGAGGAGTCAAAGGTTTATGCTTTGTTCTTGCTGGGGCAGTGGGATTTAAGAGGTTATAATTGGTATCTGAGCGTCTTCAATTTTGGTTAGGGGGTGGTAGACAGGGATTGCATATTTGTGATCATCCAATTTTCTTTCATTTTTTGTTGTATATTTGCTTAATTGGGTTCTTACAGATAACCCCTAATAAACTGAACCCTGTAAAGAACCTTACTATGTAATACCAGTAAGGTCCAGCACTGGGATATACCAACTTAATCGACCTATTATTGTTTGTGCTGTCCCTTTTTTCCCCTTTTGTTATTGATTCAGCCTTTTCTTCCTAATCCACCTTAATATATACTAACATATTTTTCGGGTTAATGTTTTTTTAATATTTTAGCAGGCGAGGAGCCTATTCCAATTTTAAATAGTTGCCTTCACAATATCTATGTAGTGATTTATGGCCATCTTAGGGTAGTTTTGATCAAGTTCTATTAACAACCTTTTCTTTTATTACAGAGAAACTTCTTACAAGTACAATCAATAATTATTGATGTCGAATAAAGATGATCCGAAAGCTCAGGTGGCAGCTGATCGGATCAAGGCTGCTGCTCTTTCAGCTGCAAAAGGCCTCAGTCGGGCCCAGGCCGAGCGAGCTGCTACCAATGCGGCCCGCAATGTCAATGCTTATGGCCAGAAAGAAGAAGGCCCGAGCAGGTGGCAGGAGAGGAAGGAACAAAAGCGCCGCATGTACCTCATGAGCACTGAAAAGGCTGTCCGGCTTGGTGAGAGGAAAGATACGAAAACTACCACTGTGGCTGCCACATCAGGTCAATGCCAGAAGTGCTTCCAGCCAGGCCACTGGACTTATGAATGCAAGAATGAGCGGGTCTACATTTCGCGACCGTCCCGGTCACAGGTTTTGAATAACCCAAAAGTCAAAATGACTTTCTCAGTGTCATTTGAAGGTAACCCTGATGTGGAGAAAGTGAAGAGTGTGAAAAAGGAGAAAGGTAAGGATAAGAAGAAGAGTAAGAGGAAGCACCGATCTGGTAGTGATTCTGAC
Organism: Carex kokanica; assembly: GCA_025461125.1. NCBI lineage: Eukaryota > Viridiplantae > Streptophyta > Magnoliopsida > Poales > Cyperaceae > Carex > Carex kokanica. Next base: position 1,265,463 of record JAJGRX010000865.1, on the reverse strand, counting down.
AGGGATGACAGTGAGGCATCAGTGTTTGATACTGAGAGCGAGTCAGAGGTGACTGCTACTGATGAGTCGTCAGAGAGTAGCTCAAGTTATAGCTCTTCAGATTCAGAGGAGAGGAGGAGGAGAAGGAAGAAGCAGAAGAGGAAGCGGCACAGGAAGAGGTACAGCTCGTCAGAATCATCAGAGTCGTCTGAGTCAGAGTCTGATTCCGACAGTGAATTGGATGACAAGACGAGTCGCAAGAAGGGTAAGCGGCACAGCCATAGGCGCTGAAATGGCTTCTCAATGGTTTGAGAGTGGATAGACCTATTGGTGTTATGTCTTGGTATGATACATGTGGTTTGTTGAGGCTAGTAATGAGATTGCTCGTATGTTTGATTTAAGGTCAGGCAAGAGATTGTGACTTTTATTGAGGTATCATATGATACGTTTTGTTATCAATATTATGTTGAGAACCTAGTAATGGGGTGTTATTTTTCTTATTCTTTTTATCTTGTTTTCTTATTATGTAGAGATTGTATTTTTGACTTGCATCAGGTGGTAGTATTTTCTAGTACAGAAAATTAATTAAACTTCTATGCATTTACATAGTCCACCTGTACCAGGCTCACCTAAGTGCTTATTCATTCATCTAGATGCATTTTCAGTTTCATCTTGTAATCGCCAATAATAGTTGGAATCAGCTAGTAAAGCATACTGGTACCACATCATGTCTTAGTCTGAAGCCTGACCAGTCTTACTGTAAGAGAAAATGTGGAGCTTGATTGGTGCCATGTCTTACTGTTTTGTAAGAGAAGACTGATTAATGATATAAACTGAGCCTGCTGGGGTAATGAACTTGGGGAACTATGTCTAAAGGGAGGTATGAAATAAAGCCTATAGTTGGCTATTTTACATGTTCAATCCCTCTATTTTACTTGAACCTCTTTAGCTTCCTAGTAGGCAGCATCAATGTTTGAACCTTCAGATGCCACAAGGAAGTCCATGATTTCTTATGAAATATTTTAGGTATGTAGTATGCATATAATTTTTATTTTCTTTAGATAAAGATGAGAGTCAAAATTTTCAACTTTAAATATTTACAAGAAACTTTTCATTCAGATTTTAAACTTGTGACATGTAGTATGCTGAATGTTGAACCTACTTTACAAGAATTGGGTCTTATATCACTCAAGTGAGGATATGTTGTACAGTAATTTAGCATTTGCCTGCCCCTGTGCCATGCTGTCTTCGCCTCTGGTTCAGGCATAGGTTCAGGCACTACTTTTGGCATTTTCGTGTTGGATTTAACTTGGACATTTATATTTTGTAAACATTAAACAAAAATACAGCCGTATAATATTGTATCATATTAAAAGTTTGTCTTTGTATCCATGCTACATAGATGGAATTATATTGAAAAACTGATGACTAGAATCGTGCCGGTGCGTTGCATTGGGAACATATTTTCATAAAAATTTAGACTAGACGACAAATAATATTTCTTAAAAGACATATTAAATAACATTTACACGTAAATAACATTCCTTAAATAACATATTTTCATAAAAAAATCTCAAATAAAATGACATATTAAATGAGAGATAACATTTCTTAAATGATATAAAAAAATAGAAAGAAAATTAAGACATTGCCAATCAATTATCAATCAATTCAAAAGTTCATTAAATGACATTTAAGAATTAGAAAGAAATCAGGACCAATCAGAAAAATGATACAATTTGCATATAAAAATTACATGTAACGAGTACGTGTCTAAATAAATTTAGACTTCTATACGGTAAAAAAAACATAAAAATGATATATAGAATCGAAATATTTGATCCGAGAGCTGATACATAATCCGAAATTTTATCTTTTAATCTAAACTGTTGGCAGATCATGACATCTACGCTCTTACGCGCTTATATAATAACGGAGATATGTTTTCATCATAGGGCTATATATATTATGTAGAGTAGAACTAGGGTGTTCTTAAGTACACCAAGTCTCTTTGTGAATTAACTTTAAAACTTATCGAGCTAGCTTCAAACAATGAATCCGAACTGTTGAAACCCATCTACCTTAGAAGTGATGCGTCTACATGCACAGGGGCGGAACTAGGAAATAGAGATTGAGGGGCTGAAAAATCAAATATAGTGCAATTTTATTTTATAAGGGAGGCTAAAAGGTATTAATACATATGAGAATTACAAAATTTAATAGAGTAAAGTATAAAATTTCAATTTATTGGAGTGGCTTAGCTCCCTTTGTTCTCTACTATGTTCCGCTGCTATACATGCAAAAAAATTAAACTTTCGAATTAATTTTGTACAGAGTCAAGTAGTAAAAAAATATTTAAAAAATGAATGCTTTAAAATTAATTTATAAACCTTCTAATTTTGACCACTTGATTTTATACTAAATTAATTCGAAATTTTAAAATTTTCACATGTGGACGCATCACTCGTAAGGTAGATGAGTTTTGACAGTTTAAATTCGTAATTTTAGAGTTGAGTTCACAAAAGAACTTAATGAACTTAAGAACACCCTAGTTCTGAGAACAATATATAGTTCTCCTGAGAACAATATATAGTTCTCCTGAGAACAATAGGTACTCTGTACTCATTGCGTACCGGACACATGAAATTAATTAATGGCACTAAAATTGTGTGCTTCTTCATTTGTGTGTGCCGGTGGAAGCAGCGGAGAAATACCTCTTGAAGCAAGATGCAAAGGGGGCTCCACTTCAAAGAACAAATTCAGGACCATACTTATTGGTGATTGCAGTGGAGAAATACCTCCTGATTGCATAATTGTATCTTGAAATTAGAACGTTTGATTTCTCATGAATGCGTTGTATTGTAGCCTTTCTTCTTGCACTCTGATTCTGTTTGGGAACCAAATTGAGACAAATTAATAACTGGACCCATTTGATTTGGAATTTTTTTTATAAACCATAATTAATTTTTTTTTTTACGAAACCATCATGATTATTATTATTTTTTTTTACAAAAATCATAAAAACCGAAATGCCATTTCGATCCGTTATTTTTTTTTTATTCCGGACCGAAATGATATTTCAGACCATTTTGGTCCGGTACCCTTTTGGAATTTTCTGTGATACTGGTTTCATAAGTTTTCGTATGAGTCGCCACAGAAAATCTAAAAAGGGAACCGGACCGAAATGACAAAAAAAAAAATAACGGACCGAAATTACATTTTAGTTTTTATGGTTAAAAAAAAAAAGAGTAATCACGTTGGTTTCATAAAAATATTTTTTTAAATTATGGTTTATAAAAAAAATTCTTTGATTTGTGTTTGTGTGGTTGTAACTGATAGTTGATTTGACGTGGTTAATAGGCCTCTATTTTACAAAAAAATAAAGGTCTAATGAATTTGTAAGCCTAATAAGACCCGTACATACTTCCTTTGTTAATTAAAATGGGCTTATAGAAGGCCTGGTTTCGTCCCCATATTCTCAGGCGTAGTACAAACCTCAACCACTCTGATGAATGGACTCGTCTCATCGAATGGCCTACAGCAGCAGGTTCCTTGAGCCGCTATATAATTTCCCGAAGCAAAACCCTAACCCTAACTTTTCATCCGCCTCTCTCGCCTTCTATATAATCTTCCCTCTCTGTTGTATTGTATCCAGATCGCTGGTTAGAGCCTGGTATTTCTTTCAGCTTCTATTTATCTTTGTATTTCCCATCTCTTCGTTTCTTCTTCTTTGAGAAAGCGAAAGTTTGATATTTTGTTTGGGGGCCAAATGAGGAACAACTGAAATAATGGGTAATTTGCATCTGATTGTACAGTGATGTAACCCTTTCAATCACCTTGGAGATCTGATGCCTTCCATCTTATACATATCGACTCTTTTATTATTTCGTGTTTATTTTGAGGTTTTTTTTTTCACAATATTTCGTTTGTCGTAGATCGCTGGAGCAAAAGGGTTGAGATGAGGAATGATATTGTTTCCCTATTGGTTTGATAGCCGAGATGATGGCTATTGTTTGTATTAGCTCTATCTGATCACCCTGTTGTCATTTCATTCTTTTTTCTTCACTTAATCTTTATCATGTTTTTCAATATTCCCTTAATTTGTTTTCTATTTGGTAACAATTTTGAAAATCTTTTTAATCAAATTTGGTTCAATAATTTGAATGAGATTTTGTTTCACCGCTTGGAATTTGCTGAATTTTTTAAAATGCATATTTTGCTAAGTATTTACTTTCTGATGTAATTGGTGTGTGTTTGTTAAGTACATTTCAATTTTTATAAAAAAAACTTTGCAAAGTAATTACTTTTGATCGGATCCTTTTTGTTTGGGATGCAAAGTGATTAGATATGGATATGATATCAGAATCCATCAGATAATGATCTTTGAATTTGAAGGAAATTGAACACTTTCGCTATAGATGTACACGTTTCTTGGTATCATCATCTCTAAGAGATCGAAATTTTGATATTTTGTTTGGGGGCCAAATGAGGAACAACTGAAATAATGGGTAATTTGCATCTGATTGTTCAGTGATGTAACCCTTTCAATCACCTTGGAGATCTGATGCCTTCCATTTTATCCATATCGAATTCTTTATTATTTTGAGCTAGTTTTACCACAATATTTCATGTCGTAGTTCGTTGGAGCAAAAGGGTTGAGATGAGGAATGATATTGTTTCCCTATTGCTATATGATCTGGATCATTTGCTTTTGGCCGGATTTTATTTTTTAGGATGCAAAGTGATTAGATATGGAGTTGAATTCAGAATCCAGCAGACACTGATGCTAGAATTTGAATATTTAGGAACTGATACTTTTGAACAATTACACTTTGATCGGAAACACTGGAGCATGAGAAATAAGTTTATTTCATTAAAAAGAGATGAATAGAAATGATTCTGATTTGAAATTTTCTGATTGGAAACTATTTACAAGTGAGTAGAATTCATTTTCAAGAGTTAAAAAACTATTCATCATATTTAATGAATTTACAGAAATTGTCATTGTTAGGGTTTCACAAAACTCAGAAAATGGATGTTAAATTGAAAAAGTTGCTGGAGAACAATAGAAGTTTGAAGAAAGCAACTCAATACCTTGTCGGACCTCCAGATGTGAAGAAAAGAGATCGATTTCACCGTGCAGTTGACGAAGGAAGAGAAGAATGAAGAGGGTAGATAGGTCTTCTCATGAGCGAACAATCAATTCTCGCCAAATAAATACCTACGTTTGGCGGAGATTTGCTGACGCGATTTGAGGGTCGGAAAGTCGCGTGAAGTGAACTCTTCTCTAGCTTCTCCTTCGCTTCCGATCACAAATGCGACAGTGAATTCTAATTCTATTTCGCGTTTGTTGCTCCCTTCACCTTTTCGATCAGAGCCTTACAGAAGCGGATGTGATTTCATTTGTGGAATCGAAGTCAGATGTTAATATGAAAACAACAATTTGGATATGAAAAGAATATGAAAAATACTATTTTGTTGAATATGGAAACAACAATTTGGATAGGAGCTTTTAGTACCAAATCTATTTGAGTTAATGGCCATCTTTTTAATTATTTGACTCTTAACATGCATTACCCAAATCAATTGACTCAGATTAGTAGTTCGCAGGTCAGAAAATGAAATGACAATAATTGTGTTTTGAGTTGTTCGCATGATTTCATTTTAGTCAGGAGAGAAAAGTCTAGTTCCGATGGTTATTGGAAGTAAATTTGGGTCCAATGGATCTAAGAGTTGTTAGATGCATTTTAGATTTGTGTGTGTGAAATTTGGTCCAATTTGGATGGCTTCGATACCTTTCAAACTCAAAATTTCCAATAAAATAATTTCAATGGGTAGGAAACAAATTGTGGAAATGGAATGACAACTAAAAGAAGATGAACAACCAGTAGAACATTAAAGACAATCAGTAAAAAATAAAAAACAACTTGAATATGATGAAATGCAATGAGAAGTAGATGAAATACAACAAATAGTATATGAAAGATAACCAGTAGTAGATAAAAGATAACAAGTAGAACATCAAATACAACCAGTAGAACATAAAAGACAACAAGTGCAAGATTAAATACAACAACTACAAGATGAAAGACAACTAACAGAAGATGAATTAGAGCATCTACAGTGGTAATTGCTTTTAAATTGCTAATCTAATGTGTTAATTGCTAATATAATTGCTGGGATTTACCACGGTTTCTAAATTAGCAAATTTGCTTTAAAAGAAAACGTTTTCTTAATGACACGCTGGTTAATTGATTGGTTAAAATTTCTGGGATGGAGTGATTTAGGCTTTCTAAATTGGCTAACGTGGCATTATTTGCAACTCTAATTAAATTGCTGGGATGGAGTGATTTAAAAATTATGAATCACTTTAATTGCTAAACTCAGTGACATGGCTCAAATTAATTGCTAAACGTTTGTTGCAATGGAGATGCTCTTATAACTAGTAGAACATGAAAGAAAACCAATAGAATATAATAGACAACCAACTTAAGATAAAAAAACAACTACAAAAAGATGAAAAATAACTAGTAGAAGATGAAAGACAACCAGTAGAACATTAAAGACAACTAGTGAAAGATGAAAGACAACCAGTAGATAATGAAAGACAACCAGTAAAACATAAAACAAAACTAGAAAAACTTGAAAGACAGGTACAAGATTAATGAAAACTAGTAGAAGATGAAATAAACTAGCAGAAGATGAAATATAACATGTAGTAGATGAAATACAACTAATAATAGCTGAAAGAGAACTAATAAAACATGAATACAACAGTAGAAATTGAAAGACAACCAACACAAAGTGGAAGACAACCAATATAACATAAAAAACAACCATTACAAGATGAAAAACAACCAAAAGGAAAAACAACTAGTAGAAGATGAAAAACATCTAGTAGAAGAGGAAAGACAACTAGAAAAAAATGAAAGACAGCCAGTAGAACATGAAAGATAACCAGTTTAAGATGAAAAAAATCTAGAAAATGATGAAAAATAACTATAAAATGATGAAATACTACAAGAAGTAGATTAAATATAACTAGTAGTAGAATAAAGACAACTAATAGAACATGAAAGACAATAAGTAGAACATGAAAGACAACCAGCACAAGATGACAGACAACAAGAAGTAGATGAAAAACAACTAGTATAAGATAAAAAACAACTAGTGGTAGAATAAATACAACAAGTAGTAGACAAAAGACAATGAGTAGAACTTCAAAGACAACTAGCAGAAGATAAAAATACTAGTAGCAGATGAAAGATAAGCTGTAGAACATGAAAGACAACTAGTACAAGATAAATGACAACGAGAAGTAGATGAAACACAACCAGTAGTAGATGAAAAATAACAAATAGATCATGCAAGACAACCAGTAGAATATGACACAACCAGTATAACATGATAGACAAGCAATATAAGATAAAAGACAACTAGAATAATATGAAATACAACCAGTAGAACATGAAAGAAAACTGGTAGAACATGAAAGACAATCGGTAGAACATGAAAGACATCTAGTAGAACATGAAAAATAACCAGTACATAATTAAAAACAACAAGTAGAATATGAAAGACAACTAGCTGAAGATGAAAAACAACCAGTAGAAGATGAAAAACAACCAGTAGAGCATTAAAGACAACCTGTATAAGATGAAATACAACTTGAAGTAGATGAAATACATGCAGAAGAAGATGAAATAAATAAGAAGAATATGAAATACAACGAGTAGTTGACGAAAGACAACCAATAGAAATGAAAGTCAACCAGTACAAGATGAAAAACAACCATTAGAAGATGAAAGATAACTAGTAAAAAATGAAATACAACTAGCAGAAGATGAAATACAACCTGTAGAAGATGAAAGACAATCAGTAGAACATGAAAGACAACTAGAAGAACATGAAATACAACTAGAATAATATGAAATACAACGAGTAGTAAATGAAAAACAACCAGTAGAACTTGAAATACAACTAGTTGAACTTCAAAGACAACCGGTACAAATTAATAACTACGAGAAGTGGATGAAATACAACCAATACAACATGAAATACAACCAGTAGAACATGAAAGACAACCAATAGTACATGGAAGACAATTTTTACAAGATGAAATACAACTACCAGAAGATAAATGACAACCAGAAAAAAGGTGAAAAACAACTAGTAGAAAATGAAAAAACAACTAGTGGAAGAGGAATGACAACTAGAAGAAGATGAACAACCAGTAGAGCATTAAAGACAACTAGTAAAAGATAACAAAACAACTAGAATTTAATGAAATACAACGAGAAGTAGATGAAATACAACCAATAGTAGATGAAAGACAACAAGTAGAACATAAAAGCAACAAATAGAACTTGAAAGACAACCAGTACAAGATGACAGACAACAACTAGAAGATGAAAGACAACTATCAGAAGATGAAATACAACCTTTTGTGGATGAAATACAATAAGTAGAACATGAAATACAACCAGTAAAACGTGAAAGAGAACCAGTAGAACATAAAAGACAACTAGTAGAACATGAAAGACAACTAGTAGTACATGAAAAACAACTAGTTGAAGATGAAAAACATCTAGTAGAAGAGGAAAGACAACTAGAAAGAAGATGAAATACAACGCGTAGAAGATGATGAAATACAACTTGAAGAATATGAAATACAACGAGTATTAAATGAAAGACAACCTGTAAAACACGAAAGACAACCAATACAAGATGAAAGACAACAACTAGAAGATGAAAAACAACTAGCAGAAGATGAAATACAATCATTAGTGGATGAAAGACAATAAGTAGAACATGAAATACAACTAGAACATGAAAGAGAACCAGTATAACATAAAAGATAACCAACTCAAGATGAAAGACAACTAGAAGTAGATTACAAGAAGAAAGACAACCAGTAGTACATGAAAGACAACTAATAGAAGATGAAATACCACTAGTAGTAGATGGAAGACAACCAGTAGATCATGAAAGACAACCAGCAAAACATGAAAAACAACCAGAAGAACATGAAAGACAACCGAAACAAGATGAATGACAACTAGTAAAAGATGAAAGATGACTAGTAGAAGATAAAATACAACCTGTAGTAGATGAAAGACAACAAGTAGAACATAAAAGACAACTAGTAGAACACGAAATGCAACTAGAAAAGGATGAAATACAAATTAAAGAATATGAAATACGACAACTAGTAGAACATGTAAGACACCAGTAGAACATGTAGGACATGAAAGACAACCAGTGGAACATGGAAGACAACTAGGAGAATATGAAATACAACTAGTAGTTGACGAAAGACTACAAGTAGAATATGAAAGACACAACTTGAAGTAGATGAAATACAAGAAGAAGAAAATTAAATATAACAAGTAGTAGATGAAAGACAACCAGTAGAACATGAAAGACAACCAGTAGAAGATGAAAAGACAACGAGAAGTAGATGAAAGACAACCAGTAGAAGATGAAATACAACCAGTAGAGATGAAAAACAACCAATAGAATATGAAACACACCAGTACAAGATGAACTACAACTGTAAGTAGATGAAATACAAGTAGAAAATGATGAAATACAATTAGTAGAAAATTAAATATAACGAGTAGTACATAAAAGACAACCAGTAGAACAATAAAGATAAACAGTAGAACATGAAAAACAACTAGTAGAACATGAAAGACAACTAATACAAGATTAACGACAACTAGAATAATATGAAAAACAACTAGTAGAAGATGAAATACAACCGGTAGTAAATTAATGACAACCACTAGAACATGAAAGACAACCGGTAGAACACTAAATACAAGTAGAAGAAAATGATATACAACGAGTACTAGATAAAAGATAACCAATAGGACATGAAAGATAACCAGTAAAACATGAAAGACAACCAGAACAAAATTAATGACAATGAGAATTAGATGAAATACTACCAGTAGTAGATGAAAGACAACCAGTAAACATGAAAGACAACTGGTACAAGATGAAAGACAACTGGTACAAGATGAAAGACAACAAGTACAAGATAAAAGACAACCAGAAGAAGGATAAAATACAACCAGTAGAACAAGAAAGATAACCAGTAGTAGATCAAAGACAACCAGTAGAACAAGAAAGATAACCAGTAGTAGATCAAAGACAACCAGGAGAACAAGAAAGACAACCTGTACAAGATAAAATACAACTAGAAAAAAAATGAAATACAACTGGAAGAAGATGAAATACAACGACAAGGATATGAAATACAACGAGTAGTACATGAAAGACAACCAGCACAAGATGAAAGACAACTAGTACAACATGAAAGACAGTACAAGATGAAAAACAACCAGAAGAAGATGAAAAACAAGTTGTTGAAGATGAAGAACAACCAGTACAATATGAAAAATAATAAGAAAAATATGAAAAACAACTAGAAATTGTTGAAATACAACGAGAAGTAGATGAAATACAACAATTAGTAAATGAAAGACAACCAGTAGAACATGAAAAACAACAAGTAATAGATGAAAGACACTCAGTAAATATGAAAGGCAACCAGTAGAACATGAAAGACAACAAGTAGAACATGAAAGACAACGAGTAGTAAATGAAAAACAACCTATAGAACATGAAAGACAACTAGTTGAACTTGAAAGGCTACAAGTACAAAATTATAACTATGAGAAATAGATGAAATACAACCGGTAGTATTTGAAAGATAACAAGTAGAACATGAAATACAAACATTACTAGATGAAATACAACTAGAAGAAGATGAAATACAACTAGAAGAATATGAAATACAACGAGTAGTAGATGAAAGACAACCAGTAGAACATTAAAGACAACCACCACAATGAGAAAGACAACTAGAAGAAAATAAAAGACAACTAGTAGTAGAATAAATACAACCAGTAGTAACTGAAAAAAAACCGGTAGAACATGAAATACAGCTAGTAGAACTTGAAAGACAACCAATACAAAATGAATAACAACGAGAAATTGATGAAATACAACTAGTAGAAGATGAAAGACAACTAATAAACATGAAATACAACCAGTAGAACATGAAAGACAACTAATAGTACATGAAAGACAATTTGTACAAGATGAAATTTGACTAGCAGAAGATAAATGACAACCAGAAAAGTTGAAAAATGAATAGTAGAAAATGAAAAAAACAACTAGTGGAAGAGGAATGATAACTAGAAGAAGATGAACAACCAGTAGAGCATTAAAGACAACCAATAAAAGATTAAAAACAATTAGAATATGATGAAATACAACGAGAAGTAGATGAAATACAACCAATAGTAGATGAAAGACTACAAGTAGAACATCAAAGACAACCAGTAGAACTTGAAATACAACCAGTATGAGATGAAAGACAACTAGCAGAAGATGAAAGACAACCTTTTGTGGATGAAAGACAATAAGTAGAACATGAAATACAATCAGTAGAACATGAAAGAGAACCAGTAGAACATAAAAAGACAACTAGTAGAATATGAAAGGCAGCTAGTAGTAAATGAAAGATGATTAGCAGAATATGAAATACAACAAGTAGTAGATAAAAGACAACAAGTAGAATATAAAAGACAACTAATAGAACATGAAATACACTAGAAGAAGATGAAATACAACTAGAAGAATATGAAATACAACTAGTAAATGAAAGACAACCAATAGATCATGAAAGACAACCAGTACAAGATGAAAGACAACAACTAGAAGATGAAAGACAACTAGCAGAAAATGAAATACATCCATTAGTAGATGAAAGACAATAAGTAGAACATGAAATACAACTAGTAGAACATGAAAGAGAACCAGTATAACATAAAAGACAACCAACTCAAGATGAAAGACAACTAGAAGAAGATGACAAATAAACTAGTACAAGATGAAAGACAACCAGTAGTACATGAAAGACAACTAGTAGAAGATGAAATACCACCAGTAGTAGATGAAAGACAACTAATAGATCATGAAAGACAACCAGCAGAACATGAAAAACAACCAAAAGAACATGAAAGACAACCGAAACAAGATGAATGACAACTTGTAGGGGATGAAAGATGACTAGCAGAAGATAAAATACAACATGTAGTAGATGAAAGACAACAAGTAGAACATAAAAGACAACTAGTAGAACACGAAATGCAGAAGAGGATGAAATATAACTTGAAGAATATGAAATACAACGAGTAGTATATGAAAGACTACGTATAACATGTAAGACAACTAGTAGAACATGCAGGACAACCAGTACAAGAGGAAAGACAACCAATAGAATAGGAAAAACAACTAGCAGAAGATGAAAGACACTAGTACAAGATGAACTACAACTAGAAGTAGATGAAATACAAGTAGATGAAGATGAAATACAATTAGTTGAAAATTAAATATAACGAGTAGTAGATGAAAGACAACCAGTAGAAGATGAAAAGACAACGAGAAGTAGATGAAAGACAACCAGTAGAACATGAAAGACAACTTGTAGAACATGGAAAACAACTTGTAGAACATGAAAAAGAACTAGTAGAACATGAAAGACAACCAATACAAGATGAATGACATCTAGAATAAGATGAAAAACAATTAGCAGAAGATTAAATACAATCGATAGACTAAAGAGAACCAGTAGAACATGAAAGACAACCGGTAGAACACAAAATACAAGTAGAAGAATATGGAATACAACGAGTAGTAGATAAAAGACAACCAGTAGAGCATGAAAGATAACCAGTAAAACTTGGAAGACAACAAAACAAGATGAATGACAATGAGAAGTAAATGAAATACAACTAGTAGTTGATGAAAGACAACCAGTGGAAAATGTGAACCAACCAGTACAAGATGAAAGACAATAAGTAAAACAAAAAAGACAACTAGCAGAAGATTAAATATAACCAGTAGTAGATGAAAGACAACCAGTAGAACATGAATGACAACCAATACAAGATGAAATACAAACAACTTGAACCTGAAAGATAAATGGTACAAGAAGAAGGACAACCAGAAGAAGATGAAAGATAACCAGTAGTAGATGAAAGACAACCAGCAAAACATGAAATACAACCAGTACAAGATGAAAAACAACTAGAGTGTGATGAAATAAAATGAGAAGTAGACGAAATACAACAAGTTATAGATGAAAGACAACAAGTAGAACATCAAAGATAACCAGTAGAACATCAAAGACAACCAGTACAAGATGAAAGACAACAACTAGAAGATGAGAGACAACTAGCAGAAGATGAAATACAACCATTAGTGGATTAAAGACAATAAGTAGAACATGAAATACAACTAGTAGAACATGAAAGAGAACCAGTAGAACATAAAAGACAACCAACTCAAGATGAAAGACAACTATAAGAAGATGAAACAACTAGTAGAAGATGAAAGACAACTAGTAGAACATGAAATACAACCAATACTAGATGAAGCACAACCTGTAGATCATGAAAGACAACCAGTAGAACATGAAACACATCCAAAAGAACATGAAACACAATCGATACAAGATGAATGACAACTAGTAGAAGATGAAAGCCGACTAGCAGAAGATGAAATACAACCTGAAGTAGATGAAAGACAACAAGTAGAACATAAAAGACAACTAGTAGAACATGAAATACAACTATCACATGATGAAATATAACTAGAAGAATATCAAATACAATGAGTAGTAGATGAAAGACAACCAGTAGAACATGAAAGAAAACTAGTAGAACACGAAAAACAACCAGAAGAAAAACAACTAACAGAAGATGAAATACAACCGTAGTAGATTAAAGACAACCACTGAAACATGAAAGACAACTAATAGAACATGAAATACACCTAGAAGAATATGAAATACAACGAGTGGTAGATAAAAGACAACTAGTAGAACATGAAAGATAACCAGTAGAACAGGAAAGACAACTACAAGTTGAATGACATGAGAAGTAGATGAAAGACAACCAGTAAACATGAAAGACAACCACTACAAGATGAAAGACAACCAGTATGACATGAAAGACAACAAGTACAAAATAAAAGTCAACCAGAAGAAGGATAAAAGACAACCAGTAGTAGATGAAAGACAACCAGTAGAACATGAAAGACAACCAGCATAAGATGAAATACAACTAGAAGAAGATGAAATACAATTGGAAGAAGATGAAATACAACGAGAAGAATATGAAATACAACAAGTAGTAGATGAAAGACAACTAGTAGAACATGAAAGACAATCAGCACAAAATGAAAGACAATCATTATAACATGAAGACAACCCGTACAAGATGAAAGACCACCAGAAGAACATGAAAAACAACTAGTTGAAGATGGAAAACATCTAGTAGAAGAGGAAAGAGAATTAGAAAGAAGATGAAGTTCAACCAATACAAGATGAAAAACAACAAGAAAAAGATGAAAAACAACTAGAAATTGATGAAATACAATGAGAAGTAGATGAAATACAACAATTAGTAAATGAAAGACAACTAGTAGAACATAAAAGACAACTAGTAGAAAATGAAATACAACTAGAAGGAGATGAAATACAACAAGTATTAGATGAAAGACAACTAGTAGAACATTAAAGATGTTAGACAACCAGAAGAAGATGACAGAAACCAATAGTAAATGAAAGACAACCAGTAGAACATGAAAGACAACAAGTGGATCGTGAAAAAAACTTAGAGAACGTGAAAGACAAACTGTATTACATTAAAGACAACTAGTAGAACATGAAAGACAACCAGTACAAGATGAAAAACAACCCATAGTAGATGAAAGACAACAAGTAGAACATGAAAGACAACCAGTAGAACATAAAAGAAAAAAACAACTAGTAGAAGGTGAATGCCAACCAGTAGAACATGAAAGACAACCAGTAGAACATGACGGACAACTAGTGAAGATTAAATACAACCAGTAGTAGATGAAAGGCAACAAGTAGAACATGAAAAACAACCAGTAGAACATGAAAGAAAACCAGTACATGATGAAAGACAACTAGAAGAAGATGAAATACAACTAGAATAATATGAAATACATGGAGTAGCAAATGAGAAACAACCAGCAGAACATGAAAGACAACTAGTAGAACATGAAAGACAACCAGTACAAAATGAAGGACAATGAGAAGTAGATGAAATTCAACCAGTAGTAGATGAAAGACAACCAGTAAAACATGAAAGACAACTAGTAGAACATGAATAACAACCAGTATAAGATGAAATACAACTAGAAGAAGATGAAATACAACTAAAAATATATGAAATAATCGAGAAGTAGATGAAAGACAACGAGTAGAACATGAAAGACTACCAGAAGAAGGATGAAAGACAGCCATTAGAACATGAAAGACAACTAGTACAACATGTAGAATATTGAAGACAACCTGCACAAGATGAAAGACAACTCGTACAAGATAACCAATAGAACATGAAATACAACTAGTAGAACATGAAAGACAACTAATATAACCAGTACAAGATGACATACAACAACAAGAAGATGAAAAAAAAACTAGTAGAAGATGAAAAATAACTAATAGAAGATGAAATATAACCAGTAGTAGATGAATAGAACATGTAGTAGATGAAAGACAACTAGTAAAACAGGAAAGACAACCAGTACAGGATGAAAGACAACCAATAGAACATGAAAGACAAATAGCAAAGGATGAAAACCAGTAGTAGATGAAAGACAACAAGTAGAACATGCAAGACAACTAGTAGAACATGAAAGACAATCAGTACAAGATGAAATACAACTAGAAGAAGATGAAATACAACTAGGTCTGCTATTAAGCGAGACTCGGTTCATACTCGATCCGGATAAGAAGTTATATGATAATTGTCCAGTTCATAACCGGCCCAAACTTGAGGAGCTTCTGTCCATGCTCAGTTCGTTCAATAGTGTTCATTACAAAGCCTAGTTCGTTACCGATCCTGTTCAGACAAAATTGTATGGACAACCAACGGGTTTTATATAGACAATTAATTTGGACAGGAAAGACAACATAAAGATGACTGACTGTGATAACCAACAGCCTTTGCCTTTGCCTGACACAACTTTTTTTATATAGTTTCTGGAAATATAATATAATGGCATAAAGATAAAAAAAAAAGTTGTTTGATAAAATTAAAAATTCGACAGCTAAGATAAATTTGCATGTGATGAAAAAGTTCAATGGTTAAATAATACTAATCAATTCATAATATTAATCAATTTGATCTAAAAATTAGACAAGTTAGCACCAAATTTAATTTTTTTCATCAGTAAACTTAGAGCATCTACATCCCAGCAACTCAAATGAGTTTCTAAATAACTGTTAACCACTTTTTAGAAATTATGATCTCTAAAGTTTCTAACTTTCACATTCTTTAAATTAATTTTAGAGTTTCTATTAAGCCACGCAGCAACAAATTAAAAAGGAGAAATAATTTGAGCCAATTATTTGGCCAATATGGAGTTTATAAATAGTTTCTTAATAAGAAACTTTACTACATAGTTTCTAAATAAGAAACTCTCACACATCCCTGAAACTAAATTAGAAACTGCCACATCATATTAGAAACTCTAATAATACCAGGGATGTAGATGTTCTTAGCAATATGAAAATCATTTTCCACAAAAAAAATATTATAACTGAAATCCACATCACTAACTATCTAATGGCATCACCAAAAACACAATGGAATATAAAATAAATGTATTATACATACATCAAGTTCACATATATCCAATAACTGTTTCAAAACATAAATCTAACATATTCATATAGCATGAACAAAATTAAAGCACTAGGTCACTACGAGCATGTAGTACCTTAAACATTTACAAGTTACTACAAACCATGAGTAATTGATCTAAGATGCATACAACAAATATAGGAAAATGCACGTCATATGAGTTGCATAAAAGCCGAAGCCTTGGTTAAAGGTTGTCAGCCCTTTCAAATAATTTCATACAGGTTCACTAACTACTGATACATCACAAGACCTGATGAATCACAAGATCTGATTAATTAATTGATTAATTAAGGAGCAAAGGAAATAACTTTTATGTTAAGTTGTTAACTGGAAATCAAGTATAATTATTGAGTATCGATACCACCATCTAAATACGCACCTGAATTCTGAATTTCTTTTTTTTTGAGAAAATAATAGATGTCGAGCCTCTATTTTTCTTTTAACCGCATGTGGTTACATGGTGCGTGTTTATATTAATCTTGTAATTAGGAATCATCTTGGACTCAGTACATTATTGTTTACTGTTATGTTTAGTACATAACATTTCTTACATTTCTTATGTTTTTATTTCAAAATCACATTTTCCAATTTCCCTTTTATTGGTGCCATACTAGTGTGTACTAGTACAGTGCATTTTTTCTCAGTTCTGGTAAAGTCTCATCTTTTGGTATGTTAAACAATTTATGGGACTAATACCTTGTCTTATTTTTTCCACACGCAAATGGAGACTACTGCAAAGTAATTAGTTATAAAATTAAGGTCTAGATTGGTACCATGTTTATATTTTTAATTCAAAACTGCACCGGTATGATGTGGTTTTCAGTTCATTTTCAGGCATCTGAATTTATGTGGTACCATCTGAATTTCCAGGCATCTAAATTTATACCAGTCTCATTTTCGGTAAACACTGCTATTTGGTGTTTCATCATTGTTTTTTAGTTTAATTTGAGTGGTCCAAATCAGTGGATTGGGGTTGAGGCATAAAAGGAAGCCACTGCATAACACAATGACAATGTGTGTTATGAGTCATTTTAGGTTCTTCACCTATCACTTCATATCAAGGATTTAGCTTAATTTTAATTTTTAAGCCACAATCTCTCCTCAAATCTGAGCTCATGATGAAAAAAATGTTCTTTTTGTTTAGACTTAAATTCAGATAATCAAGTATTATTGTTGAATATCAAGCATTACTATTACTGTTGAAAGTAGAGCTAACTAAAAAATAGTATTTCAACTACAATTTCTTTGTTTGAGATATATGTAGGATTAGTTGTTCTGTCCGAAGGTCAAAGCAATTCAAATTTACATATCATGACAAATTGACATGACAGGTTGCACAAGATAATATAATACTTGATCCACACGGGCTTTAAGGAATGATTCGATAAATGATAATCTGATGGATGATTCACACAAGCCATTTAGAATGTCGGATATCGATGAGATGCTGAATCATGAAGATCATACTTTACCATTTTGTTTTATCATTTTTAATTTATGTCCAAAAATATGGTAAAGTAGTTGAGGTTATGACCGCCTAAGTCTAGCCGTTGCAAGGTTGGAAGTCAAATTCAAATTTCAAATTAATTAGGCAGGTCAATACTGGAAACTAGGCACAAGCAAAATAGGCTAATTCTTAAATTATGTAGATCTTGTCATCTACATTTAGCCGTTGGCTATTATTTGAACCCCATTATAAATAGTAGGCTCTGTCGTCTGTCTAAGGTGACAGAGAATACCCTCCCAAACACAACCTGTTGAAATCTTTTGAGAGGTTTAGCCTAGTCCATTTTTGCTTGTTCTTAGACTTCAATTATCTTTCTAACAACCACAAATATACTTCATCTAAATTGATCAGTGTGAGATTAGAGTGATAGTTAGTGAGTTTTTGGACTTAGAGCCTTTTGTTGCTCGCCTATTCCAAGCCGTTGTGCTTGCTTCTGAGCCGGGTGTGCTCCCTTTTTTACTTGAGCCTGTAGTGATCACTTCTTTGTTTTTTGGACCATTGGAGTGTTGTCTCACCGCTTCCAACTTTTATTCCTTTCTGCATTGGGTAATAGAACAGTGCGCCTAGTTTTGGTTGCGTTGCCCCGGAGACGTAGGTTCTTCAGTTGGCCGAACTCCGTTATCAACTCCTGTGTCGCTTTCTCTAACTCTATCTATTTATTACTTTATTGCACTTTATTTATTTAAATTCAAAAGTTCTAGATTCCTCCAAGAACTATATGTAGATAGATATACTTGCACATAGGAATGACTTTTAGACTTGAATATCCAATCGCTAGGGTTTAAATTTTAAACAGATAATCAATAAAGTGGTATGAGAGCGGTTTGCTCATATTAGATCCAATATAGCACCTACCACATATTCAAATGAACCACCAATCTTTGGTTTGTCCACTTATAACTTTAACCATTGGAAAATGCAGATGGTAAACTATTTTAAGGTCAATAAGGTTTAGGATATTGTAGATAAAGGTCATGTACCAAAATTTGATCACCAAAATAAATTGACTACATAATCAATACTTGAAAAGAAAGGTAATCATTATGCATAATTCATTATTCTAATTTCGTTAGTGAGTTAATTGGTGATATATTTGATAATGTATTAAATGCCCACGAAATATGGGAGGCTCTAATAA
This sequence comes from Carex kokanica, assembly GCA_025461125.1. NCBI lineage: Eukaryota > Viridiplantae > Streptophyta > Magnoliopsida > Poales > Cyperaceae > Carex > Carex kokanica. Next base: position 1,246,082 of record JAJGRX010000865.1, on the reverse strand, counting down.
ATCATTATGAAGTAGATGATCAGGTTTAATTAAAAAGCTGGAACAGTGATGAATGGACAAGTGACAAGTCTTGCGCTCATGACAAATGATGATGAGGATCAAGAAGAGGATGAAGGATCAAAAAGTGCTAGCACACTCATCTCACACGAAAACATCACTGGAGAAAGCAACATTAATTGATGAGCTAGAAAATGGAAAGCATCAAGAAATTAATGCATGCTCTGCCAATGAGGTAACACTAGATCAGACTTAATTTTATAGATGAATATGATGAAACTAGGTTAAGGATGTTACTAGATAATTCGGAAAAGGACATATTTAGAAAAGATAGTATTATTCAGTGGTTAGAATTATTAGAGTTAGAATCTAGGATTAAGGATTTAGAATCTAGAGTTAGTATGTCACATAAGTGTAGGTTAGAGTTAGACGACATAGAATCTCTAAGGTTAGAAGCGAATAAATTACATGATGAAAATAGGAACTTAAAGATAACAAATATAATAAACGGAATTTTATAATGTAAAATCAATGATTGTGAATCTAAAATAAGTGAACTAAAAATCTTAAATGAAACAAACAATTGTCAATTCCACGTAGGAGAAATCATATTACTAAAAGTCAAATTCAAAATTTAACAACCAATAATAGAATATTAAATTCTTAAATGAATCAAAAGATGTTAATAATTTGGATGAAACAAATAAATCAATTAATAATAGACAGAATATAATGAATATATCGAGTTTTGAATATAAGAAGAGTCAATCCTCATTTGGATTCAAAAACTCCAGAAAACAAAATTGGAATATCAAAACTTCTCATAATCATAGGAGATGTATGTTGTCCCTAACGACACCTAGAGGGGGGGTGAATAGATTTGTTTAAAAAATTAAATTCTATCTACTAAGTATCTAATGTGTAAATTAAATCTAAGTGTACGTGTGTGTTAGAGTATAGTTCTTGGCGGAATCAAGAACGTGTAATTAAAATAAATAAATAAATAAATAAATACTAAAGTACAATGAAGTAAATAGATAGAGTTAGAAGTTGTGACACAGAAGTTGGTAACGAAGTTCGGTCTCTAAAGGACCTACGTCTCCGGGGCAACGCAACCTTAATAGGTGCGCCTTTCTATTACCCAATGAAGAAAGAAATACAAGTTGTGACTGGTATGAGACAACACTCATGCGGTCCACACAAACGACAGATTAAGCACAACAACTCAAAGGAAAGAAAGTGAGCACACAAGCTCCGGTATAGGCGAGCTTGCATGCTCTAAGTCCAGACAATCACTACTCTCACTCTAATCTCACTCCGGATCAATTTAGGTGGAGTATATATGAGGTTGCTGGAAATGATATAGATGGTTTAAGCACAAACAACAATGTACTGGGTAAACCTCAAAGGATTTCTAAAGTGTCGCAAAGGTTACTCTTATGTGTAATTTTTAGAGGAAGAACCGACCCTCTATTTATAGTGGTAGTTTATAATCTCTCAAATAGAGAAACAAATATAGGTTTTAGGTCACACCTATAGTGATAAAGTTTTCACTATGACTGAGGCAAATCTCAAGATTTGCACAATCAGAATTTGTCAAGTTTCCCTGTGCTTAGTGATGAGTCCAAAGTGAACTACTACTTTTAAAGATTTATAAACCCTATTTCTACTTACGTTCAGATCACTTTGACGATGCGTGTCTGATACGAGTAAAACTGCCAAACTGAAGTATCAGAGTAAATCACTTTGACGGAATAAGCGAGAGATCTAAAGCCAAACGTACCTGTTCAGCAGGCAGGCTTAAGCCTCCTTAAGAGTCTAAGGACTCTTAATCCAGCCGAACAAGAGTTCCTTAGATGGGATTAAAACACCTCATTATCAATTTGTCTCCTTTAGAGGTTCCTTAGCTCATTTTCATAGTCTATAGTACTCTTGTAAAGTGTGCTCCTTAAGCACCTGCGAATTATTTATTGTTCATCTTTCTTCTTCCTTTTGAGTGCACGCAATCCAATGAAGAAGAAAAAAAAGGTTTCATTTTTGTAGCTCAAATCATCGTTGAATCTCCAATAAACTCACAAAACTGAGGGTATAGAAAGCTTGAGGATGAAATGCTCTCTCTATTGAGATCCCATTCATAGTACTTTTTTCATTTAATTTTTTATTTTTTTTCATCGTGCTTGCATCTCTTCATTTTGCTTTTCTAATGGTGTGTACTTCAAACTTGAAGATATCTCTTGTGCTGCTTGTATCCGATTGAGCTTTCATGTTGACCTCCATCTTACAAAGAAGATTATGATTTCTCAATTATTCCTAAAAAAACAACCTTCATTACTAAATTAGTCTGCACAATTTTTGCAAGAATAAACACTTTTGGTAGATAAACAAAGGAAGAGATGGTGAAGAAATCGAATTATCTAATTTGAAGAATTTCTAACTTCGGAAAGAAATATGATTTTTTTTTTTCTAAATGCCAGAGAGATGAATTTATTTATTCTTTAATTTTTTTAACAAATTTTTTTAATTAAATACAGCATACGGTTTGCTATAACTAAATTGTTAATTGCAATCAAAATGAGGTATATTGCAATTAACTATATAAATCTTTATTATATAACAACAAATAATGCAATGGACAATTTGGTCTTTTTTACACATGATGCTAAAAAATATTTTTTATTTAATCTTGTATCCTTAATCCAGTGTCTCACCGAACCAAGCTTCTTAGATTAAAAAATCTTTTCTTTTTCCGTCAGGTCGGTCCCACTTGCCTTTCCGGAAACGGAGCGTTTAATTCTAAAAAACGGTCGACAAGCAGTAATAAAATGCAACCATCTTTTTGAATAATTACATCAGTACCACAAGTGGAGCAATAGATCTTCTACTGCTTGGGTCCGGATCTCCTAAAGTAATTCAAATTTGTGTTTAGATATTGACCGTCCGATCATAATCTGAATCAATTCGATCCTAAGTTGAATGCAATGACCTCTTTAATATTCGTGCTATAGCAGATCGGACAGTCCAGATCAAAAATCAAAATTTGAGTTACTTTAGGGGATGGATAGGCCCCTAACGCTTCAGTGGCAATTAGGTAACTTCACATTATTATGACAGGCTGGCTACCGCTCAGAGCCTCTCTTCGCTCTCGCTCTCCATTTTGACATTCCAGTATCTCCAATTTACTACTACTAAAAACAAAATTAAAATCACGAAAGCTCGTCAAGCGAAACAGATTCTAACGGTAACATATAGAAACTCTGAACACTATTGCTGGGAACTAATCTTGCTCGTTTCTTGTAGAACAAAATCCAGAGATCAGAATTTGGAACTGGAGTTGTTCTCTTTCGGCCTTTGTTCTTGCGATAATTCTCGTTCCTTCGGTTCCAGGTTCGTTTCTCTTATCTCCTTATTTCTTTTTTGAATCAATCAAAATTTATTTGTCAAATTTCAAACTATTTGATAGACTCTTTTGGATTTAGAGATCCGCATGAATATGGAAAGATTTGAGAGAGAAAAAAAATGAATTGAGCAATTTGAATAAGAGCTCTCCGTTGCTTCTTTTATCTTTATTTGTTGATTGAGAGATATTCTGCTTAGCAGCTTAGGTTTTAGTTTCAGATGTGTTTTAGGGAAAAGCAACTCTACATGTTCGTAAATTGAGAATCTCTGTTTAATCTAGTATTTTTTTTTTAATCAGACCGAAGCTTATGAAATTTTGTTACGGAGTGGGGGGGGGGGGGGGGGGGGGGGGGTTCCATGGATGCCCGATCGAAGCCGTCCAATCCATATCAAGATTCGTGGCACACCTGATACACACAAATTATAAAGTTGTCTGCGTGAATTTTGATGTGGATTGAATGGCTCCGACCGGGCATCGGACCGCCCCCGATTCCTTTTGTTACAACTTGTAACTTGATCTATCATCTATGTTCTCTGTACAAAACCAGAATTCTCTATTTTAGAAAGAATCAAAAAAGGAAAAACATCATATGTCTTTGGGGATATAAATAAATTGCACACATCTCTGCTCATCAACTGTTTGATAATTTTCCTGAATGGAATTTGACAGTACATTTTACAATAAAGGATAACCGATAGTCATTGGCACATTGGCAGCATATACTGGATGGAGGTTTGATCACAACATTATGTATGATTTGCATGACTGAAGTTCTGTAGTTTGTTATCCATTCCACACCAAAAATACTTTCCAAGATCATTCTTTACTATTCAGTCTACCTGAGTTGATTTTGTTGGTTTTCTGAGTGTATGTGAGTTCCATCTTTTAGAACTCTTGAAAATTTAACGACCTCTGTTGTTTCTTTTGTAGGTTTGGAGAAAAAGATGAGGAGATTTTTTTTCTTCAAATCCAACAGTTATGATGATAATAGCAAAACACCTACATTGCCAGCTAGCAAAAAAATTATGAGAAATTGACAGAAGGTGATGCAGCTTTTAGTGGGTCCAGAACACCTGACGAGTCAAGGAAACGATATGCAGATGAACAGGACTTTTCCAGTCCTCGTCTAAGGAGAAGCCTCTCTTTTTCATCTCCAGCCCCTTTCGATTATACAGATGAATTTGATTCCAACCTCTCTCAAAATTTTAGTGGATCACCTCGGATTTATCAGAATCCAAGCCTGTCTGATTGCCCAAATCAGTAAGTTCAACTCCCATAATCCTACCCCACCCCGAAGCAAAAGTCATTTGAAATTCTCTTTGATAGTTCATTATAATTTTTCTGTTTACTAGGTAAAAGGGTTAGAGCACAGAAAATTTAGGCCTGCACTTTAGTCCCCAATTGCAAATATTTTGTAGGGAGACTAAAAGCAGTGAAACAGATAAAGTGACATTTCCAGCCTATTTGTGAATTGTTGATGTTTCTTTTGTTTTCTCATCTATTTTGTTCCTTCAGTATGCTTATATGCTTGTTACTATTGACAATATGCTCATTGTTTGTTTATTCTGTGATCTCTTTTTTATTTGCAGCCGGCATTTCGTGAAGCCCGATAGGCATCCAATCTCAAGGAATGGGCCCAATGGCAACCATTACTATGACCTCTCCAGTTCGGACTCTCCTATCATCTCTTCAGTCCCTGTTAGATGCCAGTCCTCACACTTCACAAACCTCCCAAATAAAAACAGCTTCCTAGATGTGTACATAGAAGGGGAGCAACGACAAGAAGAAACCGGCAACCCACTAGAAGAGAATCAGAGCACCTTTTCTGACACCAAGAGGGAAGCTGATTCACTCTCCAGAAAAATGTCTGCTCTTGGTCTAGGGAAGCCTCCGCGGCCCTGTTCCAGGGGATCAGATTTATTTAGAGAGGCAAAAGATGTTGAGTCCGAAACGACTTCCAGTGTTGAGGATATCTATGAGGATACATCTGAAGCAAGGGCATTTTCATCAAATGCTTTAGCCAATGTGTATAATGTGGATGAGGCATTAATGAGGAAGGCTCGCGAGGCTGATGAGATACTTGCACGCTTCTCTGAAGAGAACTTCGAATCAGATAGGCTTAAGCTTAAAGGGGTACTGTACTTGGTCCTAATTTTTCAAATCCTTAATGGTTGTTAACAAATGTACCAAAAACTTTGAAAATGAATTCTGTTTTGCTTATTATCTTTGCATGACTAGTTGATGGTGTGGAGAACTATATTAACATTGCTTGCTTGCATGTGAGGCAAAATAGAAAACAAAGAACATAAATAAGAAGACAGTACAATACAAAATATTCAGCACATCAAATGGACCATATAGATCATAGCAAAGCTTTAATTTCACTCATGCTATAGGTACAGTAAGTAACTTTTTTTATTGAACTGTTGCCATTAACCAGTCTGAAATCTTTAACCTCCATGCAAATGTTCTCTTTTATTGCAATTGTTTCTATAATAACCATTACATATAGAACCATTATTTGTAATTTTCTATTTCAATATTTTCAATAGGTGACTGCCAAATCTCTTCTTACAATAATTCAAGAGATAAATGAAGACAGAAAGCATCTTGCTCTAGAGCTATCCACCCAAATAAAGTCTAGACTAGCTGAGCGGTTTGATCTAAAGGAGAAATACACAAACTCAAGGCTAGAACTGGATGCGCACATGAGGCAGCTCGAAATGGAGAAGAATGCGCTTCAGTTAGACCGGGAGAGAGAGCTCGAATGGCATTCAAATGATTGGTCGGTCAAGCTAAGCAAGTATGAGTTAGAGGAGAAGAGACTCAGAGATAGAGTCAGAGAACTTGCGGAACAAAATGTGGCACTTCAGAGAGAGTTATCCTCTCTAAAATCAAGAGAAGGAGAAATTCAGGCTAAAAATGTGGATTACGAGGCACAGTTAGATCAAGTGAGGAAGGAGAATTTTGAGCTCAAACAATCATTAACGGAGGTGACTGAGAGTTTTAAAGTGGCTGAGGGGCAATTAGGTCATTTCCAGACAAGCTATAAAGAGAAAGAAGAAGAAGCAAGGGCATTGCATAAGACAGTTCATAGGCTTCAAAGAACTTGTACTGACCAAGAAAAGAGCATCAACAGTTTGCGACATGATAAAAACCCAAGTAATAAAGATAGCTGGTACCATACTGAGATTTCAAGGCTTACTGGTGTCGAGCAAAATCTAAGACGAGAGGTTGAATCGTGCAGGGCAGAAATAGAGGCATTAAGGCGTGAAAACATTTCCTTCTTAGAAAGACTCAATAAGGGTAAAAATGGTAATGGTTATGAGTTTGTGAGACTTGAAGAGGAAATTCGTCAGAGGGTTGAATGTTTGCAAGGCAAGGGGCTTTGTTTGCTCAATGAGTGTAGCCAAGTTTGTAGTGGGTTGTTGAAGTGCATGAGGAATAGGAATAGCGAAAATTTTGAAGGTCGGGATGGAAATGAGGAGAGGTACTCTTTAATACAGTATACTCTAAAGTGTGAAAGCATCAAAAAAGGGGTTGAGGATCTGAAGAGGAGCTTGCAATGTGTCTCATCAGTGTTGGATGAGAAGCTTGGTGTTGAAAAATCAAAGGAATACTCAGAAAGGCAACACATGAATAATCAATCAGAGGTAATTACAAAAAGTCGGGGACTGATAAATAATCTATTGCTTTATTGTCGTTTCCTTGGGTTAATCTTTAAGTAAAAGCTTGGCCGAGTTCAGGTGAAATCTAATAAATAAAATATCGAGGTTATCAAGAAATTTTGGGTTGCATGGTACAAGTGCTACTTTGGAATCTGCATGTTCTTTCATAAACTTGCCAATTTTCTTTTCTTTTTCTTGGTTTTTAAGAGTTTAACTGAGCTTCTTGCATAAACTTGGATAGGTTGAGCTGGAAGAGCAGTTGAAGTCGGAGACTATGATAAATAAAATTCTGCGAGAAAATTTGTTCTCAAAGGAAAAGGAAATTGTACAATTACAGGAGGAGGTAGCATCTCTAGTGAGAGGCGGTGAGCTCTTGCAAAGTGAGATACAGCGAATGCAGGGAGAGATTTCTTTCCTCACTTACAAAACTAAAGACATGGAGATGCAGGTCTCTCTCTCTCTCTCTCTCTCTCTCTCTCTTCCTCTAACCCAAGGTACCTAGGAAGATTCAGGCTTATTTGTATAGACCGCCAGTATGACACTTTTTGGCCTTTTACCTTGCTGTTGATTTTAGTTGACTTAGCATTTACCTTTCCTTCCTTTTTGATAGTAACTTGTACATACACGAAATGCAACAACACAATAATTGGTGTGTTTTTTGCTTGTGGCTAATTAAACAGACAGGAAAGAAAGAGGAGAGGATCAACCAATTGCAAGAGGAGCTTCAAGATACAGTCAAGGAATTGACAGCCACCCGCTCCATGCTCAAAACAGCCATGGAGGAGAGAGATGTTGCATCTCATGAGGTGGCGCACCTTCAAAAGGCCAACAAGGATCTGACAGATGACATCTCCTTCCTTCATAAACGGGTCGAGTTGCTTGATGAGGATTTGCTGTTCAAAGATGGTCAGATCTCCATCTTGAAAGATAAGTCTCAGAGATCTGTGTTTTGAATGATAAGTGGTTGAAAACAAAACTTCATTGTGAATCTCATAAACCATGTCAGTACTATAGAAAACATATGTCCTTGAAGCAATTATTTGTATAGGTGATATGTGTTTGCTTTTGGGTATTAAACTTGTCAGGGAAGTAAAGAATTCTAGATTCTAGATATTTCTCTTTTTTTTCTTTTTAGTTTTGAATGGTAAGTGGTTGAAAAAGAACTTCATTAATGGGTTTACTTGGGAATCTCATAAACCATGTCAGTACTATAGAAAACATATGTCCTTGAAGCAATTTTTTGTATAGGTGATATGTCCTTAAAGAATTCTAGATTTTTCTCTTTTTCTTTGCGTTATTTTCATTAACATGGTAATTCTTTGCGTAATAGAGGAGGGATCCGATTACAACACTTTTGAGTTACCACAACCATTTTCTACATTTTCAAAGTCCAAATCGTCGATCCAAACCGTTCAACATGATCTCTCCAATAAAATGTGTTTGCAGATCAAATTTTACATTTTTTTAAATTTTTTTACTATTTATTAAGTATTTTACATAAACTAGTCAAATTCAGACCATTGAATTTTGTACCCATCTTAATAATTAATAGTAAAAAAATTCAAAAATATGTAAAATTTGATCTGCAAGTACATTTTTATTGTGGAGATCATGTTGAACGGTTTGGATCGACGATTTGGATTTTGAAAATGTAAAAAATGGTCGTGGTAACTCAAAAGTGTTGTAATCGGATCCCTCCTCTGCGTAATATTAGCAGTTCAATAATATTGGCTCTTAATGTCGGTATTGAAATGTCTCAGATTTGTTTACTGCACATCGTTAAACAATTAAATTTGTCTATCCCATTTTCATGGCATCTCCTTGAGAAAGATTCAATAAGTACTTTGTTGAAGTGTCTACTGGTGACATACGCCAGCCAGAAGAGCAAGCATAAGAGTCCTAACTTTAGCGGTTCTTTAGTTTACAAAAAGAATAAAAAAAAAATGAAAGTAGCAGTTCTTTTAAGAAGTGAATCAAAAAGCATTGTGTGATCCGAGAACGAACAGTGGTATATAAATAAAGAAAAGCCTCTTATGTCAGGTTAGTCACGCCTGATCATGTGATTTGATTAAACTATATTATACAATATTTTGAATGCGAATCAGGGGGCCTGAATGATAGTCAAATTTTTGGCAAGATGACCTGCCACAGTGCCACTTATCACTGTGAAATAATGAATAAAAAGATTGTTACATGAATCATAAGCAAGTGACAAAATGTAGAATTTTCATTATTTTATACACAACTAAAGACAAAAAAGACTGTACAAAGTTTCGATCAGCTAAGTTTTTTCCTCTGGTCCAACCAGGTGAAACTGAAACAACTGTGATTTATGTAATTTTCTCGGGATCAACTCACATGCCTCTTGCAGACAAACATTCAAACTTGTACAGTCTTCCATCTGTTCTTAGAGTTGTTTAAAATATAGTGTTTGATGCTAAACAAATGGCAAAGGGTTAGGGTTAGTACTTAGTACTTAAAAATAAGGCCGAACCACGAAGCTTGGTTATATACATGTGTTTTTGCCTTTACAACTGTCTTAATATTTTATTAATTACTCGTGGTTTTCTGACCAGAATGGGGTTATCTACTCCAGTTCAATTAAAATTGGAGAGATCAATCCCTCAACCACACTACAAACTCTCACCATTTTGAACTTTGAAGTAATATGGTCTCATTTCTATACTTGTACCACTGGAGAGGAAGGGAACACTGAATACTGATTTACTGTGTATAAATGGAGTTCATTCATGTAAAGATTTTAACTTCTCATTTCTTCTTTCCTTCCAAGAAAAACAATGAAAACACTATTGAAAGTCATGCTTCTGTTATCTGTTATGCTTTTGGTTAACTACACAATCTTCCTTCAATCACCATCAACAATTGAGATGAACTCGATTAGAGCCCCAATTCAAGGAAGGAAGTTACTAAATTCAAGTTCAACTTGTACAAATACAGAGAGAATTCATGCAAGAAATATAAATCCCAAGAGAGGTGTCAATGCAAGTTTAAAAAAGGTGCCACAAAGCAGATCAAATCCAATTCAGAATTAGTATGCAGTTCTGCAATAAGTTTCTTTCTTTGGTTTAGTTTCTAGATTAGGTGATGAGCAGCTTTGGCAATGGTTTAGTAGAAGAAATTGCTCTTTCACTTCAGGCAGCTTCCAAAAGTTAGAGATGACATGACCAGAAAATAAAGAGCCTCTTTAGATTTGTAAATTTAGTAGCTTTGGCAATAAGATTCTTTTTCCCTTGTTTCCCTGTTCTTAATTTTTAATCTAGCATGTTTCCTCTATTGATTAGTTTTAGTTGAATGCAAACAATTACTCGCTGAATTCCAGGCACATAATGAAGCAAAACCAAGTTCTAAATGCTAAATTACTAGTACAAGATATAACATTGAAAAATCAATTTGTAACTAGCATCAGTAAAATTTTCTCATATTACCAAAACTAAGGCCTACAAAAATGGAAAAGAATAAAGAGTTTCTGTAGCAATCTTTACTAGAAAATGGGAGTTTGTTAGAAGGCTGTAGAGGACTGTTGATAAAATGTTAAAAATAAATTTCTTTGAAGATAGGAGAATTTTGGGGTTTAGCGTCATTTCACACTGACACTGACACAAAATGCTGCTATTTGCTACCAAGTCACAGGTGAAGTTTTCTACATATCTTTACATCTCGTAATATAATTATTTTCTTCAATTTTCTTTTAGATCAGCTATTTTCTTCATCCTTATTAATAGAGATCTTGAGTAGGAGCATAGGACCATCAGATTTCGTTTTAATTGCCATAAGAAGCTTCGCTTATTTTTGTGGAATATCTGACATGGAGAAGATTTTGCATTTTTACCCTACCGTACAAAATTGGCCCTGGACTTAGAGTGGGAAAAATGGCACGGCGGAGCCGGCTCCATCACGAAACAGCACGGTATGTGTGTCAGTTACGTGTCGTGACTCACGTGTCCTGTTCCGTGACCATTCGCGTGCCGTGTCCATCTTTTGAAACTTTGGCATGGCACGGCACGGCACGTGAAAGATTTAGTCACGGCATGTAGTCACGCGAGTCACGTGTAATTAGGACCATTAGATATTGATTTAATGGTGAATCTTGAATAAACTTACCTAAATTATAATAAATGGTCACGGCACGTTTAGGCATGGCGTAACCATTCGCATGCCGTGATCACCTCTTGACATTTTGGTCAGTGGTCATGGCACGGCACGACACGTAAAAATTAACTTAAACACGGCACGAGATCAAAGTCACAGTGTGTTAGTCACGTCACGTCACGGCACGTTACGTTTTTTCCACTCTAGCCCTGGTAGACAGAAGCGTCTTTGCTTTTCAAGGATCAGTTATAAAGCATATTCCTGAAATCTATCTTAGTACTTAATTTCCGATAGATGAGTGAACAGTTTCGTCTACAGTTACACAGACAAGTGGTCCCCCGTATCAGCGACCCCGTATCAGCGAGTGGCCCCCCCGGTTCAGCGATCGTGCCTCCCCTCTCTTCATTCGCATCTCCCCTCTTTTCAGCCGCGAAGGTTCCTCCCTCATTCTCAAACCTTCTACGAGCTTCGTTTCTTCCTCCGACACCTTCTTCATCTCCTAACCTATTCCTCTTCTGCCTCGCCTATCAACCCATTCCGTTCAATCCGCGCGACTTCAGCACTCTTCCGCTCCCTCAGCGACTTCAACGGACGGCATCAACACACGACTTCACGGCTTCAACACACGGCTTCAATTCGCTTCCGCCTCACCTTTCCTGTTCCGCCTCACCTTTTCTCAGGTATTTGGCACTGTTGCCTCTCCCTTCTCATCCAATTTGGGATTTCTCAATTTGTTAAATTTTTTTTTCTTTTTAATGGTCTTTAGGGTTTACGGTTTTGTAGCTATTTAGTCAAATTCTTCCAAGCTGTTGTAGCTTTTCTACTTATTCCACTTTTGTGAAGATATAGTTCTCATTTTTGCCGAAATCTACATTTCTCATTGCAATTCTGTAGCACTCTTATATAGACGTTGCCGAAATCTACCAGTAGCAATTGTTTCTCAGTTTTGCCGAAATCTACGAGTAACCTGTAGCACTCTTATATAGACTGATCTGTAGCAACAAATTGCAATTCTGTAGCAACAAATTTTGAAGAGTGACCTGTAGCAATCTGTATTAGATAAGAGTTATGTATCACTCCATTGACCTGTATCACTCCATTGACATGTAGCAACTTTGACCCCAATTTTGACCTGTATCACTCCATTGACCTGTATCACATCAAAGTGACCTGTAGCACTTGAGAAGGCAACAAATTTTGAAGAGTGAAGCATTTAACTAAATTGAAGGCATCAAAGTGTTTCATAAGTAGAAATTCCAATTTAAGAGTACGTCAGATCAGTATAAGAGTGCTACAGGTCACTCTTCAAAATCAGTATCAGACCTGTAGCATTTAATGAAACACTTTCCAATTTAAGAATACTTCAACAGATCAGTACATCAGATCAGTATAAGAGTGCTACAGGTCACTCTTCAAAATTGGAATTTCTTTGATGCCTTCCATTGGAATTTCTTATGGAATTTCTTCACAATAAATCCTTCAAATCTTAAAGAAGCATATGAAACATTTTTCTTTGAAACTTCCAATTAGAAATGCAATTAAGTTGAAATGCATACAATGATGAATTGCAATTAGGTTGCAATTAAGTTGATCTCCGCTTTGTCGAATCAGAAATGCAAAATTTTGAAGTGTAATTTCAAAAGTTAGATGAAGAGAAGGAGATGCAGAGATGTATACACTGAAAGTTCTCTTGAAAACTCTCTCTGAAAGGTCTCTCTTTGTCGAATTAGAAATACATACAATGATGAATTTCAAAATTAGCTCTCTCTGAAACTTGCAATTAACTTGCTGTTATGTTATATAAGTAATTTACGATGCAACAATGATGAAAGAAGCTTTATTAGGTTCATTAACTATAATTTATACAGTAATGAAAAAAAAATTACTTTGGTAATTCAACTTTCTTTGGGGTCAAAACCGCAATTTCTGTTTTCCATTAATATAGTTGTTATTTTAGTTTTCAAATCACACCCTTTGTGTTACTGTTCTCAAAATTGCATTTTTCTTTCTCTTAAATTCTAAATATAAAATTTTCTCTACTACTTATTGTAGGTACTATAATATACTGACAAAAATTATTTCTCACAGAATATTGTAACAATCTGATATAAAGAGATTTGTCACTGGTTTTTCGACTGAACAGGCGATAAATAATAGTTCGTGCAACTCTTTGCAGGTACTTTTCTAAAATATTTTTTATTAAGCATTTGCTAAAATCTAAATGAACTGTCCAAAAAATAATTTGATCTAAATTGGATATTTTGCAGGTACTGTCTCCATCAAGGAAACAATTTACAGTACAAGGTTGTAACTGTGAATCACCTTACTTGGTAAATTGCCTCTTTCATTTGTAATTAACCAAAGTGGTGCAGTGCCATTAATGTCCCTTCCCACCCCACCCCTGATTTGAGACATTTTTCCATCTTTAATGATGAAGTTTGCTTTATATGTAGTAGAAAAATGAGAAAAGCAATGTGGCTGTTACCGGGCTTTTCTCCAGTCTAACAAGGGAATTGTCATGCATGGGTCTAATGCCTTCTTATCTGGTATACCCGGTTAATTACCGTACTTACCCATATATCTTGAACCTATGGCATCTTTACATTTTATATTTGAAAGTGTAAGTGTTATTGTCATTGAATGCCATAAAAGTTTCTTTTTACTTTAATCTTCTCATTTTTATTATGTTATCTTTTCAAATTTGCTAATTAGGATTACCAGCATGATCAATTTGCTGAGTCCAAATGTTGGACAGTATGTATGACCTTTGTCCTTTACAATTGATTGTTATCTCTGTTTCTATTTATTTTCTCAATTTTGAAGTTGAAAATTAATTGAGGTGCCCAGCAGTAATGGGTTTGTCTTTGTTTCTTTTAATTAAATTTACAGCTCTTAACTGGGATGGAAGCAATGTGTCTATTTTGCCTGGTAATAAGAAAAATAAATCAAAGGGGAAAGATAAGGTACTTAATCATTAGACTTTAATTAATTTCTTTTATTCTATATTTTATATTGGATTGAATCACCATCAATACGTTTATCTATTCAGGATTTAAAGAGAAAGTACAAAGCTCCTTTGAATCACGATCTGTTTATCTGTTTATCTGTTTGTGCTTTGATTACGTATTAGTAAAAAGCTTTTGGTTCCATGTCTTTGCTCAGGTATTTTCTTTGATGAGTCTTTTGTTTAATTCTTTCTTTCCTCTATGTTTGTTTATTTTCTTGACCCTATAGGAGGAGAAGCTGCAAAAGCGTCTACAAGCTAAAAGCATTAAGCTACTTGGATTTGAATTTCTGTCTACCTCATTATGGTCACATACTTTGTCTTTGTATTAGTTATAATTTATCAAATTAAAAGTTTAGCTTAACTGACATAGGAAATACAAGATATCTGATGTGGCATATTCAGTTATCCGTTCTTCTAGGAATATAGGCCAAGTATGATACTTTCCAAGCTGTATACTGTTTTCCAAGTATGCTTCTTTATGGAATTAATAACCATTGCCTCATTTACTATATATAAATTACAACTTTGTAGGTTGAGACTCATAAAGGAAAAGCATAGACGAGCTGTGCATTTTTTATCTACAGGAAATTTCAATTTTCAAGAAGGAAATTAATATGAATTGTTCTATATGCTGCAACAAAGAGTACTTCAACATTAACTCTCAGCCAGTGTTTTGTAAATTAGTACTTCCATGTAATACTTGCATCTATATATATAGTTGTACTAACCTTTTATATTTATCAAATACTTGATGATATGTACAATATCTGAATTCAACCTATCACAGACTCACCACGATGAATGCCGAAGCAAAGCGAGGCATACTTCTAGTTATGCTTTAATTTTGAAAATTTCTGTGACTTCAGCGTTAATAAACTTTGGGAGATCACTAAAAGGGTATTATTCTATTAAGGAAATAGCCGAGCAGCAATACCATACTACTAACCTTGTAATTGATAGTAGATATATATAAGCTGTTTGGATTTTCTGCTGCTCTCTGAATGTTTTATCTGATACTTGTGATGATTTTTTAAAATTTTATCTGATAGTAGATATATATATATAAGCTGTTTTATCAGTTTTAAAATTTTGCAATGTGATGATTTTTTACATACACAAGCTGTTTTGTATCAGTTTTAACAAATTTAATAATATGATAAGCTATAAAAGGAGTTCAAAATAACCAATGCTACATAAAAGGATAAAAGAAAAAGAGAAATAGGAAAATTGTACTTGCTATTATAAAGTTAGTTCTCGTACAGTATACTGAAAGAACCACCCAACCACATGTTATAAAATCAACTAATTGATCCACAAAAACTGGTTGTCAGTGAGCACAATTCTTTTACTAGTTCCAAAAGCCCTGTTACAAACCTTTTAATTGTTTTAAACACATAATTTCTTCAATCAACTGATGCAAAAAAACCCTTAACATCATTTCATCAGAAGTAAAGGTCTGATCTAGTACTCAACCAAACAAAAAGAAACCTTGCTCTTGTTATGCAATAATTTACTGGTGTGTAGGTTTAGCTAAATAACAAGCAAAAAGAAAAGAGAAGAAAAGAAAAGACAATATTAGAGGAAGATCTCACTACTAGACTATCAACAAAATATCCATGTATACAAAGAACCTACCACCAAAAAAATAAAATCAGATGGAGGATAAAGAAAGCTTCTGTGGATGACTTAAGAGCTCAACAATTACTAATTCATATGGTCGCCAACCAAGCCAACAAAGAAACAATAAAAAAAGGTGAATCCAGAAGATCAGCCAATAAGTGATCAACAAACCTCTCTCTTGTTTTCTCCCCCCCCATCCTGAATTGGAAGTGATTGACAAATCTCATTTATTCATAAACCAGCAATCTTTCGTGGCAAATGATGTGAGTGCTCGTGCTCACTATCATGGTGATGGAAAACATACGTCAGAATGCCGACAAGACAAAGAACCGACCCAACCAGAAGCTTATCATACTTCTCAACCCAGTGAAATTTTAACTGACTCGCACCGTAGAAAGAAAGAGCCACCAGTGATGTCATGACTGTGATCGTGCTAGATTTTGAAATTTTAAGATTGCATTAATTTTGAAACATACATCATTCCTAAGACCTACTACAGTTCGGTATCTCTTTGATGAGGTCCAATATTAGTACAAACAAGTCTACTGGTTAGCACACAACTGTTCAATTCGGCGTGTTTAGCCTCTTTATTCTCTTGTTCTGGCTTTTTTTTGTCAGTCTGTGCCATGTTTTAGGTGAAATTTACACCAATTTGGGTTTAGGGAGCTCAGTTGGGTTCAAGTACAGAACTCAGAGTAGAATGAGAGACTAAATTAGGTTGAACAATTACACAACCGAGGATCAAATAAGGCCAAATTAGGTTAGATTAGATTGATAGATAGCGCTAAATTGCACAACTGGCAACCGATACCATATCATACCAACATGTAAAACAAAAATAGCAAACCTGAATAAAAGCACAATGATGGCAAGAACCATCATGGAAGACGAGTTGCCGACAGCTAGAAACACGGGAAGTGTAGTTGCACAGGGAGATAATGCGGGAAGAAGCACGAGACCCGCCACGGCCATCTTCTCCATGGGTTGGTTGTGCGCATGGTTGCAGCTGCCTTTCCCACGTAGATATAGCATGATGTAACTGCCTCCAAGAACAATAAGCAATAAAGACGCAAGCTGGTGCACCGACTCTTCACCAGCTATGGTGGTAGCCATGGTTAGTGCAGCTATGCCGAGCAGAGAAGTTGAAAGAACATGTAACACCGCTCCAAATGCGGCTGGAATGTTCATAAATAAGTTTAAGTGAGGTTTAAGACAACTTAATTATAGAAACCGATAAACGACCGAGGTATGAACAGTTACTTGGTCCAATTGATATACATAATACATTAATTTTAGCATACAGGTAATAAATATCAAAACAGGTGCTCGTTCGACTTGTAACTGGTTTGGTCAGCTCGAAACACAACACTAGAGAATCAAAATCTCTGTACCAATTAGGCATATCCGAGCATCAAAGCTTTACCTTCTATTTTAGAAAATTCATTCCAGATCTCATATCAATTACAGTGAGTTCGTGACCCCTGATTACAGATCTATTACAAAAATAAAACGAAAGAAAAATTAAACAAAAAGAAATAAAAACAGGAGACTCACTAACGAGGAGTGTACGGGAGAGGGTCCACTTCTGAGCGCGGCCAACAATGGAGAAAGGGAGCCAGTGCGTGGGGATAAACGAATGGAGAAGCGACACGGTGGCGATCCCTCCGATCGTCGATAGCTCCTCGGCGCTAAAGCTCTCCATTTCAACCTAAGATCGATATCGATGGTTTTGGAAATCAGTAACACTATACGCAGTAACGAAAGAAAAGGGGAGGAAATATGTCGAGAGTATATTAATGTGATTTATTAGTACGAGAGTTTATAAACAGTTATTAATAACAAAATATTAATGTGATTTATTAGTCAATGATTTTAACAAAACAATTTTTACTTCATGCAGTAAACGAATTACATATAGCATTATTTATTTCTATAATTTGTGAGCTGCATGAAGTCAAAACTGCTCTATTAAAATCTTCACCCAATCTACACTCAACAAATGAAAGCCTGGAAACAATTTTAGGAAATATGATTCATTAATGAGCATTGATTTTATGAGGACCTAAGGAAATGACAAGGACAAAATTGTAACTTCATAGGGGAGACCGGTTAATTAATATCAATTATTTTTCCCTCTCTGCGTCGGCGGGTCTTCCAAATTACATCCACCATAATTCCAATGATTTTCCTCAAAAAAAAAAAAAAACTAATTCCAATGATTTATTGATGTACTATTTTTATTTTTCTCTCTTCTTTTCTCTCTTCTTTTCACATCCTCCACTGCATATGCAGGCGCCAGCATACTCATTTTTTTTGTTTCGCTCTATACAAATATTTTTTCTTTTTCTTTTTTGAAATCCTGGTAGCGACTACCAGGTGAAAAAGGAGCGTAATTGGATGATCTGAATCGCACAAACTGATTTAATTAGTTCTTCAAGGAGCTTCTGTTCTAAATTTCGAATTTTTCATTTCCTCTTTTGTGGACTTGAACAAGAAACGAAAAAGATAAAAACAGCACGATTATTCTTTATCTTGGTTCATAGCTTTATTTTTTAACAAAAAGAATCATAATTTCTACTCGGGTTACATAAGCAACAAATCTTTAATAAAGTATGAAAAAATCATAATATCAAATGAAACCAGGAAATTATATGGCGTAAATTACTTGTATTCCAATTTCCAGCAACTAAAGTAATTGCATCCCAATTAGAAATGTTAGTTCTTCTATGTAAATACAATATTCAAATAATTAAACACAGCTCAATTTTTTTTTTTTTTAAAAAGACAGTCCAGAATTTTTGCTTTTTTTTTGGTATGAAAAATGGATAAACCACCTGTTTCATGAATTCGTATCTTAATAAATCTCGACCGTCTGATCTATTTTAAGATTCGTGCTAACTAGATCTGCACTAATATTAAAGGGTCCCTATATTATAGGCACGAACCGGATTGGCTCCATTTCAAATCAGACGGTTGAAATTCATTAACTCAAAAAATTCCCTTCTGAGTTAATGCAGAGGATATGGATCCCTGTTTCATTGAAACAAGAGTGCTACAGAGTTGCCAAGCAACTGGTACCAATCAGAATTTAACTTTTGTAAATTTTTTACAACTATGACAACAAAGTCTTCACTTGCTCTGCTAGCTCTGGAGATGCAACCTACAAGACCCTTCTAGCAGTAATACATTCATCAAACCTAACCAACGAAGTCATTCATCAGATACAACCAACAAAAGAATTAGCGTTTCCAAAACATCAAAAGGGAGCACCTAATGAAACGATTGCAGGATTTGCAACCACCGAAAAAAATAGTGGTGAAATTACAAGACGTACGCTTTTTTTTATTATAAAAGACCTCTTCCTCAGATCTCTAGAAAGAGAGAGACGAGGTGAAGAAAATAAATGTAGCCGTGTCTCGATGCCAACGTATCTCAGACACAAAATTGGAGAATAGAAAAAGGAAAAAATGCACCAAAGAAAAAATAAAAAAGATAAGGAAAGAGATAAAAATGGCAAATTTTCTGCGGTGGCAATTTTCTTAGTTAGCAGGGGTCCACAGCAATTGAATATTTTGTAATTAGAGAAAACTGAACTGTATTAGCTTTGCTCACTGACTTATCAATTATTTTCAGACAAATACCAGTTGACAGTGACATCTGTGATTGGCTCTTTGTTAGGGCTGGTAGGAAGTTGCTATCCACTGCTGGGCTGGTGATCCAAACCCTATACCTAACCATTTCTTAAGATAATTTCTTCTATATGGTGGAGTTAGTGTGCAGACTGTACCCATAGACCATTAATAATCAAAACTGTAATAATTGCAGCTATAATTAACTAGCCAAACACCAAAACATGTTAATTCACTGCCATGTTTAATTCACTGCCTTCGTAAGGTGGCAGTGGAAACAAGGCAGTGAACCTACTCGAAAAAAGAAAAAAAAAAAAAAAAAAAAACAATAACAACACCCCCATTTGTAGTTTTTTCTAAACTGTATTTGTCAAAGTCAGTCAAAAACACAACTCCAAGTTTCTTATTGATTTGGAGTTTGGACAACTAGATAATAGATATTGATTTCCAGTCAGAGGATGAGGCAAAAGAAAGTCAGAATCCTCAAATGAACTTAACACAGCAGTTTTGCAAGGAAGAATGATAGAGAAAAAAGATGAATATATATAAAGATTTAGAACTATTTCGTTCATGTGTTTCCTCATAGAACTAGCAAAATTACCAAATATCTTATAGAAATGGACCTCACTTCAGCCCGAGCTGCCTGCAACAACAGAGCCAACACCTGCATCCATATAGTGTACCCACATGCAATGTACCTTGCAATCTCAGTTCTTGTAATTGCACACATCTAGTAACATGCAATTCCAGCTGCATGCATATCAAAAATCTATCCTTTTCCAACAGACATGTCCTGCGCTTCTACAATGCCTTCAGTATATTTTCACAAGCACCCTCGAAAGAACCCAAAACAAAAGCCCAAGCATCCTTCTTCCCACTTCATTATTTCCGTTTCCAGCATTCCCGCTTCCACCTGTGGCTCGCCTGATTGCGGCAAGTGTTTGCCCCCCTGAATTCCAACAACTCCTGGAAACTGTAAGTACGGTTCGTACCGCAATTTCATATTAGAAGCTGGTACCTGGATCCTACAAGAAGAGGGCGAGGGAGCCGCTCTGAAAATCTTCAATTGCTCTTTTCCCATGATCAAAGTCCCTTGACCCCCGGCATCATTCAAAATTAGCTTATTTTGTAATCCCACTGGGCCTTTAAATAAGAGGTTGCAAAAATTGGCAAACACGAACATACAAACCAAATCTATACTAAGTTCACTATATTTTGGTTCCAAAATAAGCTTGAATTTTTACTTTACAGAGGAGCTAAACTCAGTTTATTTAGAGCTAGTTCGCAGGTTAAATGCAAGAATCAGCATAAATTCAACACAAATATGCCACAAATTTCACAACCAAAAAGGACTGCTTGCTACAGAAAAAACCAGCAAATGAAAATGTAGGAAAAACCATATATAATTAATTCAGAATTGGCCAACGTAAAAGGTGATATTTTCATCCTATCTCATCAAACTTGATTTCAGAGGCTTATTCTCTCTTCCTATAAGTGTCGGATGACGTGAAACGGGCCGAGTTGAATCATCCCCGACCTCAATTATCTCCTGAACCCGACCAACAGGACCGGGGTCCACAATGACAACCAATCCCCCACTTCTTCTCTCCTCTCTTATCAATGGCGGATTGGAGTTACTAATCGCATGATTACCCCCACCATTTCTAACATTACTACCGGTACTATCACTATTGATGTTGCTATCACCACTACCATGATTCTCCCTCTCCCGAGGTTGCACTCTGGGTGTCACATGGGCCTGTACCGGTTGTGGCACCGATACAACACTGGCACGGCAAATTGGGCAGTTTGAGTGTGATTCAAGCCACTTATCGATACACTCCACATGAAATGCATGTGTACACTCTGGTAAGAGCCTTAAGCTTTCGTCTTCCTTGAATTCCCCTAAACAAACTGAGCAATCAGTACTCACCACCAGTCCATCATTCTTTCTGTACTTCAAAAGCGCAATCCGATTGATAAACGATTCGTCAAGTCCAGTGTTCGGATCTAGAGTTTGAGACTGTGATTGCAAGGCTTGAACGGTGGGATCTGACGAGCTGGCCCCACGATTACGCCTGAAGAAAGAGGAGGTGGAAAGAGCATAGTAGGAGACCAGGAGAAACGCGGCTGCCAAAATTGAGATGAGAGCGATTAACAGAGGGGAGAGGGAAGAGGAAGAACCGGAGGGTGTGGAAGAGGGATCGTCGGGGTAGCGCGTGTAGGTGTTAGATAACGGAGGTGGGCAGAGGTTGGGGCAAATGGGAGAGCATGAGTCGACGCCATTGATGCAAGTGCGAGGTGGTGATATGATGATTTGTGGAGGCGGAGATGGCGGAGGCGGAGGCGGCTGCAACGACAGCTGTGGGAGCCGTGTGGCCATCGAGGGAGCGGGTTGCGGGAGAAAGGAGATCAATTGATTGATTAGGTGGAGAGTACGAGAAGGTATGGTGAGGTGTGCGAGTGGTTGAGTAGAGTTGCTTTCTTTGCTTTTCTTTTGGGAAAGTAAGTTTGATTCTCTCTAGACTGTAGGGAATTAAATGCACAAGTGCCAAAAAGAGTTTCAAACGGGTATTGGGTCGTTACGGGCTGGGAATGGGCCGGCGGACAACTGTGGAGATTATAAATAGGGAATAATTTCCTCTTTTTTTCTTTGCTTTTGCTTACCTGAACCTGAAAGAACAAAATAGTCGATAAAGTGTATTTTTAATACCTCTTGATAAATTGTACAAACAAAAAAGGTTGATAGAGACAAAAGAGATTTAACAATTAATGCTAGCTTGTGGCCCTAGTCAAGGAAATTATGGAGGTAGGTAGGCACTGGGATAGTGACAAGATTCACGAATTATATCCGAATTATATTTGAATAATTCGTTTTTTTTGTGATGCTGAACCGAATGCTGAATTATTCGGTTGACCGAATTTTGACCGAATTATACCCGAATAATTCGTGAATTTTACGAACTTTTCCCGAATTTACGAATTATTCGTGATTTTTCCCGAAATTTTCCCATAACATTTTTTTTTGGTTTTTTTTTTGTTTGATTCCTTGTAGGACTGAGATTTCTGATCCGGAATATTCCGAATCATTCCGAATTATACCCAAATTATTCCCGAACCATGAATTTTTGACCTCGCCGAATCTTTCCCGAATAATTAAGTTGTCACTATGGGTACTGGTAGTCTTCTAAATAAACGATGAGGAGTTTGAAAACAGAATAGTACATAAGGTGACTGAAGAGAAAGCGAGAGAGCGTAAACCCGAACAAAATATGAAAAAGAAAGCTCAAATTGAAGAATTTGCAAGGAAGAAATATTCTAAAATGGCGCAAAATATTCAAGGAAAATAGATAATTATGGAATTCTTCCTAAAATTTCTTAAATTCGTGCACGTTTTGTAATTTACTTTCGGGAGTGCCGAAATTTTTATTAATATCCAAAAAAAATATTAGATTTCAGAATTTACGCCTCATTCAGTGGAATTTTGAAATCTGTCCAAATAACAAAAAAAGTTTTGCAGAAATTCGGCCTAAAGCCGCAAATTTATATTGCGGTTTTAATTTTTTTAATTAAACAAAAATGTTATAATTTTTTTTCGTATTGAAATATTAAAAATATTTTATATATTTCTTTAAAAATAGATGGAATACTATATAATTTGATTTATTAGAAAGACTGCGACAAATAACCCGGATCAATATTTTTCAGGGCAGAGTTTTTGCGATTGTAAGAAAAATTAAAATATTTATTTGTGTGTTATTGGAAAAAAAAATAAAAATGTTTTGAATCTAAGTTACTGATCCGATTAAAGTCACTTCTAGGTAAATACAAAAAATATTTATATTCTTTTATTTAAAAAAAAAACAAAAACATTTATCAGAAAAAATTCTTCAAAAAAAAATTTTGTGAGAGATTTTCGGAGAAATTTTTTGTTTTTCTTAAAATAGAAGAATCACAATATTTTTTGTATTTACATAGAAATAACTTTTGAACCATAATAATAACTCAGATTCAAAATATTTTTACTTTTTTTTCAATAACACACAAAAAAATATTTTAATTTTTCTTACGGTCGCAAAAAATCCAACTGAAAAATACTTGTCGGCTGTCACTGAAAGAGACCAATAAGAAAGAAGGCGCATGGATCAGCATTTGTCCAATACTGATCTTTCAACGAGTTTCATCCCCATGAACAATGCCTGTCGGCTGTCACTGAAAGAGACCAATAAGAAAGAAGTTTCGAATTACAGCCCAAGAAAATCCGGCCCTTTAAAATTCAGCCCATATAGGTCCATTTCTTATTCATGACAGCCCATTATTTGCGGCCTCTGCAAAATTCCCTCTCAGTCTAACATACGGCTAAAAACCAAGACGCGTGCCTTCTCTCCGCTGTTCTTCGAACAAAAGAAAAGAATCCACATGGAAAACCATCATCAACTAAACCAAAATCGAAAGAAGAATTTTGCTCCTTTCTCCAATGGAGCAAGACCACTACAAGACCTTGGGTCTGAATCGCTCCGCGACCAAGGAGGAAGTAAAAAATGCATTTCGCAAATCAGCTCTGGAGTTTCACCCCGACCGCCACGCGCAATCCTCGACCGCGACCCGCGACGCCGCGGCGGCGCAGTTTAAGAAGGCCTCGGAGGCGTACGAGACCCTGATCGATCAGAGGAGACGCGCTGATTACGATTTCAGATGGAGAAATAGTTCTTCGAATTGGAACTCGAGTTCTGGTTCTGGGAATTATCATTATTATAGAAGAAACTCTGGATACGGAGGCGGTGGAGGTGGAGGTGGGACGACTGGGGGGTACTATAGGGCTGGTACAAGTGGCAGGTCAAATGGGTTTGATTGGCGGTTCCTCTCACGAATCATTACGACCCATGGGTTCCTTCTAGGTGTTGGTTTTGTGAGGTGAGCTTTTTATTTGCGCATTTTATGTATGCTCAGTTGATTTTGTTGTGATTACACGTCAGTGAAGTTGAGAGGAATGCTCACTGATGTAACAGTCCATTCTGGTCTCGACTAGTTTATACCAGTACTGTGATACTATCAATTTGAGCTAATAATGTACCTTTTAGTGCCAACATTTTTCTTTGTCAAAACACCATCTTAGACCCAAATTAAGCCCCAAAATGCACAGTTAAGCATGTTCATTGCCTGTGTTACCAAACTTACCAATAGCAAACTAATAAGATATATCGGTCAAGAGTTTTATACATATATTAGAAAACAAAACAAATTGTTGTAACCACACTGTAACAAAGCTCTTTACTATCAACCTTTTGTTATAAAAATGTACGAACTTCCCGTGGATTACACTGGATTTGCATTTCTACATGACCTCTATAACGGCACTGCTCAAATAAGATAATTTAATAAGTTCCTGTTTTCTTATACAAAGCAGCTAAATTGCTAAATTGCCGACCTTCATTCTTCCAATTGAACATCATTGGTGATTTCTTCTAATAGTCCAATACTACTTCTCCTTGAAAGATAGCTGCTTTTTTGGCAATTTCATTATCGAAAGAGTGATATTGCTCCCACGATGATTTTATTGTGAAATGTTTATTACTTCTCTTGCAAATTTATCATCAATTGTAAAAGATAAACCATAAATCGTGGTACCAGTTGGGGATTGTGAGGTTGGAGGCACAGTAGTTTCAGGAGTGGACAGTAGAGTTTTTTAGCTCTTTTCTGAAAAGAAAAAAAAAACAAGAATTGAAAATTTTAAGGCAGGTGAAGTTGGAAATTAGGGAGGAGTTAGGACATCAAAAAGAGAATTTCATTTTGAGCAGGCAATCATTGATAATATTTTTCCATAGGTAGATAATATCTCATTTAGGCAGAAAACTAATTGATATCTCATTAGTACATGCTCTTTGTGACGCGGGGTGTTACGGTTGGCACTATGTTACTGGTCAAAATCCACATTGCATAGTGTTTGGATGTTCCAACTCAGATCCTCCTAAAACCCATCATTTGGAGCTTTTAAAGAATCAGTGACACGCATTGAATGAGTCTGCATATAGAGTTGAATAAGAAAATACTGAAAAGCCAACTTATTGAGAGCCCCCATCACAATCTCAAAACTTTCAAACTGGTTTATGTAATGAAGAAAAGTTAGTAGCAAATTCAAAAGGTTCAAATTTCATTTTGGCAATTTCTAGGGACTTGGTAGTAGGAATGCTATTAGTCTTTAGACGATCACTACCTTTCTGCAACCTAAATCATTACTCCCTTATGTCCTTTCATCCCCGATTCAACTAGGTGATCAAGCTTTAGGCCAAAAGAATGAGAAATTATTTTTCTAATGCGAGTGGTAACAGTGCCAATTGAAAGCCGTTTTTTGTAAGTGTAATTTCTTTGCGGTTGTTTTGTATGCAATTTCTCTTTAATCAACTAAGAATTGCATACAACCCAAGGCCCAAGTCCTTTTGGTACCATCTCGCTAACTGTTATAAGTGCCGAGCTTAACCATCTTTAAATATGTTACAAGTGAACCAGTAAAAAAATGTGTCAGAAACATTGTATAAGTTAAATTTAAATTCCTAAAATGAAAAGTTTGCAATTTTCCCTCTCATTTTCACAGTTTATAAAGAATTAAAAGCAAAATTAAAAGTTCTTAATATTTGTTTAAAAATTTTATTAACTACCTTAGTTAATCCGGTAAAATTGGTCGACAACTAAGAGTATGACCCTGACAATGAAAGGACCAGAATGGTATAGCACAGAAACCAAAGAGTATGACCCTGACAACTAAGCTAAGTTGCAATTTTTTTTAATAATCAATGTGTAGAATTGTTTAATTATATTTTTATTTTCTTCGACAGTATTTTGGTTGGATCAGCACTTGTTATAGAGGATGTCATTCAAGGTGCTTGGAGAAGAAACAACTCGGGGGTAATTTTTGTCATTTATCCCATTTGTCTCTTTACCTTTTTTCCCCCTCTTCTTTTCCTTCTTTTACCTTGAGGCTTGAATCAACCAGCTTAAATTTATGACTTTCACTCTCTAAACTATCTGATACAATCTACCATGCCCCCAGTTGATTTTATTTCTTTTTTCTTTTGACAAATTTTCTTTTTAGAAACATGGATTCCCACAATGAACAGGTTGAAACTAGGTTCTCCTTTTAATAGAATGGCATGGTTCTCTTTGTTCAGATGATGGATCCAAGTGTTAACAGGCAGATAACCATTTCTCAGCTGTTCTTTAAAAAACAGCCATTATCTGTTACATAAAAGTTGGGCCTGGCTCCCTTTAAAGAATGGCCATCATCTATTACATAAAAATTGGGCCAGGAATTACACTGGCCTGGTTCCATGAGATAAAGTGCAAATTAGGACATCAGTTTCATACCAGTAGTTTATGGATTCATCATTTTATTATAAATTGACTTAGGTTTTCTGATGCATTGATACTTTTGTAACTTGTGTACTATGGTTCCTTGTGATTTATGCATAATGCTCCTTTTGCATAAGAAAACTTGTATCCTTCCAAATTGCTTGGCTTGTTGGCATAAAAGATGATTTTCTGAGCTTCTTCTATTTCATGCACATGAGAATACAACCGAAGAGGGTTTGGGTTTGTGCAAGTAAACTATTGTTTTATAATTATGGTTAGTTTTGTTTATGCAGAAATCATTTGAGGATGCAATGGAGGCGCTTGAAAAGGCTAGAGGTGAAAAAGATAGAGATCCCTGAAGTATTGAAACACACCTATATAAACAAGAATACTTTTTATCTTCATACCTTCTAACATCACAAGCTGCGTATATAAGAAAATTTGTTTGTTGAACTGACATGTCATGTTTTTCCTGATTCTATTTAGATAACTACATAAATGATTGTACAACATTTGTAGATAACCATGAAAGGTTATTTTGACAAGTTTGTAGTCTGTACTCTGTATAGTGGTGAAATTTCATAATCAATGCAAATCATTTGGATATATCTTTGTCAAAATACCTCTTCTTTATGTGGATCTACTATTTGACTATTTCGATCAATAAGCAAATAATGATAAGTGAGAAGAAATAATCCGTTATAATAGTGCAATTATCAGATAGTTTAATGAAAGCATCTCCTAGTTTGTCTTCTCCCATTTTTTAGTACCAGTACACCTGTAAGTTTGATTTCAGTTCAATGATTATGAAGCACCATTTGGTGGAAGCCTGGAAGGTGAACGTGTCAAGTAGGGCTGCAAATGAACCGAACCGAATCGAACTTATCCTCAGTTTGAGTTTGGTTTGAATTAATTTCGAACGAACTCAATTTTAAACTTTTACGAACTTTGTTACAACTTACGAGTTATGACTTATAGCTGGGTCATGGTTCGAAATTACAGCACTTTAATAAAAACTCAGGCATTCTGAATTTTAATTACACATTACACCAAATTTTATATCAGAGTTCATTACAAATACCAAAATTTATATCAAACACCAAAGTTCAGTACAATCAATCAAAGTTCAGTACATTCACAATATCCAAAGTTTTCCAAATAGCCAACAGGAGCAACATCATCAAAGTTTTCAAATATCCAAAGTATTCAAAGTACAATTTAAGTTAGAACTGAAAGCAATTATGGACTGGGCAGCCTTATATTTTCATCAACGAATCAGCGGTAATTAACGGATCACGTTGAGTTAATTTCGAACTATGTTTAGTTTGCGAACCTATTTTGAACAAACTAGGTTCAGTTTGAGTTTGATTTGAATTAAATCGAACTAACTCAATTTTGAATCTAATTTTTTACGAATTTTTTCGAATCAAACTCGAATCGAATTACGAACTATGAATTTTTTGTGCAGTCCTACTGTCAAGCTATTCTGTACAGGACTTCAGTTTTGACTTAATTTACAGGTAATTCTACTTTAGTCAGTTCTCAACCGACATGTGGCCCCCTCTGATGGTGGCAATGAATAAGAAAGGTTCCTATTGTAATAGTCTATATTTTCTTTTTCCATGACTTTATCTTCCTGTCTGCCACTGAATATGGACCTCTCCCCTTATTTATTTTTTTGTTTATTTGCATATCTATAATAATGATCTCTAGTGATAATGTGTCATGTGAGCATCCGAGTCTCTTTTTAAGGAAGTTTTTCATGACCTGAGCATACAATGGTGTTGACACCTAAGTTAGCTGTTCTCTCCATTTTTGTAATTGTCCCTAACCAAAGGTTGTAATTTTTTTTATTTCATTATTAGTGAGGAAAGGGGAAAAATAATTAAAAAATAAAGAAAACGATTCCATTGCCCGTGACACTTATAGTTATGAGATAGGAGTAGGTCCGATGGGCATCGGACCTACATTTAGGTTCAATTAGCTTTAGGACTGTACGATTAGTATCAAGATCTATGTGCACGGAAATTGATACATACTTACACGGATTTTGATACAGAGCACACCAATCTTGATGCAGATCGAATGGTCATCACACCCATCGGACCTACTCTGATTTCTATAGTTATAGGAGACGGGCAGTTCCAGAAATTCATGAAATTGTAGATAATAAGAAAATATTCCTTTTTCACAAAAGAAGACAGAATGAATGGAAGCACCGTTGAATGTAGGCCTAACCCAGGAAATGTGGAGCCCACAGAAATGTATTTGTTCTCCTCCATAACTAGCTATGGGGCCTACACTCTTTTTCTTGTTAAGGGGACTAATTTGATTATGTTAAATTGTTAATGATGGAACCAGAAGAGAGGCGTCGGTACAAGAAATGAAGAAAGGCCACTGCGAGCTGCTCTCCATAACTGCTCACCTATTACATGTGGTTTGTTACTTTGTTATATAATTTAACTGAAGCTCTTTGTAATATTTCCAAGAAATTGCTGGGTAATTAAATAATTAGTATGGAAACAGATAAATTGGTAGCATGATCGACAAGTATTTCATCATTTGCACAGTGAAATAACTAAGACTGAACATATGCGACCTACAACGGTGATTTTTTTAAATTACTAATATAATTGCTGGGATGTTTACAAAATTGACCTTATGCAAGAATCCATGTTACAAACCCTCTTGTTTAGCAACTACTTGCTTTATCCACTCGAATCGATTGGCACATCTGTCTATTTCAAAAATTCAACAACTTGTGGGTTGTCAACAAGGTCTATCATGAGGTTTTTAAATGATTGATTCACTTTTCTTTTCAATTTGAACTGGTGGAACATACAAGTCGGAGCCTCTGAGGACATGCATTATTAGTCTCTGTTTTTAAAAAACAAAAGTAAATAAAACATGTTCTTGCATTATTGAACTTGTTAAAATTTCAAGAGGGACTTCAATTGATTGAGAGGATAAGGCAAGTGGAGGTATATGTCAACCGTATCAGAATTTAGTTGCGGAATAAGCTCAGTTTGTGCTGGATTTGAGGCCTATGAAGGGCTCACTTCGGGAGGTTTATCAAAACTTTAAAATTGAAGTTGAAATTTTTTTAATCTATGTCCAAGGGGAAAAAAAAAAAATTAATGCTACTAACGAGAGGGACCATTTCATAATTCATATCTAGAGGTGCTATCGGGTCGGGTAGGGTCCGGATACTATTATATTTGAACCCGTATCCTAAAAGTGTTCGGCTCCGAATTTCGATCCATATACTTATTTGTTTCAAATCAGGTCAGATCCGGATCTGGATACTTATCTATCCGTAGATATTTCGGGTCTAGTCTTTCGGTTCCAGGTAGATATATACCCATAACTTGTTTATGGATTATCGGGTCCGGTTCAGATACAGAACAGGTCCGGATTCGGTACGGGTACATGTCGCAACTCACAAGCATTTGAGAACCACTTTACGTTTAAATATAATTATAATTTCTTAAACATCTCATATAATATACATTATAATATAAATTAAAATCTGCTCCAAAATATTGAAAGTGATATAATTTTAGAAAGTAAAATATTAGATATGGTGATTTCATTATATGGTTCCAAAAATCCAAGAATAGAATATTAATATCAATTTGTTTCAATCAGCGAAGAGAGCAATAAATTTCAATAAGCAGAAAGGTAGATACATGATATATAAAGAGATCAAGAAAGAAATTAATTAGCTTCGAAAATTTATAGGCAAAAGGTGAACATGACATTTGATTTTAATAATCTATGCGAAAAGAGCAATAAAATTCATTCAAGAAATTAAAAAATACTACAAATGATTGTCTTTCATAGTTATTAATATGTGTTTATATTAAATAATTATAAAGAAATGGTATTATCATTTTATCGAGTATTTATACGGATATCAGGTCGGGTCGGGTTCAGTTATGGGTCGGATAACTAAATCAAACTCATATCATATCCATTACAGTATCAGTTCCGGTTCGGATCCACGTCGGATATTAAATTATTAATTTTATAACCGTACCCATAATTTAACCGGTTATATTTTTTAAACCATATCCTATCCAAATTAATTAGATCTGGGTTGGTTCCGATTCAGTTCTGGATCAGATCCGGGTAATCGGATAAAAGTAGCACCTCTATTCATATCCTCTACCGCACATCACTGTGCAAAATGAAATCTGATGGACCAAATTGTTGATTTTGTTGAGATTCGCACCTACATGGCTCCGGACTTGGAGGCGGTCCAATGGTGAACATATCAAATTCGGTCCAATATCCAATCGTAGTTGTTCAATCAATATCAGGATCTGTGCGCAGAAGTGGAGATAGTAACAGGGAATGGAGCTCAATTGACCTCATACAATTTTATATATAATTTAGAGTAAAATACTATGATCACTGTAAAATTGTATATGATTGATCATCATTCATGTATGACCTCTATAGTTAAAAGTCTAGCTCTGTCCCTTTTTGTGCGCAATTGATCTACAGGAATTTTAAAGTTGGTATCGCGTATCTTGATGTGGATTTGGATAACTCTGACCTAACATCAAACCGAATTTGATCCGTTGTCCATCTGAATGCCCCGAGTTCCATGGCTTCATAACCCTTGAATCTACAATCAATTAAATGAAATTCTCTAGATATATTTTTAGTGGTGTATGTATTACTAACTCCAACATTTTTGCTGAATACCCTCTTTGTCATTATTGCTGTGATAATTATTTTATGATAAATAATATTGTGAGCAATTCAGCATAGCCGACAAAGAGCTTTTTATACTTGCTAGAGCTACACGAAATTAACAATTAAATTAATCTAGGTATCATTTTCCAACACCTCAGCATCAAAAGATACACAACTTTTGCTAAAGAAGTTTTGTGATGACATTAAGTAACTTAGTAATATAATATCAAGCCCAGCTAATACTGGGCCCAATATAAAATACATAATTAAATTGATTTGGGCTTAAGAGAAAAGTATATTACAATATTTTTAACAAATGACAACTAAGAGTCTAAGATTGCTTTATTTATTTTAAAGGAGCCGGTAAATGACACTTAATTTGTAAAACATGAGACACACAATTAAATAAGTACTTACGTGATAAAACACCTCAATCTGCAAATAATTTATTCTAATAAAAAGTGGTAGCAAACTTGTTCTTTGTTCTTAAGTTTTTCTTGATGTTAACATAAATATGACTTGAGGAAATTCAAGCCTACCAAACTTAAAATGAGGGAAAAGAGAGAAAATAAAAGTTAACAAACAACACTAATCCGCATTTTTTTTTTTAACCAAAAAAAAAAAATTCATGTTCTAGTAACATGAGAATTCTATTCATAGTAACAAGTTCGTAATTCTTATATAATTTGAAAATAATTTGTTGTTTTGTAAAGCAAATAACATGCTACAATATTGATATTTTATATAGAGTGAGGCTATGGTACTATGCATAGCACGGATGGGTCAGTGCTACGGCTCAAAATTTGAGTTTTCAAAATCCTAACGGTCCATCCAAACCGTTCAACATGATTATAAAATGAATATGTACTTGCAAATCAAATTTTACATTTTTCAAATTTTTTTACTATTTTTTTAGATAGGTAGAAAATCACTTGATCTGAAAATTCTGGACCATCCAAAAATAGTGATTTTCTACATATCTAAAAAAATAGTAAAAAAATTCGAAAAAATGTAAAATTTGGTTTGCAAGTACATATTCATTTTATAATCATGTTGAACGGTTTGGATGGACCGTTAGGATTTTGAAAACTCAAATTTTGAGCCTTAGCACGGACCCATCCGTGCTATGCATAGTACCATAGCCTCACTCTTTTATATAAATAAAAAATATTAACATTTGTGAATAATATTGACCAAATATTTTTGTTGTTTTTATGATTCATCAAATTCAAGAATAATTTTGAGAGGTGTTCAAAAAAAATAATTTAGATATAATACAAATATTAATTGAGAATCTTTTATTGCTCGTGTTTGTTATAATTTTAATAGAGAATTATTGATAATATTTTGTTTGTATTTCCAACTCTCTTAGTTTGTTAGAATATTGATATACATATTTTGAAATTAGCTGCCCGTTTGAAGGTTTTGAATTGAAGTAGAAGAACTTTTGTCGAAAATTTAATAAATCAATGAATTTTTTTATTATAAAATTCATAAGAACAATCTAATTAAATGTCAATTGGTCATAAATATAATCAAACAAGATCGTTTAAAAAACTTATACATATGTCATTCATTATGATGTGAACAACCAATAACAAGTGGTGTTATTTTTCTTAACCAAATCCAAACATTAGGCAAAAGAATAGAGCCGAAGTGCATTAAACTTCACATTTGTTCTAATTTAATGGAGAATCATTGAATCAGCTGTGCCAAACCAAATTTAACAATATCTATTCAAAACGGATTCAAATTAGCTGAAATCCGAGATCCATGAACAGTAACCCTGAAATTCCTGAAATTCGAGATCCAGCCGTCCAACTTTTTCTGTGCACGCATCTCAAAACAGCTGATTTTTTTGTGTACGCATCTCGAAACAATTCAATGGCTAGATTCAGGATTTCAAGGATTTCAGAAATTTCAGAGTTACTGTTGATGATCTCGAATTTCAGCAGATTTGGATCCATTCAAAACAAGTAACAATAACACCAAGGAAGAATCAGGTTGTTTGCATAACCACCACGTCATGAGTTCTTATCTTTTGGAAAAAAAAGAAGAAGATGCATCTGGGAATTAATTAAAGAAAGCGAGGTTTAATTATGTGTGATGTCACTATCAGTTTATTTGATT
This sequence comes from Carex kokanica, assembly GCA_025461125.1. Lineage (NCBI taxonomy): Eukaryota > Viridiplantae > Streptophyta > Magnoliopsida > Poales > Cyperaceae > Carex > Carex kokanica. The sequence goes on along the minus strand of JAJGRX010000865.1, from coordinate 1,212,473 downwards.
ATTCTTTGTTATATATAATTGTCTGTATCATGTCAAAATCGTGACCAAACAGCCTCCATTTGAGGTAGAGAAAGTATTGGAGGTTCCTTTCTTGTGACCTTTTGTTATTTGTAGCTTTAGTGTGACAATTGCAAGAAGACAAAATAAATAAAGTGTGATGGTGTATGTTCTTTGCTCATGAACAATCAAACGAAAAATTAATTAATAAATAAATTTACTAATCTAGACCATACCTATCCTTGAATATTTTAAATTTATTATTCGTATATTGTTGGGTTCTTGACAAATGATGCAAAGGATGAAAATTATTAATTGACCCGGATTTTAATCTATCGTCGAATAGACAAGCTAAATTAATTTAATTTAACATAATGAGCATTTGATTTGCAAAGAAATAACGGATTTCCGAATAAAGAAATATTTTTTAAAAACCAAACTTTCATATTATTTTTACATTTAAGTTGGCATGTGTAATTTGAGGATATATAATCTCAAAGATTTATCTTTGTTTTTTTAAGATTAGTGGCTTGACAACTAACAATTTTATTGGTAAAAAACGTATTTATAATGAGTCAAATGACTCTAATTCCTAGATCTAAACTCATTTATTATCATTAATTTATCTAAACTACTCTCATCATCTAATCCTACTTATTTATACTTTTAAATACCATAATACCTCATTCTCCATCCCTCTCTACAACCGGATCCTCTTTCGTCCGATAACCGCCTAATGAAGCCAAAACATATAGTAAAAATCACTATCTTTTCTTGCGAAAAATGGCAAAAAGCGAATGTAAAGTAGTCATTTCTCGATTTATTTACCGCAAACGTATTTTTAGATCTTTTTGGCAAGTTTTTGAGAAGTTGTGTATTTATTGCAAAAACAGAGCAAAAATGTCGTATTTAGGTGATTTATGAATAAGACGTCAAAATGGGACATTACATGGAACATGCAACACATCACACGAAGTGCATAACATGCGAAATGGCAAAAAATACAAGAAATTCACTAAGTCAGGAATCCATGCGGCCTCCTCTATGCCGTATGCAGCATATCCTGAGGCCGCATGATCCGTGGACTGTCATAAGAATAGGCGATTTCTCTTATGGGCATTCCAGAAGAACGCAAATTCCTGATGAGCCTTCTAGAATGATGCGTTTTCTTAAGAGTCAAGCTATTTTAGCTATTTTTTGCTTCATCTATCCAATCATGGGTGGACCTCACGTCCCCCACTACTTTCACTACTCCACCTCTCATTTAGGAAAGCTATAAATACCCTTCTTGTAATAAGATTAAGTGTGCGTCTTTAATTGTGTCAAGTCCAGTATAGTGGACTAGCAATCCTCATTGTTAGTTTAGGTTAGAGAGTTACTTAGAGATATAAGGGTAGTCATTGGAAGCTAAACAAGATAAGAATGTGTCATCTAAGGAGGCACATGTTCTTCCATCTCCAATTGGGTTATAATTTATGTTCTCCTTATTTTATTTTTTTATTTTTCTATGGTCATGAGAAGCTAAACTTCTCATCTCTAGGGTGAGGGTTGTATTTGAATTCTTAATTATGTTTTAGTATATGTTCATGATTTGTTTATGTCATGGTTTGAGTTTTTATTTGCACTTTAAATTTCTTTTTATTGTATCATTGCATACATAGTTATGTCTACTATATGTCAATAATTTCCACATAACAATGGGTGTTAAGTCATTGCATCCTTGTGTGAGAATGATAATGCATGTAAGTACTCCAAACACTTCGGCTAACGAGACTTGGCAGCGGTTCAAAGACTAGGGTTAGAACCTAATAGGCTCTCTTGGCAGGGTAACATAAATTGTACATTTAAATAACATTAGATGATACTAGATTAAGTAGGGTCTTTGGGATATTTCAACTACGAGGTACTATAGGGAAATAATATAATTGCGTACCTAAAATACTTTAGTCTTGATAGCCCAAAACCCGATCGCAAGATCGGAATACCTTTTAAAATCACATAAACAAATATCTAGCATGCCCTGCGGGTAGTGACAGTGTCTCATGCGACATAGAGATACATCGAAATTTATACTAACATGATTAAGAAAGACAGAAACCTGAATCCTAGAGGCTCTCTATCTACTGTTTAACATTTATCTTGATTGCAATTAGCGTCACCACCTCAAACTTTTAAGAAATCTGATAACCTAGACTAGTAAAAATTGTTTAAAATCTAATACACTATCTCTGTGGATCGACACCCCAATCATACTGAACATTTCTCTTAAGCATGCTAAATATTTTTTATTTTTTTTACTTAAGGAAATGAGTACTTAATAAATTTAAGATGAGTTTTAATAGAAAAGACAATTAAATGGATAAATTTGTGAGTTTTAAAAATTTAAAAGAGTAAATATGATACTATTAATTTTAGAGGAAGAAATATGTTAATTTCGTAGTTTTTGAAGTACGTACATGAAATTTTTCCTAAGTTTTATGGACTATAAAACTTTTAGTTTGCATCATTACAATTAATCTACATTTTTAAATCCAAATTACAATTATTACATCAACATTTACAATTACCATACAAATAAAATGAAAATGCTCTTAGCACTAAACATTTTGATTTGAAATGACTTCTAGCTATTAGTAGCATTGGGATAACTTTTCTTATGAAGCAATCAAACAATTTCCTAACAACTCAATTTTCATTCCTCAAAAGTATATAATTCAAAAGGAAGAAACAAATTATCCGGTTGATACCATCCAATACAAATAATAAATAAAATCCTCTATATTAGCAATATCAAGACAAGAGCTGTTTTGACTTTTGACAAAGTACAAATTTTCTCCTTATTTTCATTCAATTTTGGATTTTAACACAAACCAAACATGCCTAATTTTGTTTTGTATCTCAGTAACTTTGGTCACAAACCAGAAGTTAAAAAGGCAAACAAAAGCAACGCTCCAGCTGTGGTTGCATCTACATCGCAAGTTCTAGACAACTGCACAGGTTCTCTCCAGTACAAACACCACTGGAGGTGTCCTGTTCAGGTCTGTCACTGATGCCTAGAGTGGGAAAAATGGCACGGCGGAGCCGGCACGGCACGCATGTCAGTTACGTGTTGTGACTCGCGTGTCCCGTGTCGTGACCATTCGCGTGCCGTGTCCATCTTTTAAAACTTTGGCACGGCACGACATGTAGTCATGCGAGTCACGTGTAATTAGGACCATTAGATATTGATTTAATGGTGAATCTTGAATAAACTAACCTAAATTATGATTAAATAATCACGCGAATCATGTATGGTCATGGCACATTAGGCACGATGTGACTCACGTGGCATGACCATTCACATGTCGTGACCACCCCTTGACATTTTGGTCACGGCACGTTAGGCACAGCGTGACTCACGTGGCATGACCATTCGCGTGTCGTGACCACCCCTTGACATTTTGGTCACGGCACGTGAAAAATTAACTTGATCACGGCACGGTAGGGCACGAGACCAAAGTCACGGCGTGTTAGTTACAGCACGGCACGACGCATTTTTTCCACTCTAGGTACGGGTTTTCTGGACATTGTCAAATTGTTGCTTACTTTTTGTTTGCATTTATGTATTTATGGAATTATGCATGTTGAATCGAACGATCCCTTTGGCTTTGTTTAGATAATCCTAGAATAGGATTATTCGTTTGATCAACAGACTTATAAGATGTGTTGTGTTGAGTATGACATTTGTGTGATTAAATGAACGAACGTGGAAAGTAATGGATAAGTTAAAGAAAAGGAGTCAATGTGCGTTGAATGCATGTTGGAATATATACATTGGATCTAGTAGCCGACTGGACCCGTCGTTAACGTGGCGTTGGTTGGACTTCCCGTCACGGGTCAATATCTTGCGGTGGTTCGAGTCCCCGTTGAGTGAGATAGTTGAATTGGTGGTGGTTCGAGTCCCCCTAGTGAGACGCCAATAGCTGGGGTGGTTCGAGTCCCCCTGGTGAGACAAAGAAGATCTAGCGGTGGTTCGAGTCCCGTCTAATGGCACGACCAAGATCTAGTAGGGTTTGAGTCCCCCTGGTGAGGCAGTTAAAAACATGAAAGATAACTGAAGAAGCGTGAGTGTGATTTAAATGTGCATTAATAAGATTGCATGTCAGGATATAATTTTAATATCATGTTTATGTTAATAAGTGAATTTGACAAACTCCGGGACTGGAACTAAATCTCGTACTGAGAGACTGTTCGATCTCTCACCAGTTCCACTTTTACGTGGGTTCTAGAAAATGACGAGACCGACAAATGAGTACAAATAGAAGGGACGTGGATCAGGAGGTCAATGAGCCGAGGTAATGAAGAAGCACCTAAGCAAAGATCATGAGTAAGAGCAAGAGCAAGCGGAAGAATCCATGTTTGATTAAATGCCACTTATGTTTATTTTTAATTTTGTATATTTATTTTTTAGTAAATTTGATACACTTGAACAGGCATGGTTGTTGCCGTATTTCGAACCATATTTGTTGTATCATTGTTGTAAGACTTTTATATTGTGAAATTAATGTAGCATTTATGGATGTTATTGATAATGTATGTGATGTGCACACGTCTTACGTGTAAATACGTGACGGATTGTCTCAGGGTGTGACAAGACCTCCAATCCATGATTTCAAAAAAAAAAAATTATTGTTTGGAGTTTTAGGTTAAAATTAGTCAGGTTGGTCTTGGTCCGTTGGTGCTGCCAAAAATAGGAGCTCATATCTTGTCAGGTATTTAATTCAGATGGACAAAAAAATTTGGATGATAAAAAATTTGATCATCATCCAATTATTTAAATGTTATCCACTCAAGTTAGATGTGGTGTCCAAGTTAGATAGCTGAAGAGATGTGATATGTCGATTAATTGGTGTTAAGTTAGATCAATTGATCAATAATACGGTTTGTTATATAATAATTTGAGCCCAGTGTTTTAAAGAAATAATGTAATTGTTATTCACATGCATGGTGTACTTTTGGATTGTAGATATTGCAAATTTACCTGGTCTATCCAAAAAGTAAGAAAATTACATTAAAAAAGAGTAAAGGAGATTCTAGAAGATTAGAATGTTTCGATGCGTATTAACAACTGATTCGGTATTTGCCTTTGTAATATTTTGAAATTTCAACAGGCTGTACTATTTTATTTATGAAAAACGAAGAAATATAATATTTGCTCGGACTTTATCTCCATCAAATCAATAAAGAAGGAAAATAAAAAAAATAAAAAAAAAGCTGTTACAAAATATTATACTTTAGTTGGACTTCTTCTGAAGTACACCAATTTGGTTCATTTATCACCTCACTGAGCATACAACAAGCTTTAACTTAGTAGCCTTTTCATATATCAAATTTGGACTTTCTCATAACTAACTAAGATCACACTATCATACCATTTTGCTCCATTTTAAAGAGGAGATTTAAACGAAATTGTTTAAATGCTAGTTAAATTGCTTTTATGCATCAAGAAAATATATGAATAAGAACTAGTTTTGATCTAGTGACATAGACACATGATATCCATGTGAAGGGTCATGGATTCGAAATCCGAATGGAGAAATTCTTTGTTGTAATAATAAGAGTATAGAATTTGAAAACTTGACTTTCATCTTTCATTAAAAAAAAAAAATGCATGAATAATAGTGAAGTTTCCTCGGACGCTGTAAAATTATTACCTTGCAAAGGAAACGAAAAGAGTGTGCCAAATATTTGGTAACAAACAGCTGAGAAACAGGAAAAATTCTCTAATAATAATTAATTCATGATCAGATCAGTTTTTACTCATAGATTATTACATCATCTAAAACAAAACAATTGACTAAATCAGGGTCCTTACAGGAGCAGAGGTTTGTTAAAGAGCAAGCAGGTGATAAAATATGCATTAAAGCTGCCCACGTTGCACAGACATTGATTGCTTTCAATTAATAGCCGTTATACCTAATCCTTTCTTAAAATAAACACTCTTCTTTATTGTGGGGTTAGTGCGCAAATGGTACCACCATATACCTTAATTAATTATTATCATAATCGTAATAATTGTACTAGCTATAATTAAATAGCCAGACACCAAACCATGTTTGATTCCCTCTGTCTTCTGTCTAATAATAGTACTAACCACAGGCTCTCACAAATTTAACCAAGCAACTAGGTAATTTACATGTTCTACTTGTCAACGTTGTCACAAAAACAACTCAAAAAAGTTTTTTCTTATTGGTTTGGATGACTAGGCTAGATACTGGATAGACGTTGATTTCTGGTCAAAGAATGAGGCAAAAGAAGAGAAAAAATTAACAAATCAACTCTCCCTCAAGCCAGCAGTGGTTTTGCAAGGAACATTGATAATGATAAAGATTGAATATATACAAAGATTTTATAACTCCATAAATTCATATATTACCTCATAGAAGCAGCAAAACTAACAAATGTTCTCTGTACATTACTCTACCAAAACAAGGATTTGTAATGCATAACATACGAAACAGACCTCAATTTAGCACAAGCTTCCCGCAACGACAACACAAACACCTGCATCAGCGAGTGTACTTGCATGCAACACTAGTTATATGTAGTCTCGAAATCTCATTTCTTGTAACTGGCACACAAGTCAACTTACAGGCAATTTCAGCTGCACACAGTTCAAAACCCATTCATCTCCAACAGGTAAGTCCGTCGCTTCAGTAATGCCTTCACTGCATCTTTATAGGTACCCTCAAAAGCATCAGAAACAAAAGCCTCGGTATCTTTCTTCCCACTTCCATTATTTCCATCTCCGGCCGGCCTAATCACAACAAGAGTCGCACCATGAATCCCAACACCTCCCGGCAACTCTAAATACGGTGCGTACCTCAATTTCATATTAGATGCTGGCACCTGGGTTCTACTCGAAGAAGCCGAGGGAGCCAATGGCTTTTCTCTGAATTCCTTCAGTTGCTCTTTTTTCATGATCAGAGTCCCTTGACCGTCGGCATCAGTTAAAACTAAACTCTTCAAAGTCGGGTGCTCCTTAATTATTTGCCTCAATAAATAATGCCGCGTCGATGCCGCAATCAGAGAACTAATCGTCCATACGACACGCAATTTCAAGCCGCCATTTGTGTAGAATGATTCAGGAATGCTGCCGTTGTTTTCTTCAGGGGATAACGAAGAGGTAATCATGGCACTGTCGGTTGCTGGCTTGGAGTCCATCCGGGTCCCACCCAATATGACACAATTTTGCAAAGTGCTTCCAAACTCCGCTTTCCATTTTAGAATTACCCCCTCCTCAGTGCCCACATCGCCAGCCGGTAATTCAATGCGTAAATTCTCAACATTGGTGAAATTCTTCAGCACTTGTACAGGGGAGTGGTGGGAGAGTTGCGGCAACAGGGGGCGGTGGGGGCCGCCGACCCCGCCGTGAAGGTGGTTTAAGGGTTTGAGAATGGTAAACAGCATGAGTTTTAGGAGGTGAGAAAAGAGGTT